>LR543384.1:123433-509185 GCA_900536305.3 Caenorhabditis sp. 40 LS-2015 | reverse complement strand
CCTTTCCATGATGATGGAACTGTGGTCGTTGGTTTTGTAGGTGAATCCAAGGCCTCGGATAACTTGGAGAAAAATGGATTGAGATTTTTTGAAATCGAGATTATCTTTGGCCCATCTCCAGACTTCTGCTACCGTGACATATTCATGGTTCTTCCACATTTCATGAATTCGTTTAACAATTCGACATCTTGTCAACATATCCAGCTGCCCGACGTACTTCCTACATTTCTCCTTCTTCCCCATGTCTCTCAATCTCTTGCCGGTACGCAGAGGACGTTCAGNATTTCTCCTTCTTCCCCATGTCTCTCAATCTCTTGCCGGTACGCAGAGGACGTTCATGAGTCCGACGAAGTACGGTACGCCGATTGATCCCGCAGATCTGACTAGTGGCTAGAGCAATATTATGGAACATTGTGTGGCGAGAATCAGCTCCCAGTGAATCTCGGATGACTTCAACGAACTTCGAAACATTGCGCATCACTTCTTCTCCACTATCTTTCAGATGTTTCTTTGTTGAAACTTTCGGGAAGTTTTCGGGGTCTAGACCACAAACTTGTTGTCCGATTCTGATGTACAATTTTTGCAACTGGAATATACAACCTAACCACTGATGAACTAATTTCAGATTATACCTCTACGTCAGATGCGTCTTGTTCAGTTTGTGATGCCTTAGTTTGGACTGTAGGTCCGCACTGAGAATTGGTGGATTTTGTTGTTTTCGGTGGGATCGGACTTGTTTGAGACATGCGGTTTTGTTGTTGGATAGTTGTTTGAATCGCACGATTGTCTACTTTCGGAACTTGTCCCACTCCCACATTGCACAGAATTGGTTTCGCGGTGCATCCAACACTTCTCACCCATGATTGACGAGCAACATAATCTTTAGAAATCAATAATTGTCGGTCTTGAAAGCTTTTGAGACAAATTTTATAATTTCTGACTTAGTTCGGAAAATTTAACCTAATTTTTGCTATGTACCTCGGCGGAAAAGCGCCTCCTTTGCGATGTTGCTGTTGTACGAGGTCATTTGCTGTTTTCACTTTGAATTCAATGATTATAATTACAGGAAATCAAGTCTGAAAATATTGAATCTTCCATTAATCGCTTATTCGTATCTTATAATCGATGAAAACACAAAAAATTGCGCAGAAAACTCGTTTTTCTAGCTCTTCCCGATGAAAAAAACCAATTCCTGGCTTCCGTGCGGCAAACTTGCAAATCTCTCACGCGGCGGGTTGCAGGGGGGCGGGGCGTCGGGGGGAGATTTCGCGGGCAAGCGCTGATCAAATCCCAGGTGACACTTTTTTAATTCTTACAATACCTAGTAAACGTGAAAGTGTCGAAAATTCGACGAAATCGAAAGCCCGGTGATTTTCGTGGAGAATGATGACTGTGGTTTTGATGGATCTTCTCGGTGGTCGATGTTCCTGGAAATTCTGAGTGTGCAATTTGTCTATCGTCTAGGACTGGCAACTCCTGTTATCAGAGACTTTCGAAACCGTAAACTTTCTTATTTTTAAAATGGCGACTCTCTGTTTCAGTAGAAATTTATAGTCACTACCAACAAATGGAAATCGAAAAAGCAAAGCACTTTATATAAATGTTAGACATTTTCCCTCGAAACGAACTTCTGACACGGAATGAGAGGAACGTCGGCTCTCGACGAACTCTTTTGTGTCGTTTGCGACGACGAAATACAACGAAGATTCTCGCGAGAGTTGAGAATCGCATAACTCTGAAAACATCGAGAGAGAGAGATGAGGATGGAGGAGTGGGAGAAGTATACGGTTGGAGGAATATCTGAAGTGTTGTCATTTTTGATTCCTGTTCGCTTGAACTTTCTCCCAGATAGGTAAAAGAAGAGTCGTGATTCAATTTCAGGCCTCATAAAGTGGAAAACCTGAGTGTACTCTGCGAGGTCACAGCTCGATCATTTTTTCGATTATTAATTCAGATTCAGACCTAAATGGCCGATTTTACATTAATCCCGTTTATGAAAACAAGTTCAACTCAAGCAGCCGAAGAAAAGAAGAACATCGAAGAAGAAGGTACATCACCTAATCTTTAATTCGAGTTGTAGTGAACTGAGTTTGACGAAGTTCTCATTATTAGATCACGAACGTCTAGCAGATTAACGGACAGTGTCTTCTTGGACACTCTCAAAAACTATTTTGGGTATCAGAGTTCTCAAGGAAAGCTTGAAAATCCGGAATTTAAAAGGAATCAACGGGTTCTGAAATATTGGAATTGAAATTCTTTGTGAAACAGCAAATATTTCTTTTTTGAAACGTTTCATGGTTTAAAGAATCACTGGCTGAATATTTGAGTTTACTGGTATGCACTTGACGCCAAGATTCAAGTCAGAATTCAAACGTAAAGCAGTAAGAACATCTGAATCAGAAAATGGAAATGCTCCGAATCCAGATATTGCTCTCCGAAGAGAAAAAACTCCTAGCTACTGTATTCCCTGGGAAACCGAAACGAAATTCAAAGAAAAAAGAGACGAATCAAAATATGGACGATCAAAAGAAGGAGAATGTTTGGGGAAAAAGTGGGAGGAATATGTGTTGTTTTTTCCTCAATTCCTCTCTTTGCTGAAAATGACGCCTCTCTGACCATTCATCCAAACATTTCCTTCTGGGAAAGGGAAAACTTCAGAAGGCACAGATGTGTTTTCTGATAAAAGATGTGACGAATCTTCGACGAGAAAAGATGAAGAAGAGAGGAAGAGCATACTAATTTGCTTAGATTTCAGACACACAGAAAGGGAGGAGAAGAAAAAGAAGAGGACGGAGAAGAAGACGTGCTCCAGTGGGTTTTTGGGTTCTCTTGAGATTCTGAATGGATTCGGAAATAGAAACGGAGCCAAGTGGTTATTCTAGGTTGTAATTATTCGGATTCTGAAGTGGATATAAAGATTATTTTTTAGCGATTCGTTATTTTTGTGGAACGCTAATGTCCCGATACTTGATTATCCGATTTGTTCAAAACTTCTGTTTCACTGTTTTCAATTGAAAACGGTCATCCTTGACAAGACAACTGTAGTCGGAGAATCAGAATAAAGAATAGGTGATCTGAAGATTCAGCCAAAAATGTGGAAGAGAATTTGCAGAGCTCGAAATCCATTCAGAAGGAGTTCCTCCAGAAGAAAGTCGACTTCTTTTACAAGATTAATTGTGCTTGAAAGTGGATCGAAAAACTGGTTCAGATTGCTCCTAGAACCCTTAAAGTTATAGGTTTAATAATCATGATTTCCTAGAGTTTACGGTTTCAATCATTTCAAATAACCCGAAAAACTACTCACCAACAGCGGCGGATTTCCTCCTTCTCCTCGTCAGTGGGGAACATCCAATGGAAGAACTTTCGACATGTTCATCATCCTCTTCATTCTCGTTCTCTTCTTCATTTCTTCCGCCCTTCATTCTTCTCTTCTTGTCATCTTCTTCTTCTCTTCGCACTTCCTTCTTCTCCTTCTTTTTTCGACGTCGAATCAACTGCAAACAAGGCATGTTTGTGTTCCCTTCATCCCGTTTTCAAGGGTCCAAAACGAGTGAAACGAGAGAGAAAGAGGGTGCAGACGAAAAAGAGGGTAATATGAAAATTGAGAAAAAAGTGAAAAAGGAGAGATAAAGAGTGAAGAAAGCGAAAAAAAAACAATTGAATTGGTCCGTCTGCTCCTTTCAGAGAGACTTCGGAATACGAATCAGCAATTATTTTTCGAGGGAAAAAATGCGGAAAAAGTTTTTGATGAGGTCAAGAAATGAAGACGCCAGAAAAGATATTCTCAAGTCACAAGGAGCACGGAAATTTCATTAATTTCGTGCTCTTTCCTTATTCAGGAGGAGCAGTAAATAGGAGCACATTTGGTCGGGAGATCACAGGGAGAAGAGGTCCGAAGGAGACCCGAAAACAACACAAAAACTTCCTGAAAAAAACAAAAAGGAGCATTCCCATTTTTTTTGTGCTCCATTCTCAAGTTTTTAATGGGTGTTTGTTCAAGGGAAGAGGATGGAAACATTCATAAATTTGGGAAGTTTTATTGGATGAGGAAAATGGTTTGCTCAAGTTTTTGAAGTTTTGAGCGTTTGTGTTATGTTTCGAAACGAAAACGAAGAGAAGAAGTGCAAAAATTGATGAGTTTACAGTTAGAAATCGATAAGAACAGAGAAAAAAATAGAATTGAACCCGCGGTCAGAGCGTCGCGGACAGCCGCGCAACCAGCTGAGCCACCGGTGTGAACCTACAGAGACGGCAACTTGGCATATAAAAATGACGACCGCTCGAAATCGGTGACCTATTTTCTCTCGCATTTTTCACTGAAAATTCCGAAAGAATCCATTCATTTTGAAAATGAACATATTATTTCTAATGGTAAGACTTTTTCTTGAAAGAACACTTGACTGGATAAGTGAGCAACAATGTACATATTCTGTAAAGAGCATTCTCTCTCTCTCTCTCTCTCTCTCTCTCTCTCCGCTTCTCCGGAGAAGAAATAGAGAGGCAATATAAATTTGTGATGCAAACATGGACAGGAAACATTCGAGAACTCTCTCCATGAATGTCTTCTTTCGGATGCTCAGAAGGAATCATCTCATCTCTTTTTTGACGATATTCAGATTGACAGATAGTGTAGTTTTTGAGATTCTGAGGAGAAAATGGATCTCAGAATTCCCGGAGTCTCAGAACGCAAAAATCACCAGTCTGCAGTTTGAGAATTGTCAGCAACCCTACAGAGAATCACTGAATCCGAAAATTCAGAATCTTTAACAATCAAAAAATAATGTGAATTTCAGAGTTCTGGTCTCAGAGCTTCAAAAGATCGAAATCCGTCAGAATTCTCTTGGACTCTCTCACAAGGTTTTTTTTGGAATGCTGACCACATCTTGATTGACGGTCGAAAATCTACCTCAGAATTCATCAAAACTATAGCTTTTCCCTATAAATCTTTTCAGGTTTTTGCCACGTCACAAGGCTCCGCGGGGACCCCAAAAAAGCGGCTCAAAAATATTGAAAAATGCATGAAAAAGCAGAATGGCGAGTGACAGGTGAAAGAGAATAAATTGGGAATCTAGAAGCTTTGTTCTTTCCATTTCTCTCTCTCCAACTCCATAAAATTCAAATTCTGCCACGAAAAGAGCCGAGAAAAGGGAAGAGGAGCATTTCTGAACCGAAAAAATGGGACAGAAGGAGACAAAAAAGTGAGAAAATGGGCCAAAAGTTTGGCTTCTCATCCATCAAAAAACTGCGAAAAGAACGAAGAGAGAGTGGAGAATTGTCTCTGGAGACGTTGGCAGGAAGAAGTAGAAGTGTAATTAGCTGAAAAATGGAAAAGAAACAAGGGGAGAAAAATGAGAAGAAGATGAAGGAGAGCAAGAATCGGAGGAAATGAAAAAGAACGAAAAAGAAGGGCATGGGAATGGAGGTGGCTGTCTTGGGAAACTGCGAATTCAGATGGAAATTCTTTCTTGATTTTTTGAGAATCTGAGGTCCTGAGATTTTGAGATTCCAAGCTTTTGTCTTGATTTCAAGAGTTTCAAGGATTCTGAGATTCTGATGTTCATTCAGAGATGTTAATAGAGTCTCATTCAGGATAATGTATATCATTTCCCAAAGCAATCGAATCGAGAATAATAAAAATTTACTAAAAACCATTTTGGAACAGAAAATATTTCAGAAAAAATGAGTTTCCTCAAAGAATTTTGATTGCTGTATTGGAGAGAATTGAGATTCTGGCCGGAAACCAAGAAAGTGTTAAGGTATTCCAGATTTTAAGATTTGGAAAGTTTCCGATTTCGAAGGACTGTGAGATTTTGGGGGAATTCCGAAAAATTTCGAAAGCGGAGAATTCAATGGAGTAACATTCTAATGAATTTATTGATTGTAGTGCACCAAACAATGAGCAAATTGAACATGTTAACGAGTTTCTACAGGGCTTTTCAGAAAACTGAATTTTCAAATGAACTTTTTTTTTCAGAATTTACAAAATATGTGTGTTTCTCGATTTCCGACTTAGAGGTTCTGGAGCATTTCTAGATTCTCTTCAAATTTCAATTACTTGAAGACTTCAGAGCCCCGATGAAGTTCTGCAACTCTAAGAACATTGCATCGATGAGAAAAGTAAGATCATACCAAAAAAAGACGATCAAAATAACAGGGAGAGGGTTTTAGAGTGGAAGAGGATTAAAACAAGTATCATAAACTGATAAGCCTCCAAGGACTCCACAGCACAAAATGAAGGCTTCATTAGTAAAGTGAAAATCCGGAAGCTCAATCTGGATATGTGAGCACTTTCTCCTTTACTTCACTGACTATAAAAAAAACGTGAAAAGCAGAGAGATCAAACAAAAAGGGAAGGAAAGATAAAAGCAAAGAAAGTGGAAAAAAGGAACGACAAAAAAACGAGAGAAGAGAGGAGTGGAATGTATGTGAGTCCCTCCAGAAGCAGTGTGGTGTTATTTTTTCCAGATTTGATTATATTCCGCTTTCTGGTGCTGAGCTGAGAAGAGGAGAACCGGATGAAGATCAGAGAGAGAGAAAAAGGCTGGAATGGGATGAAAAGGTGAAAAGGAAATGATGATGAAGGGGAATAAGAAAGTGTGGGGGTGAGAATTAGTAGAGACGGGAAAAAAGGAGAAAAAACAACAAAAAGGAGGAGAGTAATTAGTTATTTAAATGGAGATAGGAACGACGTAGTATTTGTTTGAAGTGGGGGAAAGAAGAAAACAAAAACAAGAGAAGGTTCTAGATTGAGGTGAGATTCTGAATTACAAATGGAACACTGGAAAGGTTTTGTGATTTCTGAAATAGTAGCTTCACTACAACTAAATTTATCTCGGTTTCTGTAGCAGATATCAAAAAGTTGTCAACTAACAATATGTTCAAGATATTAGGGGTGTGCAAAAGTAATGCGCGTTTTTGCTCCAAATTATTTTTAGTGCAAAATCAAAACTAGAGACCATTAACCATCAAGGTACTTTTTATCGTTATTCGCTACTTGCTGCCAACGTGTCTCATGGGCGAAATACAAAACACCAAACTTAGCGCGCATTACTTTTGCACACCCCTAATAAAATGAGAAACATTTTATTTGTTGACTACTTTTTGATATTCATTACAGGAACCAAGATACAGTGGGTCAAAATGCAGGTACATAGGCCAATGTACGCCATCGCAAGAATTTGTCAACCAAAGGAGAAAGAATCTTGCTCTTCTGCACATTGGAGAAGGTTCCTTTTTGATTTTATCTTCAAGCCCCTTAGTCGAAGGCTCACAATCCCATATGTTACTCCGACTCAATCTTTAATGCAACATTTTTCAAGCGCTTTTTTCAGCATTGGTAGATCAAAATCGTGACCTTGAAAGTGTGAGATCATAATGATTTCTGTATTGTAAATTTTTTGAAAATACAACAATTGTTGAAAAATTTTTTGATGTAGATAACTTTTCAGAAACTGATTTTTCGAAACAGGAAATTTTTGAAAATCTAACATCTTCCACATTCCCCAGTACGAACTTCTTCTCTGAAAACCTTTCTGGGTGTAAAGTGTCATCTACGGTTCACTTCACCTCCACTTCACCTCCACTGGCCGTCCACTGTATGCACTGTGTGGAAGGGGGCGGGGCTTAGGAATCCCAGGAGCATCATGTGAGTTCTCGGGAAGGTAGTGTCTCCCCACACAATGAATACAGTGGATGGCGTAACCCGTGAGATGTCGTCTGCTTCGGAGGGAGTGCCTATATAATCATGTGTGGATAGATACGTTTTCGTTCTTCCGAGAACATATACTAAAATTGGAACAATACAGAGAAGATTAGCATGGCCCCTGCGCAAGGATGACACGCAAATTCGTGAAGCGTTCCACATTTTTTGACTAGTTTTTGGAAGAACTAGGTTCCGGGACTCTAGGAAAGCACGCGCTCAATTTTCTGGTTATCACAATGTGTCAAATAGAACAGTCCTAGGTTAGGATGGTGATTCACCCTCGGCAAAGGATTTGTTTAAAAAATTCCACATTTTTTGATTGCGTTAACTGGTTTATTTAAAGGTTTTCTAGCCAGGTTGTTCGATTGTTTGCTGTGAAAAGTTCCAAAAAGTCAAAATCTAAAAACGTGAACTTTTCGAATTATTTTTTTTTCTCCTTTTCCACGCTTCGATTCCCAAGTGATCTCCTCAATCAATCAGTTTTCGTGTTCCAATCATGCGTTGGTCTTCAGTTATACCGATTCTGTTGGCGATCCAACTTGTCATCGGGGATCCACTAGATAAGGCTGAAAATGATCAACGACTCAATTCGTGTGGAAAAACGATGCAATGTAAGATCTAAAAGCTCTCAGCTAGGTGTCAGCTCTCGTTTTCAGCCAAAGTGTACCAAGGAAGAGTGGCTCAACCATCGGAAGCTCCGTGGTCCGTCTTCTTCCTTTCTACGAGTCCACCAAATGAAAAAGGCGAAATGCACTCTACCATTTGCACTGGAACTGTCATCTCTCCTCGTCACATTCTCTTCGCCACTCACTGTTTCGCTGATCAGGATAGCCCTTCGGCTGCTTGGCAAATAAAAGAAGGTCAAGACTTGGATAAAAGCAATTGTAAAGACAAGTAAGTTCTAACTCATGAAATTTATAATGAACTAACATTTCCAGGGACTATGTCATCACGGACAATTCGATTCTGGAGAGAATCAGAATTGAATCAAACAAGAAAACTGTCGCTGAGTCTCCCGAGAAGCTGACAATTGTCAATGGGTGTCTGAAAAGAGTTGCTGACAAAACCAGAAAATACGGAAATTTGAATAGCCAGTTTTTTGTGGACGATTTTGCGATCATCGATTTATACGAAGATCTGAATTTCTCGAACACTCTTCAGACCGTTTGTGTTGCTAGTAAGAGTCTATTAGGGGACGCGGTTGCATCAAATATACTTTATTTTCAGAAGATACAACTGCTAACAAGGACTCGACGACTCTTGACTACTATGGATACGGATTGGATCGTAAGCTTCCCTTCTTTTTTCACATATTCAACAGCCAGAGTCTTGCGCGTTTTTTCACAATTTCTTATACGCTATTCGGCCTTTTTTTCTAGCTGTCCGTGTAGATCAGTGAGTTGAGCGCCTTTCTGCCACGTGTAGGTAGCGAATTCGTACAAGTTGTTTTCTTTTTTTGTAAAAGCTATCAAAGTGGTTATATTTAAGTAAGACACTCATTTTTCAGCTCCATCTGGAAAGAACACATCTGATATAACGGGGAAAGAGGACAACTCTGGAACTTTGAGGCATGAGACTATCAAAGTTAATAGTACACATCCAATGGAAGATTACTTTTTCCTTGCTAACAACGAAAAGAAGAATACTGTGGCGTGTGTGGTAAGTTTTCGTCTTTCCGAGAGCTCCTTTGACCAGGTTTTCAGGGAGACAGTGGTGGTGGAGCAATCGCAACGATTGATGGCAAGAAAACGATTGTGGGAGTTTTATCTCAAAGTGAAGAACTTTGATGAATCCAAGCGAAACGTTTAACCTTTTCAGCCAACTGTGCGGTCGCAGATAAAAGAGGCGATCCGAAAGAGCAATACGCCTCCGTTGGGTATTACAATGAGCGTATTTGTCAACTGACAGGAGTCTGTAATACTGTCCAGGAGCATGAGAAGATGCATCCGAACTATGTTAAGCAGGAGTGAGTTCTCTTCTTGTCGATTCCACGGGCGAAATGTTTTTCTTTGTGAAATGGACATAACAATCAGCTGTCTTCAATTGTTTCTTCTTCTTCAGAAAGCCACCTCGTCCAACGAAAGTTCCCGTTTCACAAAACACAGCCGGAGGTGTTCAGGTTCAGCGTCCGGTTGGAGAACCAGATTCGACGAATGCAAAGAGCTACTTTATAACTATTGTATTGGGTTTTGTGGCTTTTATGATTCAGTAAAGATATGAAGGTTTTCTGTTTTATGACATTCTTTGTTACAGAAGATCAGCAGAAAACCCTGAGTTCAATTTCAAATTTTGACTTAAAAATCTGTTTATGAACTTCTCATAATTTTGTTTTCTGCACCAAATTTTTTCTTCCCCTCAATCAGATTTCAAGATTTGAAGATTCGATAAAATCTTCTTCCTCCCTCAATTATTCCCAACAGTTTGCATCGTTGATCGTTCCATTGTCAAGCTGAAAAGTGAGTCTTTCTCCAATCTTCCAGTCTAATTTCCCATCTTCCAGAGTCAAAAGAATGGACAAACAGAAGCCAGCAAAGAAAAGTGCAACGACGAGTTCTCGAAATAAGACTCAAAGGAAAGCGAAAGCGAGACCAACGGGGGCGATGAGCAACGTTAGGTAGGGCGGCATTGCAGACTCGCTCTACCGTACAGTTTCAGTTCGAAGAAGTCGAACACTCCGAATCGAAAAGCTGCTCCACCGAAGAGTGCTCCATGTCCAGCGTCACCGAAAGAAACCGACGGATAGGGAGAAGAAGGAGAAGAAGGAGAAGGTGGCACCTGTGAAGAAGAAGAAGGCGGAGCCTGTGATACCGGAGAAGAAGTTGGATAGAACACAAGAGGACGAGAAGGAAACGGAGAGTGGACTGAGTTTGGTGGTGAAGGAGGCGAGTGTTCCGGTCAAGATGGACGATGGATACGAGGACTTCGGACCGGGAGCCAATAATCCGTAGAACTTTCACTCTTGAACTGACGAATGAACACATTTTGATTGTATTTTGTGCAATCAAACAGGCAACTGATCCTAGGAGTTGATGATCCGATGTTTTTGAAACAGCGAAGTTTTGAATTTTGAACAGAAAAGTAATGGTGAATCATTCAAATTCTGAGAAATCTCAGAATCTCAGAAACTCAAAACTTCGGACCCTTAGTGTTCCGAAGTGTTCCGAACCCTTCGAGTCTCAGAATCCAATCATGAACAAGGTCTACAGCTTCAAAATCGCCGAAAATCCTCCAAAAATCCGTGTCTCCAAATCACCGGATCCCAAAAACAGAATCTGAGAATCTAGAAATCCTTCGGCAAAAAACACCACCGGAATCAAAAAAATCCCACAGGGACAACATTCATTCACAAGACAAAAAATGACCGAATCCAAAAGATCAAGGGTCCCCAGAATCTTGGATCACTTAAGCGAAAAACACCGGAATCAAAAAAGTCCCATTGGGACTACATTCATTCACAAGACAAAAAATCAAGAGAGTTCGAGTTCGTCACTTTCCATTGGTGGTCTTCACGTAGTCCTCGACCCATTTGGTGTACTTTGCAGTATTCTCCGCCGATAAGAGCTCACCGTAAGAGCTCTTGTGACGCTCGAGGAAATAGGCGAGGAGGACGCGATGGAGGTAGAGGTATTGCTGGAAACACAAGAATCAGATGGCTCAAAAAGAGTCCCCTCACGAATTCGTTCTGGATGGACCACGGACGCTGAGATCTGAGCTCTTTGAGGAGCTCGTTCATGGCCATGCAGTCCTCTCCAGCCATCATCTTGTCCTGGACATAGGCGATGGCTACGATGGTTCCAGTACGACCGATTCCGGCGGAACAGTGGACGAGAATCGGGAATTGGTTTCCACGAGTCGATGAGAGAAGATTCTGGAATGTTTCTTGCAGCTGCCAGTGAAAACTCTCAAACTCACGATAGCAGTCAGATTGGTCTGCGGAACGCCACGATCTGGCCAGTTCTCCCATTGCAGGTGCTGGACTGTCTTGCTGCCATCAGCCCACTCCAACTTCAACGTGGTCACATTGATGCATTGCTCTTCGGGCGACATCTTCTTCTCGTCCACTTTGGTGACGTGGATTTGGTTCGGAGCCTCGCCAAACGACATCTTCTGATCCTTCTCCAACGGCCAGTACTGGTGACACTTGAACTTGCCCATCTCGATGCAGTTGCACAGCATGATGATGCATTCCACCTTCTCCTGAACCGCCATCGCCCAGAACGAGTGTTGGGTACCCTCCAGTGGTCCTTGGGCGCAGATGAAACGCTTCGGGTTATGGGCGGTGCCAAGGTAGTTGGCATGGATGTAGTCCGAACCCAGACCGGGGAACTTGAGCACGATGCGGCCCTTGTCTTGGCATGGGACGTCTTGATAGCGGTTCTTCTCCTTGTTGGCGGCGAATGCCTCGGTGGTCATTCCCTCCGGAGTCCACTTGGCCAGTCCGCGGAACTCCTCGACGAGATTGGCGACGCCCGTGTCCAGGGTGCGTTGGACCCATGGTTTCACCTGAAATTCCGATTCTGTGCAATGGAGCGTGTTTCCAACTCACCACAATCATTGCCTTTGCCGGGGGCTTCGCAGGAGCAGGAGCATCGGCAACCTTCGCCACCGATTTAGCCACCGATTTCTTGTTCTTCGCCGGATCGGCGGTGGGAGTCTTTCCAGGAGTTGGAGTACCTGGCGGAGCTCCAGAAGTTGCCAAAGCCGGATCTTTCTTGGCTCTGAAATCGATGTTGAAGCACTTCTCGGATTCCGATTCCAAACTCACTTCTTCGATATACACATTTCTATGGCTATCGGCAAATCGGTACGTAAATTGGAATACGGACAATTCTATATTCCGGTTGATTGCGGGGCGAATGAACGGATTCCAATTGGTGCGATCTCTTCTTTTATACTAAACTGATCCTTATCGATTTTCGTTTTTCGAGACGGTCGTGGACCGGTTAAACCACGGGGTGTCACGTAGAGTCATGTTAGGGAAAAATTAATAAAGAAAGTTTGGCGAAATACGTGAAAATTTTTGTGAATTTTGACACTGTTTCATGCACCGGTGTTCAGATTGCGCACAATTGTCTATTTTTTCTAACAACCGAACGAGTGTTGCACGCGCGGCGCAGTGGGTAACACGCGTGGCTACCGCACGATGGACGGGGGTTCGATTTTTGGAAGCGACGAAAATCTTTAAAAACTTTTTTCTTTTTTTTTTGGGATCTCCCAAAAGTATAATAGAGGTTTCATGTCTCCAGAATCCCAATGTTCCCCCAAATCACTTTGCACTTTTTCTCCCTCCACCAACATCTCCTTCTGCTCCTTCTCTCCATCTCGTCATATCCCCTCTCCCTCTATTCCATCCGGATAACCTTTTCCCGAGAATCCATGCGGAAAAAGTTGAGGAATTTTCGAAATGAAATGAAACGAAATGAGTCGCCGCGAGAGAATCGAGAAAGAAAGCCAATTTTAAAGGCGACTGAATATGAGTTTATTCTCGCCTTTCTCTCTTGGTCTCTTGTGCTCCGTGAGCCGTATAAAGATTCGATGAGTGGAGAAATAGTGAGAGAGATGAAGAGACACAGAGATTCTATTCGAGAAGAGGAGGGGAAATGTTCCAAAACTTTCTTTAGGTTTGGATTCTTTGAAAACTTTCGAGGAGGTCTTGGAATTTCAAGGTTCTCTGTTTTTATTGCACTTTATTGTTTAATTGCCCTCTACACACTGTGTAACCATATAAAAATGTTTCGAAACTGTCCAAAGATTTCGAAAAACTTTGGTGAGAAAGTCTTCGATCGCAACTTGAAAGTTTTCCGCTCGCTTCCCCCGGTAGATCAAATTTTGCTCCGAAGATTTTTGATCTACCAGCTCTAATCGCGAAACATCTTGCGACATCCCTGATTGAACGTTAATCTGTTTAGATTAGGACACCAGTCCACATTTTTTGAACGAAACATTTTTGCTGTTTCAAAACTTTTATGTCTCGGATTTCATGCTTCCTTCTGACTCTAGATCGAAGGTCCTAAATCGCGTTGACAACCGAAACAAGGATTTGAGAATCGGAACTTCTTCATTTCTTCCGAGAATTCTTCTTTGTCTCCTGGTTTCTACGATTTTCCAAATAGAAGCTAGAAAAGTTCCAAACTTCGTTGATAAATAGCCCTGGTGATCACTTTGCATCAACCCAAACATGGCTCATTCTTGACTTTCGGAAGTATATAATCCCCTAGGAGACCAGGGGAAAGGGACATGACATCCATCACGAGTGGAGAATCCATCAAAAATGTCAAACATAAATCTGAGAAAGAGAGATTCATACATCTTCTTACTTTTCGTCTGTAATTAGGTATTCCATTCGAAAAGACATGAGAGAAAAGGGCCCAGAACGGAGAGGGGGGAAAGGGAAATGTATGAAGGTGTACTTCTTTTTTGGAGTCTTAATTTTTAAGGCGAAATTCCGTCTGCCGACTTCCGACACCTCAATCTTATTTTCCTGTTTCATGTGATATCCAAAATGAACTTTTATGGAAAAATGTTCGATCGCTTTCTAGATTGTTTTTTTTTAAATTCAAAATTGCTTTTAAAGACTCACAAAAGTTTTGGAATTTTTTTCTGTTTCAAGAACTATTTTTAAGTGAGTACCATTAGCATTGATTGCTAGAATATTGTGGCTTCTACCTTGCCCATATTTATCTCGGTTCCCGTAGCAGATATCATCAAGAGGTCAACAGACAAAATGTTCCAAATTTGTTCAAAAACATTTTGTTAGTTGACCACTTCTTGATATCTGTTACAGAAAACGAGACAAATTTGGTGCAAGTGATAGTAGAGGGTGTGATTCTGTACTAGAGCTTTGCAACAGACGTTCATACTCTTTCTATTTCCATTTTTCTCTGTTTATCATCTTCCCTCCCAAACGAAGAATCTCAGAAGCATACCTCTCTACTCAAATAGAGGACATCTTCTAAAAGTGGAAATGTCATCAGAATCCATCGTCATCTGACGTCTCACTCGGTGTGCCTAATGAAATGAAGGAGGAGGTCTTTCTTCTTCTACTTATTCTTCTCTGTTGCAGAAAAGAATGAGATTAATATTTGGAGAGAGAAGGGGAAAGAGGTCAGAGTCCACAGATGAGATGGGAGACTGAAAATGATTCGACGTGACTTTTAGAGAGCACGGCTTCCTTTCAACGACAATTATGCAAATGCATTAAGACTTCGTTTGAACACTTTGCAGTGATGCTAGAATACTTGAAGCCGTTTAGAGATTCTGCAGGCTTTGGAGATTCTCCGAGATTGAATCCTTCAAAAATCTACGAATTCTGAGATTCTAAAGATTCAAGAAAATCTTCATGTTTGTCTGAACGTTCCCAGATTCCCAGGGCGTAGGGTTTTGAAATTTTCCGCTTTTTCGAAGAATTCCATGGTTCCAAATTCTCAAGGATTTACAGATTCTGAGGATCTGAGAAACCTCGGAATTTCTCATTTTGATCTTCCCAATTCTTCTCTTTTGTTTTTTATTGTCTTTTTCCCTTCCATATTTGTTTATTCCATCATGATGATCTTCCCACTCATTTCTCTTTACTCCCAACTTTTTTTTCGAAACTAATCCCTCCGCTCTCAAAAATCACAAAGGACCACACAAACATTTTGCAGTCGACAGAAACTCGCTAGTGTATGTATGTGTGTTGACTAGTGATATGAAAGAATAAGTGAGAAAAAATGAGAAGAGAGAAGATCTCTCCGTTCCCTTCGATCATCGCTTTGTCATTTTTGCCGCCCCAAATGATACCAACCACACACTCATTCCCCTCCGAGGGGACCACTCATTTTTTCTATACTTTTCGAAATTAGATTTTGGTTTCGATTGGATTTCGAGAATGTGTTCCATAATGTCAGTCGACTAGGTAGTTTTGAAATTTAAAAGCTTCAAGCTTCATCAGATATTATTTCCTCTAACTTTTACTGTTTCGAAAGTTGATCAAATTTTAACTCCTACAGTATCATGTAATTATTTCATACCTTTTTTCGGTCTGAAAAGTTTTTAAAGAATTACCGAAAACCCAGAAATAGCGTTGCAAGGGCATATATCTCGGTTAGAATTCAGAATTTCAAAAAGTTGTCGATTAATAAAGTGTAGCTTTTATTATGACAAAAATTTCGTTCGTGTGCGGTGTATCAAAATTTTTAACGCGAACCGAGATAAATGTTATTGGAGCGAAGCGAGTGAGTCCAACGCTATTACAAGTTTTGGGTATGTCAATTTTCGGTCATTTTAAATCAGCTTGGAGTCATTTTGTAGTTTGATCTACATTCAGATAGTTCCGTTTCTTTCGTAAATTTTCCTAAACTTTTCTGTTTCAATAAATTTGCTTACTTCATATGGAGTAAATTTCAGCAATAATTGTTGGACCCATATCTTTTCTAGAGCCAAAAAAGCATCTGAATGTTTAGACCCTTCCTCTGTTCCGTTTCCCTAATCCTTTCAACTTCACTTCTTCTTCTTCTTCTTCTGCTTCCAAAAACTTCTGTTCGTTTCCTTGCTTCTCGATTCTCTCTTCCCTCTGACTTGTGATACATTCTTCCCATGACCACAGCTGTTTCTACAACTCTTTCATGAAGAAGATTTATTTTTTATCCCCAATGTTTTTTTTGTCGTGGTTGAGAGACCCCTCCTGGACCATTCTAGACGCTCTTCTTGTACCTCTTCTGATTCTGAAGATTGTAACAAAGGTGAGATTTTGAGACCACCGAAGCCACCAATCATCTCATGTTTCGTACTAGTTTTCACTGGAGAGAAAGAGACAAATGAAAAGAAGAAATTGTTGTTTTGAGTGAGAATCCCAGCGGCTTGTTGATGCTTATCACTGTTGAGTCCAAAAACTTACGGTTACATGGAAAATATGTGAAACGGAAGAAGAAAATATGTATGATTGTCAGTTTGTGGTAATCTGAAAATTTCATTTTCACAACTTTCTGAAAAGTTGAGCAATGAAAATGATTTCAGAGTCTCTGAATATAAGAACCTCCCTTCAGGATGAAGTCGTTCTGAAGTACGAAAAGGACATCGGAGTTTTGAGGATCTTGCTCACCAGTTTCCTTTCGAAATATTCTTAAGCCTACAAACCGAGAAAAAAGAGACTTCTTGACCTCTGAACCCTCAAATTTTAAAACAAGGTACTTCAACTCTGATCATCATGTTCCACGTGCCCATAAAAACCTTGATTCCAAACATAAAATGCTCCTCAAAATGCCAACACCTTTCATCCCAAGCACTTCTCCCCCCTGCTTCCTCCTCCGTAACTATAACACTATCCGATTTCATTCGTACTTTTTCTCAGAGAGTGTCAACCCATCATCACTCTATTTTTTTGCTGTTGTTTTTTTGTTGTTTTTCATGTTCTTGTGATGGTTTGAGTGACGAACGTTCTGACAATAGGAGACGGTTTCAAGTGTCTGAACTCTTGAGAAAAGTGTTCAGTCTTGAGTTTCAGAAATTTATTCTATTCGTTTCCATCCGAAGAATCACTTCCAGTATTTCCTTCATAAACTTTCGAGAGAGTTGAAACCGAAACTTTTTGAAGGTTTTCGATTGCTCACTTACCCTTGGTCTATAGTTTTTCTTTCTTATCATACGAAAATATATTTTCACATAAAATTTGAAGTATGTTACATACTGTATGTACAAAAGGTTTCAACACCCTCTGTTGTCTTCTGAAGTTTCGAAGAAGTTCTGAAACCGAAACAAATTTTTCCACTATGTTTGATACTCCACCGAATTGATATTCGGGATTCAGTTCTCTCGATCCATCAGCCGAAATTCTAGTTCAGCCTAACACTGCATCACGGTGCCCAAACTCCCATCGTCATCGATCCCTAAACTCCGATCTTCTTCTCCAGAATTAGTGTCATTTGTGATGCTTGCTCAACTCAAAAACTACTGCTCTTCTTCTTCCCCTATAAACTCCTCCCACATCTCTAAAATTCTTTCTCCAAACTTTTTCATGCGATCATCAAAAAGTCATCATCCGCCTCAGATCTCTTCTCCTCATTTTTATTATCTCTCCGCAACTTTTTTCCCCAAAGTTTCATTCCGTTCTCATGAACTTCTCTTGTTGATCATGATCCTCTTTTTTTGAAACTTCTCAAGCTTCCGGAGCTCCCTTAAAAAACCATATCCCGTGGGCTCTCTCTCTCACCAACTGACACCTTTTTCATTGTGTGGACAGCAAGAGAGAAGGATAAAAAGTTTTCGGCGATTTCTTTGAGAATTTTATGTGATATGTGTATAGCTATTCGTTTTGAAGAATATAATGTGGGAGGACATCGGAACGTTTAGTTTTGAGGAGATTCTCCAGATTCTTTGGGGTTTGGAAATCTGGAGAAAGAGGTGATAGAAGAGGGTTACGGTAGAATGAGATGGGGTTTCTGGGCAATTAGGAATCTTTTCGGATTCTGTCTGGATTCCATGGATTGAGAATTAGGATTTGATCTTCCCAGGCAGAATATGTTGAGCCGGGTCAGAGTTCAGTCAAAAATGTTCAACTTTGAGATTTTGAAAAACTGGATTCCAACTATCCAAAGTTACTGAAAACGTTTGGGTGTATCAAGCGAGTATATCTTGAGCACCTACACTTTGTTGAAAAATACGTTCGCCCGACTGTCTGCAGAGATCGAATCCCAAAAAACTGAGTCAGTTGAAACAGTGAAATTTTACTCTCTGTTCGAAGACTGTCAGAACTCATAACCACTTTCCTCATCCTCTCAAAAACTGCTTGTTTTCTCTCCGGAAAACTAATGGGCGAATGACAAATCGGCTGCTTCAGCCATGATCTTACAGTAGGCATCGCTCTCTGTTTGTGTCTTAGGCTTTTTCAAAATGGAAAACGTTCCCTTTGCACTTTCTACGAGCTCATGCAATCTCGGAAGATTCAGCCAAGCTAGAGTACCGAATTCCATTTTACCTCAATTTCTCTGTTTCAAACAATCACCGACATTCTGGATTTCACAATCTGTTGTTTCACTTCATACAATCCTCTTCTCATTATGAAATAGATATCCGAAATGATTCATCACGAATGAAGATGTGTGTGGGTGATGAAGTTTTCTTTCTGATTGCCTTCGTTTTGTATGGGCTCCGGATTCTTGTTATAAAGAGGGGAGGGAGAAGGTACAAATCGTTTTTCTTACTCATCTCATTCCCCCGCGACTTCTTCTTTTTCTCATTTTTAATGAGTGCAAGGTTTTTGTTTTTCGATCTACTCTCCTTTTTCCGGTTTCAGAGTCCGTGTCATCTAGAATCTTGAAAAAAAAGTTACTGTTCCAGAGGAACGTTATGAGTTGTGGGGGAAGTTTCGACACGATAATACATGAAATTGGCAAAGTCCTATATTTAAACTTTTTGAAATTCGGTCCAAGGAAAAATCGAGTCTTCAGATGGGAATCTAAAACTAAAACAGGCTCCCCCGATTTGAGATAGGATCTCTCAAATTTGCACCTATGGCTGATAGGCTATGGCTAACTATCAGGTCTGTGCGAAAGTAATGCGCGCTTCGTTCGGTGTTTTGCATTTCGCCCATGAGAGAGCTCTGGAGGTTGAATTTTTTTCCGTTAGAAAGAACATGGTTCTGCGCACCGTTTGAAATAAATACTTTGTTGTTTAAGGATACATCATCCAACGCGCCAATGGCCCGGTTTTCCACTTGACGAGGTCGTAACTTGAATCCCAAGAGAAGTATTCTGATTTTCGTTCCAGAATCTGAAAAATCAATTCCAATTTGAAACAGATATTGAGAAACAGTTTTACCCAATCAGCCGATGTTCTGGGAAAACGTTACTGTTTCAAAAGAACATTGAAAATTGCATGACGAATTTGGATACAATTAAACATGGAACTGGCATTAAATCTGAAAAGAATTCCAGAGATAAAGCCGAAATTTGTTTGAGATATTCACTGTCACTTTGGCATAATTTTAATTCGGTTCCGGTAACAGATATCAAAAAGTGTTCAACTAACAAAGTTTTTTTGCTTCACGTTTCCTCTCTTGCCCCTATCCGTTCCAAAGATATCAAGTGCTTGACATTTTTGTTCACTTTTTTCCTTGAAAATCCATCTCCAAACTCCAAAGAATGTGACATTTGTCCCCCCTCCCATATGGAGAACATATTCCTCGGAGACTCATTTCTCCAGAATTCCCTCTCTTCTTCCTTTCCTCATTTTTTTCAATTCAGTGTCTCTTTTCTTCTGGGTCAAGCGGGTTAAGCAATTGAAAAGGAGGACTCGGTTCAATGAATTTTAAATTTTCATCTACTCCCGCCTCTTTTTTTATTTTTTGTTGTTGCTCGTTGTTGTTCTTCTCCGGTACTCCTTTTTTTCGTTTTTTTCGCCACCCCCTCGTTTTTTCCAGGTCAATTGAGCCGTCTCTCTTTTTTGCACTTTTTCGAAAACGTTTCAACACTTTTTTGTTCTTCAGAATGCTCCTTCTCCTCCATGACTGAATATCTCCTCTAATCCGAAAAATGTCTACTTTTTCTCTAATTCTTCTCATTCTGACGACGACGACGACTTCTGTCTCAGCACAGGTAAAGGGTATCGAAGCCAATGATAAAAGTTATTAAAAAAATTATTTTGGAAATTTTTGAAACCGAAAATTTTTTGTAGAATAGCTGCGAAGACCGATGTACACGGCTGAAGCAACGATCGCTGAGCCGAATCGGATACGATGACGAACGGTGAGAGGGATTCTGGAGATTCGCAGATTCTCAGATTCTGAAATTCTGAAGACTCTAAGATTCTTAATTTCAAAAGATTTTAAGATTCGGATGGTCTTCATAACTCTAAATTCTGGAGCTTCTGAACACTCTGAATCCATCAACTATTCAAAATCCCACATTCCAGAATACAAACGCTCTTCGATCGACAACGACCGCTGGAGAGCATGAAGGATGTTTGTTGGTCAGTTTCCCATTTTGAAGGTTCCCGAATAATCTGTTCTCAATATTCAGGAGGCTCTACGACAACTTGGACTGCATGAAAAAATGTCCCAAGTCTGAAAAACATGCGGCTTTCGCCAAGCACGTAAGGAACAAGTGCAAATTTGTGTTGTCAGGTGAGACATTTTACAGGCAAAAAGTTGGAAAAACCCATCGAGCAAACCAGCAATATGAAAAAATAAACTTTTTCTTGATGTATGAAATCTGAAACAGTATACTGTATACAAAAATGTTAAGTGGAAAACATATACTCTTTACCGTTTCAACTTTTATGTAAACGTTATGGAAATAGGATCACCGACCGATCGGTTATAGACTTTCTCTAAGACAGAAGATTTATGTGGATCGAAAAAAAAAACAATCTGAAATTCTAGAAAAACTGTAAGAGTACAGCATTCAGCGAACCATGCAACGAATTTCATCACATTGAATTTTCAATGAAACAGAAAGAATTCTTCTCATTTTCCAGAAATGGAGTCAACACTCAAATGTATCAGCAAACACCACTCATTCCTAACAATGAGATGTAGTTCTTTCCTAAACGAAGCATCTCGTCTTCGTGCTGAATCCGATCTAAGCACCACCCCTCGTCACGATGAATGCCGATTCCTTCACCTGACCACTATCTGCTTGGAGAATCATGTGAACACTTTCTGTCCGGATGGACGGAAGATTTTTAAGAGACTCAATTTCAGGTAGCTGAAAGGGATTCGAAACTGTGAAATTTTTTCTTTTTTCAGAGACTATTTTCTGAGTTTCGTGTTGCCGATGGATGATGATTTGTTCGACGACGAGGATCTGGATAGTTGTCAGATTTATGACTTCGTGAAGGACGCAGAGAAGAGAGAAAGAGAGGACGAGGAGAGAAAACATGAAGAGGAGAGACGCAGACGGATCGATGATGATGAGGACTATGAGGTAGGGAATCGATTATTGATTCTTTCCAGCACTGGCAGATCAAAACTAGGACTCAAGTTTGAAGTTCAAATTTTCGATCTCTCAATGTTCATTTCGGTTGAGTTCATCGTAGCATAGAACCACTTTTCCAGGAGGAGTTGACTACCATCGTCAACAACATGGAGGACGATTCAGAAGTCTTTATCACGTCCACAATGCCAACAGAACCTACGACGTCTTCTGAATCCGAATCCTCCACAACGACATTCTCAATGCCAGTAACACCACCAATCTTGGGTACTTTGGAATCATTGAAACCGGAGGTGAAATTGAAAAAGAGATTTTTATGAAAACTGGAAGTTTCAGGACTTCACAACGATTCTCGATGACTTGGTCACATCATCGGAAACCGGGAAATCAGAGGAGATTGATACATCAGAAGATCATCAGGATAAGGAGAAGGAGCAACCCGAGAATGATGATTTGGACAGTTTAGTGAACAAATTGGATGAGGACGGAGAAAATGTTGGAAACGAGGAAAATCACGAAGGTGAGACAAGAGCAACCGTCAATTTCGAAGACTTGAAAAGCGGTTTCCAATTTTTCAATTCTTCTGAAATTTGTTGGGTGTATGTAGCAAATTTGAATCTTTATTTTTATAGTTGACAACTTTTTGATATAACCACAGACCAGTTAATTAAGACGGGTAGTGTAAATAGACGCGACCCAAAACTTTGGTCAGAAATTTTCGGAGTATCTTTTACGCGTCGTAACTGACATGTCAGTGATTCTCATGAAAAGTTGTCAACTACAAGAATGAAGCTCTAGAGTTGCTTAAAACACCCACAAGTTTTCAGTAAAATCCTATCGTTAGAAATAATTTTTCAAGGCTTAAAATATTTGATAACAAACACATACCGAGTGTGTTTATACAATTTTTAGCTGAAACCGTTAACTTTCCAAACAAATATTCGGTTGAAAATGTTATTGAAACTTTGGAAAAACTGTACACAATAATTTTAATCAAGCTGATAGACTATTCAAACAATCGAATTCGTGTATTCTGTTCCGGAGCACATTTCAAATCAGGAAAAACTGAAATGCCATCTGTGTGAAACAGAACAAAGTTTCCAGAATCCCACGACACCCTTCAACTCCCCTCCCCGTCAACGACCACTCCTCGGAATCCAGAATCCACTCAAAATCACCCGAAAACCGGAGACGATCCGGACCACAACACGGAATACCACGACTACTCAGAACCCCATTATGATGAGGAATATCACGACGATGGAAACGAGAACACCACCCATCCGACGATCAGTGTGGTCTCCATAGAGACACGTCTGTCTTCTTCGGATTCTGAGGAGAAGACGTCGTCGTCAGAAGAAGAGAGAAATGAGTTGGTGGAGGTGACGACTCCGGATCAGATTCTCCACTTGACGCCTCCGAATACGGTAGACGAAGAGAGTCAGGAAATTGTACTGATTGAAACGACGACTGGAAAACGAAAGGTTTTCTCGGAGGATAGCATGGAGAACACGCCACCGAACTTCTACTACTCTTCGAATCGATATGACAGCACTACTAGATCCAATTATGTCGCCGATAACTTAGATCTGCAGGTGAGAGAGCTCATAATGTAATGTTCTATTTCAAGATTTTTAGGACAGCGAGGAGCCCCTGGAGATTGATACATCGACTCTTTTCGGAGTGGAGACAACGTCCACTGAGATTCAAGATTCTTTCACCGAATTCATAACCGAGCCAGAAACCACGGTGGTTCCGAAGAGAGTAGAAGGAAAATCGAGACCCTGGCTACACGGAGGGGTCATCGTGAAGCCCATTTTGAACTTCGATCAGTTGGATGTGGATCAAGGTACCGAGAAAATATTTTACTGTTTCAGGAGATTTTGAAAGTTTTTCTATTTTTTGGAAATTTGTTGACTTTTGAAGACACGAAAAAGGAGACCAATGTAGTTACGCGTCTCCTCCCATTTCTTATACGCCAAGCGCCCGAAAATACCAATTGCACACGTAGCTCAGTTGGCTGTGTGCCTGTCTGCGACGCACTGGTCAAGGGTTCGGTTTTGGGAGCGAAAAAATTCTTTTCTTTTCTTTTCTTTTTGAAAACAAAAACGGACATCCAGAAGTTAAAAAGTAACGATTCTGATTCCAGACGAGGAACGACAACGGGAAGAGCGTCGGAAACAAGCAGCTAAATCATCACTGTCTTCAGCTCCTTCTCCATCCGACCCCACTTCTAATCCATCAGAATCCTCTCCAGAAAACGACGACGACTTCCTCTCCGGTTCGGATAGCCCGTCCACGAACGAAACGTTGATCGTGATCGGTCTAATCGCTCTCGTCACTTGTCTCATTTTCCTGATTCTTCTCCTCCTGTTGGCCTATTTCTGTTCGACACGAACGGACAACTACAACGTTCACAAGGACGAGGGAAGTCCGTCGGTTTGAGACAACTTCTCTGAAGTATGATACATATACTGTATGAAAGGAAAAATCATTTTTATGATTCTGTTACGTGTATTTCGTCTCTTTTTTTGCTAATCATTTTCTCACACACAATAAAGTTTCAACACCCCAAAAACAATGTTTGATCTCTGTTTCGTAGGTTAAAAATAAATCACGACGAATACTGTTCGTATGGAAGGTTAAACTTTTTTGCGACAAATCACATGAATAAGTACTGGAATCCATCACCGATTGAGAGAGAGAGAGATAATAAAAAATGCGCGGCATTTTTCTTCTTCTTCTCCTTCTGCCCCTGATAAACCAGTTCCCTTTGAAGAGATGCAGAGGGAACACACAGATATCGATTATTTTCCCCCACTGATTAGTCACGTCTTCTTCTCATTTTTATAGCACTTCTTCTATCTAGTCTTACTTTTTTCTGTTATTAGAACACCATGGAGAGTTACGAGAAAGTACGAGTTGTTGGACGTGGCGCTTTCGGGGTTTGCTGGTTGTGTCGAGGGAAGAATGATGATTCGAAGGTGAGTTTTAAAAAGAAAAAAAGGGTTTCGACCACGGCAGGATTCGAACCTGCAATCTTCTGCTCCGTAGGCAGACGCGTTATCCATTGCGCCACGCGGCCAGTGGGAGTGAGTGGGCGACAAGTTGTATTTGTTGCCTCTCCCTTCTGCCGACTCTTAGCATACTTGCAGGTCATTGTCAAGCTCATCAACACGCACGGAATGTCGGAGAAGGAGGAAAACTATATTCAAAGTGAAGTGGCTCTTTTGAAGAAAGTACAACATCCATTGATCATCGGGTACATTGACTACTTTACAATTGAGAATCAATTAGCTATTGGTGAGAGTTTAATAGAAATATATGCTTTTTAAAATGATACTGTAACTTTCAGTTATGCAATATGCCGAGGGAGGGACTCTAGAGAGACTTATCAATGAGCAAAGAGTGATAAAAGACAATATGAAAGAGTATTTCTCAGAGAAAACCGTTCTGGAGTACTTCACACAGATTTTGATTGCTCTCGATCACATGCATTCGAAGCAAATTGTTCATCGAGATTTGAAGCCTCAGAATATACTGTTGAATCGAAGAAAAACGATTTTGAAGCTCTCCGATTTCGGTATATCCAAGGAGCTCGGAACGAAATCTGCCGCGTCTACAGTAATCGGAACCCCGAACTATTTGAGTCCGGAAATTTGTGAAAGTATGTTTATCTGTCTAATTAACCTCATCTGTTCATTTGCCAGTTTCAAGGAACAGTCTACATTAGTTTAAGCTCAATGAAGCCTCAACTCTACACTATTTCAGGTCGGCCCTACAACCAAAAAAGTGACATGTGGTCTCTTGGATGCGTGCTTTTCGAGCTTCTCCAACTTGAAAGAGCGTTTGACGGAGAGAATCTTCCTGCAATCGTCATGAGAATCACCAAGGTAAGCAATAAAAAAAAAGAAAAAAGCGATAGGTCCCACCGAGATTTGAACTCGGGTCGCAGGATTCAGAGTCCTGAGTGCTAACCACTACACCATGGAACCGACAGGGAAGGGAGGCATTGAGTGCGTAGACATACGAGAGGAAAAGGGCGCGGAAAGGGGGAGAGGAGGGAGAAAGTGGAGGCTGGCCTATTGATGTGTGTACTTTTGCAGGGAACACTCAAGCCAATGGGAGAGCACGTATCTGAAGAAGTTAAAAAGTTGGTGTTTAACTTGTTGAAGAGCAACGAGAAGAATCGTCCAGATGTATCTGGTAAGAAAGACCATTTGAACTTTGAAGTGAAATTTTTGAATTAGACCTTCTGGTGGATGCCACAGTTCTTCCATACTTGATATCCATTCATTGTGATTTGGGAAGATTGGAAGCTCCGACTAATGACAAGGTGAGCTTCATTTGTGTCTAGTCTTTTAGAAAAATCTCTCAATATAAAAATTTCGACACATCGAGAGCAATCTCTTGTGTACTTTTTGAAAGAAATTAACGAAAATTGTGAAACAGAAAAAATATTTGAAGACTATTTCAGATCGTAACTCAGTTTCTAGTCGGTCAAATTGGATGAAAGTTATATGGATCGATAGCGAATTTTTTGTAGATTCACTTTCAATTTCAGAGAAAACCTTCCGCCTCGCTGAGCAGTCGTCTCCGAACCTACTCCACTCAAACAACACTCCGCGCCTACTCATCTCCCTCCGTGACACATTCCATGACAAAAAAGATCACCCCAACGCATTCATACATCGACTCTGGATTCGTCGGCACTCGATCGACTGGTTTCAATTCAACGAGAACTCAGACGAGAATTCCAATGCAACCGAAACAGTATCATTAGTTGTTTCTTATTCAATTTCATCAATGCATTATCTTTCGGAAATTCTTACAAACCATTGCAAATTTGGTGGGAGAGAAGGAACGGGGACAGAGAGAGATCGTATCACAAAGAAAGAGACTCTACCGAGAAAATTGAGAATCAGAAGCAAGAAGAATCAGCGGGGGATCAAGAATAAGTGTGATCCTTGTTGTTGTAGATAAGATTACGGTAGGTGAGTACAATATTGTGTCCGAGATTAGTGAACGAGTTGGGGCGAGCCGGTGGTTGCTCCCGATGAGGTTCGAGTTCGGCATTCGGAGACCGAGTACGGGCTCTTCGTTCCGAGGCACGGGCGTTTCGTTGTTTGAAGCTGAAATCAGAGATAATCATTAAGTGATTCGGTATAACATTTTCTGACATGGAATATTCCACCAGAAACTCTCGAAACAGAAAATATAAGAACTGTTTGTTCAACCGACTCGAAAATGGCAAAACGTCTATGACCAGAATTTGAAACAGTAAACTATGAATAAAGTTCCGCAGTTTGTTGAACTTTTTCTAATGATCTGATTATAGTTAAAATCGACACTACAGATTCAAAATCCTAAATCTTTTTCGAATACAGCAAACATTTCGCTGGTTTCATTCGAGAATCTGAAACTGTAGAATCGATTGGACCTTGACCTAGATTATAAGAGAAAGTTCAACCCAACCAACCGAGGAATTTCGCAGACTCACTTCATACTATTCCGATCTCCCAGATTTCGCGACGTCGTTTCCAAGAATCCATTGGTATTCTGTTCCAAACTGACCGAGTGTCCGTACCCATCCAACCAACTCTGCCGTCGCCCCTTTGCAGAATGACTCGAGAAACAGGAATCATCGGAAATGTCAGACCCATTTCCTATTCGAATACTCATATCACTCTCCAGACTTCCACGAGAATCCCTCGATTCTCTCCTGGATCCTCTATCCTCCAGTCTTCCGTCAGCCGAGAGGAATGACATTTTCCTCGAATCAGAGGAGAACGAGGGACGGGCGGCACTGATCATAACACGTGGAAGATTGGTGGACGACATGGAGACTCTTCGGTTTCCGAGACGATTCAATCCCAGATGATGGTTGCTCTGTTTGTGCTCAACCTTATCTTCCATTTCATAACGACGTTGTTCGAGAACATCCAGAAGAATTCTCACGGAGCTCAGAATGTCGTCGAAATGAGCACAACTGAAAGTGCTCAAATCTTTACAGGCGAGACCGGTGACCAGAGGGTTCAGGAGATGGATGCAGAAGAGTTGAGCATCTTTCAGACGGTTCGGGTCACGCATGACGAGTCGTTGGACGATTCCTGCGAGAATAAAAGAATTAATGAAACGGCAAGTTTACAAAAAACTCACTGGACTTGGCATGAACAATGACCGGATGAGATGAACTGCACAATGAGATGCACCCGAATAGCAGAACCACATTCGCAACATCACAACGATCCGAGAGAGCAGCGAGAGCAGCGAGAAGATCCAGCTGACGTGGAACATTCTCGTGGAGGAACGGAGGAAGACTCATGATTGTGGGAAGCAGTTTCTTGGTGATGAATGAGATCGGGAGGAATTCGGCGACATGGGGAAGACCACGCACCGCGCTTGACTGGAATAGGAATGGTCTGCTATTGATTTGCCGTAGTTCGTAGCGTGGCAGACCCACGTTGGTCTGCTAAATGCGCAGTGTAGTTTGTAGCGCAGCAGACCCAAATCGGTCTGCTAGCCCACTTTGGTCTGCTAAATGCGCAGTATAGTTTGTAGCGCAGCAGACCCAAATCGGCCTGCTAGCCCACTTTGGTCTGCTAAATGCGCAGTGTAGTTTGTAGCGCAGCAGACCCAACTAACCTGAAGTGATGTATCCTCGGACTTCAACGACATAATGATAACATCCAAACATTTGTCCTCCACAAATTCATCAGAAAGTCTTCTGAACAACGCTGACATATTCTCCAGAATGAAGGCACGAAGCTGTAAGAAAAAGAATGAGTTAACTGGGAAGAGCACGTGGGGTGGGAGGGACTAAAATAGATCGACGAAATATGAGCACAATTAGCATTGCAGAAACGCTCGAGGGCAAGGATTTCGGGGGGACGAGTAGGCGTGGGGAGGGAAGGGTAAAAATAGATAGAATGTGCATATTTTCGTGTTGAAAAAACAGAAAAACACTTACGAGTTTATTGTGGGCGGTGGCCTCCATGAGTTTGCGAATCCACGGCTTCATTTTGGGAATGTTATGGCTCTCACAGTGCTCGAGAATGTGGAAGAGGGGTTTCGTAATGGAATAATACATTTCTGGCAGCTCGAGAAGTTGTTCGTTGAATCTGGGAAGCACTCGATTGAACCAGACCGTTTCCGAGATATGGGGGATCGCCGCGTTGAGGGTTTGACTCA
Organism: Caenorhabditis sp. 40 LS-2015; assembly: GCA_900536305.3. Lineage (NCBI taxonomy): Eukaryota > Metazoa > Nematoda > Chromadorea > Rhabditida > Rhabditidae > Caenorhabditis > Caenorhabditis tribulationis. Next base: position 480,385 of record LR543384.1, on the reverse strand, counting down.
GGAAATGAGACTTTTGTGATGGATCGAACACCTGGAATTCGGGTTTTGTTCAAATCAGGAAGCAATTTCTTATCGATTCGTATAAAATTCATAGAAATTGGTTCATTGAAAGTCAAGTAATGATCGGCAAAAGTCGACGATTTTCAGTGAAAAAAGTCAAACTTTGTGTTCTTAAAGAAGGGGTTTTGACTGTGTTTGAAGTGAATTGTTATCAACTAAAAAAAGAAGATATAAAGTTGATGATTCCATCTACGAAGTTTCAGAAAAATTGGGTCATTGGAAACAATTTTCGAAGACTCCAAAGTTGATCGAAGTTTTTCACCGACCTGAGCAATATCATCCAATTGTCTCAACGCCGAGAGACATGGATCATCGAAATGTTTGATCAAGGACAACAGCTGAACAGTGGGTCTCTGTTCCACATCCAACGACAACACCTTGGCCATCGAGTCCTTGAGATTCGGACCCAACTCATTTGAGATACACTGAAGGGCCGCGTCGAGTTGACCGACGATGATATGATACGTTTCCAGATTGTTTTTCGCGTCGATCAGCCGTTTTCCACCTGGAAATGACTCACATGACTGTTCAGTTTCAGAAAAAGTAGGGGAGTACCTCCATAAATCCAACAGATCAAGACTCCAAGCGAGAAGACGTCAGCTGCACTGGTCACCGACGATTGGTTGGGGGACAGATTTTCTGGGGCCAAGAAATCGAGATCCGGTTGGAGGCACGGCGGAAGTTTTTTGGTCCATGGGTAGCAGGGGAAACAGTTCTGAAAGTTATTGAAGTACAAATTACCGAGAAGATATGAAAACATACGGGTTCCTTGGCGTTGACTGAGAAGCTGAATCCTCCGATCTTCCAAGTTTTCGTGGCAGTGACGTAGATGGCGTCTGGAGTCAGGTTTCCGTGGAGCATCTTTGCCGAATTGTGCAGATACGACATTCCGTCGATGATCTGAACGAATCGGTCTGCTATCTCTGTTGTAGTTTGTAGTCTAGGATTACCTGAAGCACTCCGAGTTTGATCTCGAGTCGATCCAAACTTTCATCGGTCACAATCGACTCTAGCTTTCCAAATATCTGCTCTGTAGCGAACGAATAGTAATCTTTGGTCTCTTCGAGTTGATGCTCCATGTGAAGGATTCTCGGATGAACCAGACCCATCAGTTGCTGAGTTTCGTACCTGCAAGAATTCACGCATCAAAATCAATCATTTTCCCATTTCTTGCGTGACCTAAGAAAATTGAAACGCGTTTAGAAGGAACTGACAATAGTCGTGACTTGCCCTCATTTTTTCTCCTCTCAATATCTATAAAAGCTCACGAGATCAATGAAAACTCGTTATTCCACGGAAGCAACACTACAAATGTTCACTATTGTCGTGAGTTTTCAACCGTTTCCGATTCCGAAAACCATCGGAATTCTCAGACCATCGCCGTCAGTGCCCTCGTGCCAGCCGTCATCGTCTTCTGCGGAGGAAAGAAACAGGGAGAGAAGAAGGAGTCCGTCTACGAGGATTTGTCGGTTCAGAAGAAGTAGAGATGGAGGATTCGGGTCCGAAACGAAAGGTCAACTCTTTTCTTCCCTCGTCGAATCATAATCCAAAAAACGACCGCCGTCCATCTTCGTCCCAATGTCAAACCAACAGCTCGTCGTCATATTCAGCCTTTTTTCGTGTCTCCTTTTGAGAAATAAAAGAGTGAATGATAACGTTTTGATTGTTGCCGAGCGTGGGTAAACTACAGCGCGCAATTAGCAGACCAACATGGGTCTGCTATACCACAAACTACAGCGCGCGTTTAGCAGACCAAAGTGGGTCTGCCAGACCACAAACTACAGCGCGCAATTAGCAGACCAACATGGGTCTGCTATACCACAAACTACAGCGCGCGTTTAGCAGACCAAAGTGGGTCTGCCAGACCACAAACTACAGCGCGCAATTAGCAGACCAACATGGGTCTGCGAGAGCACAAACTACAGCGCGCAATTAGCAGACCAACATGGGTCTCCGACACTGCGAACACTATCAGACTCATGTTGGTCTGCTTTGCTACAAACTACATTTGGAAAACAGCAGACCAACGCGAATGCGCATCATTCTAATCCAATCTCTTCGATTTTTCGAAGATTTTCTGGCAAAATTTCAATGAATTCGAACGTGTCAATCCGGAGTATTCAACACTCCCCCGATTCGATGACATTTCCTACTTCCGTGACCCACCCCACTTCCCTTATTTTTTCCATCGAAGCGGTGGCTATAAAAGACGGAGAGAATCGACAAAACTATCAGTCGGTTCTGTTAGTTCAAATTCAATTAAGGACAGCGTCATCCTGTCAAAATGATAGCAGTTCTCGTAAGTTTTCGGATCCGTTCTGGAGCTCTCTGGGGAGCTCTAGAACTGTACAGTGGCAGACACCAATGGATTCTGAGTTTCAGCTCTTCACCATCAGCGCCTTGCCAGCCATCGCCATCTTCTGCGGAGGAGGAAAGAAGAATTCGAGCGAGAAGCCAAAGGATTCGGTCTACGAAGATTTGTCGCTCGACAAGAAGTAGTGTCTGGATGGACCAAGAGCTCTCCACATTCTATTCGTCCTCTCCGCTCAGCAGCAATAACGAGAAATAGTGTACTTTTTTTGTATTGAAAGAGAAATGAAGTTTTTGAAAAAGCTCATGTTTAGCTGTGATTGGTGATTCCGAAGTTCCTCTGTTTATGGTGTTCTCTCTCTCTTTCTCAGTGTTGAGCAAAGGCATTTTGAGACAGAAAACTCACTTGATGAGATCGTACATGGAGTAGCTCTTCGACTTTCCCAGTTTCGGCGGCGCCCTCACATTGCTGTTTTTGACGAAAACGAGCACCGACGCATCCTACAAACTCATGAAATATCTATCTGATGCCACTTGCAGAACTATCTACCATTTCTCCCACCTTGTTACCAAAGGAACTTTTCGAATTGAAAATCCGCCAGTGTCCATGAGTGAATCGATACTCCAATGAGTGATAGTCCTTCTCCAATGGCGGAGGACCAGATCCACTCAACGGAGAGGAGAGTGTCGGAGACACCACTGGGCGGGATGGAACCATCGAGAGCTCCTGAAAAAATGAACATTTATGGATAGCTTATGAAAAAGTTTCTGTTTCTAAAAATTTTCAAGTCTCTTAAACTTTCAAACTTTGTTTTATTATAGTTAAGTTCAGATCTCATTTTTATTAGTAAATGCTCCATCTTTCAGGAAGTACGGGATGAAACCATCCTCGAAAAATGAACATTTCGAGTAATTGGTTTGGTGAAATTCTCTGTTTCTAGATTTCGTCAAGTTTCCCTATATTTTTACTAGACAGTTGCTGCTCGATTCTAAGAGTTACGATACTTCATTCTTCGATGACTTCTTCAATCCAATCGCCTTCTTCAAACTGTTCATCGACGACGTCTTGTTCATTTTCGGCGGTGGCGCCATGAAATTCGACGATGATGATGATGCCATTTTGTATATACTGAAGTTCTGACAAGATAGAAACAAAAATGAAGTGGAAAGGGGGCGGAGCAAGAGGAAAGGAGGCAGGTGATAAACAAAACCAGCTACGAATACTGCTGAAACACATGTCCCCTCTCCGAGATTCGCGAAAAAAACCAAAAATCGAGAAAATGCATTCTCGAGGAGTGGAAAATCGGGTTATGGTTTTATTGGATTATCTACCTCATGGGGGAATGCAAAGTTTTAGGGTACAAAAGTTATATGTAAGTGGAGCAGGTACTGCAAAATTGGAGATGGGAATGCTCTGAGAGTTCGAAACTTTTGAACTCCCGCCAAAAATCAGAATTTGGTGCAGTAATTCTAAGTTTAAATTCAGATGCTCCAAATACTGAAAATTCGAGAAACATTCCAGATAAGATGATGCCAAGGGGCCTGCACTGAATAAATCGAGAAATTTAGTAGAAAATTTTTGATCGTTCTCCAAAATGTAATCTCCCGGTAAAACCCAAATTTACAGGTTATTGAGTTCAGTTTTTTTTCTGAGTTTTGATTGTTTAGAGAGACGAAATCTCGAAGCTTTACATGAAGATTTCTCTATTTCTTGTGTTGAGCTTTTTCTCATTATCTGGGTTCAGGTAATAAAGGCCCCACAGATTCAAGTTCTGAAATGAAAACTTGCAAAACTCGCACGTGATTCGAGTTGTGGTCTTTCGGGGTGCGGCTCAGGATACTCTACTTCCAAAAGTTGATCTCAATTTCGCGAGGACGCAATTCTAATTCCGAGAGATTTTGACTGGTTTCAGTTTCAGTATCTGAATGTCTTGCTTTGAGTTATTACATTAACCCAGATTATGGGGAACATTTCAACTTCTCAGAGCCCCCTTCTGAATCTCTATTGCAAGGGAATGGAACCCCAAACAAAAATGGAGGAAACAAAAAGTGTCGAGGAATGAAAGATACACTTAACCCTACGTTTCCCCTTTTTTGCTGAATCGTCTATCTCTCTTTCCATTTCCTTCTCTTCTTCACGACACAGATGTGTGCGCGCATTTTCCTGAGCAAGAAGATGGGAGGGGGGAGATGGATAGGCAATTATAAAAAGTTCAGAAAAAAGAAGAAAAATGGAGATAACCCGAGAAGAGAAATGAGTCTCTCTCTCTCTCTTTCTGTTTCTTTCATTTGGGAATTTGAGAAATTAAAAGTAGCTGCCGATAGACAGATGGACGTGGTGTCTCCCTCTCTCTCGAGAGAAAGAAGAAGCATGTGGCTGTGTTCAGAGACTCACAAGGTATTTGTGACGTAGTCAGGAGGAGGTAATTGGGGAGAGCAGAAACGACGGGCGAGAAGTGAGGAAGGGAAGTTTTGAATATGCATTTTAGACAAGAAGGTTTTAATGGACAAGCTGTTCAACTAGGCCAATAATGTCAAGATTCAGAATTCAAGCTTTATCCAAATGAATCTCGGTTCCTGTGAGAGATATTGAAAAGTGGTCAACTAACAAAATGTTTATTGAAGTATGAGAAATATTTTTTTAGTTGGTTACGTTTTGATATCTGCTACAGGAACCGAGATAGACTCGTTTGTAGTGCGGGTCCGAGAAATGTTGGAAAACCGGACCAAAGATTTCTCCTGTTTCAATAGTATCTATTCTTTGTTCAAATGCTTCATTGATAGTAGTCTTTGTTTTTGTTTCAACAACTCAAAATCACTTTTAGAGCATAGAAAAATTGCCCGAGGCACTCTATCATCTTATTTCGCGCATTCTCAGAAAATAATATAGATCCAAAGTTTTGAAAAGTTTCTGGAAATTTTCACTGTTTCAAAAAAAAATGTAGTTTTAGTTTTGAGAATTGATCATTGATGCTCTCTTCAAATGCTCACGATCACTGAATTTTAGCTAGAAAGGTTCAGTTTCAAGTGAACTTTTCAGGTTTCTATTGGACTCAAAAATTACCGAAAAAAAAAATTAACAACAGAGAACTTCCAGTTCCAAACACTCTTTTTTATGTTGGACTTTGAACTCCTATCCGACATCAAATTGTTTTCCAAACATTCGAATGGAGAGTCTACCTGATCTACCAGTGATAAGCATGGGAAGAAATGTTCACTAACTGACTTGAAACGGTGAGCATTGGAGTGCATTTTCAGCACTCACGGAATGCCTGGGATATTTGGACGCCCAGAATACAAACCCAAACTTTCACTGTTTCAGAAAAAAACTTTTTCATCATGTGATCATCTTCGTTAGTCCACGACTGCTCATCTGGCCGCTTTTACTCAAAACGTTTACTGGTCATCACTGCAAAAACAAAACGCACCGATTCCCTCTAGAAGTTGATACGACTCAACACAATTTCTCCGATTTCAAAACTCAAATCTTTTCAAAATCAAGTATCAAACTAGAAAAGCATCAGTCATAAAATTATAGACTGAATCTTGATGAAGGCCTTATTTCAGTCTGGAATCTTTTCATCCATCTTTCTCCTCCGGAACGTCATCATATTCAATTCAAAAAGAACTCTCTATCCCAACAACAACAAATACAAAATAGGTGAGACACCTCTCTTTTTGCATCTTTTTCCCCAGTTACATTTCGTCATCAAACTCATTGAGTAGGAAGAGAGGAAGGAAACGAAGAGTGATAACAATACGAAAGAAGGAAAAGGAAGTGGAAGGGCCTCTGGGAGAGCAGCAGCAGCTGAATTTCAAAACTTTATCATTGATTAGAATTCGAAATTTCATTATTCTGAAGTCAGACTGGGTTAGAATTCGTTCAGATGAACTTTTCCCGATTTGATCTACGGGAACAGTCTGGAGCTGTTACAGAATTGACTAAAAGTGAAAACTGGAAAAAAAACGCAGTTTCAACAAGTTTCAAATAGTTTACGATCACTTGTTATCATCGATAGAATTGTGTTCTAAATTTTTCAGATTTTTTGAAAAAATTTCACTGTTTCAGAAAAACATTTCATGGAACTTCGAGTTTTTCGTTTTGATTGAGACCGTGCATTTACATGACATTCTGAACTAGAGAACATCTGTACAAATTCAGTCAATATTTTTAGGAAAACTTGTCTGAAATCTTCTATGTATGCATTCTATTCAAAACTCTTCACTAAAATTACTGTTTCTAAAAGTCACGAAAGAACATGAGTCCACTAATAGTAGCATAAAACACACCGTGTCTCCGAAGGCTTTTTTTCAACTTTGACAAAACAAATTTCTGTTTCAAATTGTCCCTGAATTTCTTGCCTGACCAAGGTTTACCAATGGTATAATTTTTGTCACCATCAACAACCAGGCCTTAAATGCGACTATTTATCAAACAAACACTTTGTACTGACTGGTCCTGAAAGAGTAATGAAAGAGGAGGAGGGTGAGGAAGAAGGACCTGAAGAAGCATGGGGAAGGAAAAAACGAAGAAGAAGAAGAAGCAAGAGAATGTGTTTATGTGACAAATTGGAGAGAATTAAAAGTGACATCGTCGTTGATATGTATTCCCAGAGACGGAGATGAGAGATGACCCCGAGAGAGAGAGGAGGGACCCACTAAAACGAACATTTTTATTTTTCGATGTGAGAGGGAGGGGAAGATATATATGGATTGGATGGGTGTCTGGATTCTGAGGATACGGATTTCTTGAGAACAGGGTTTAGAATCTGAAGTACCGTAACTCTTTTGATAGACTGCTTTAGTCTGAGTTTGACCAAAATTATCTACGTTCCTGTAAGAGACATCAAAAAGTGGTCAACTGACAAAAAGTGGTCTTATGAGAAACAGTTTTATAGTTGACAACATTTGAAATTTGGACAAAGTGACGGTGTGGTCAGGACTTACGGACAAACTTTGATCTATTTTTCCGTTCAAAAATGATGTGAAAATTTCAGATTGCACCTTCTTGGTGAACTGAAAGTAGATCATTTTGCGGCGAGATATTGTTACCAACTCCATGCGGGTTTGAACAGTATCGAGAGGCTGCGAATAGATAATAGTCAAGTTCAGGGAACATAAAAAACCAAAACGTTGTTAATTGTATTGAGGGTTTTCTAACCAAGTTTTATGACATAATTGAGCCTAGATGATTCAGTCTTTAAAATTTACTGTAGAGATAAGTTTGAGGCTCGAAACGGATACAACAGAATGACAATTTGAGTCTCCAATATTATATTTGGTTTTCTTGAAACCGAAAACTCTGGTCACAGAATCTTAAAATTGTCTGCAACGAAAATCCAGTTCCTCTTTCTTCTCGCGAAGCTAGTCCATAAACCATAAAAGTGCTCGTTCTGCTCCATAAAGTTTTGCATTTCGAGAAATGAAAAATGACTTTCTTGTATTCAAAAATTGAGCTGAACATTCTGGATTTCAAAATACTCATCTTCCAAGTTGAGAGGAGACGGAAGTCTGAAGTCTCCTCCAGAAGCATTGTTTATAAAAAAGGATTCCAGCAGAATATTTCAGAAGATGATACACCTAATTAAATGTGCATCACTCACCCATATTTCTCATTTTTCAACAAAAGAAAAACGAACATTCAATCATTCTCTCGCACACGAAATGATGGGAGAAGAATGGAATGGAAATGGAAAAACGGGCATGGAATGGCAAGGAGAAGATAATAAGAATGAAATATGATCGGGAAAGGGGAGAAGGAGATTCGAGCATTTTCACAGCTCATCCCCTCTTGAATCAGAGAAAGACCAGCTGATTTTTGTTTAAAATGGAGGAAATCCGAGAGGGTCAAATGATGTTAGAGTAGTAGATCATTCAAACTGGAAAAAGATTGAGAAATTGGACCCAAACTTTCAGACACATTTGGTCCAGAGGCTTTGAAATATTCTTCGTTTCAAGACATTCCGAAAAGTTAGATTATGAGCTTTACATATCCCAGAAAAGAAGCTGCTAGCTCTCTTCAGAGTCCCATAGGCTCCAAGAATTTTCGTCCACAAATTGTTGTCGGTTTCAAATGATGTTCAATATTTCATGAAAAGACCAGAAACCGTTTAATACTAGACATATTCTGGCTCTAACAAAATCCCCCCTCTGGAGACATGAATCAGATTTACAAATCCGAAATTCCATCTCAAAGTACTCTTTATTTTTGGCATCTGAAGCAAAGGGAATTCGTAGAGGACGTTGTACTTGCTACGCAAACCACAAATTATGTCAGAGAGATTATAAGTGTGGATTGTAGGAGGAAAGAAGGCAGAAGACAAGGAGAAACCAATGTTCTTGGAATCAAACATTTGAAGCCGATTTGAAGTTTTAAATTTTAAATCTTCACAGTTTCAAATTTGAGCCTTGAACTAGGCACATGGTAAATTCATATTAACGCGTCTAAATTCTGAGATATGTAATTGAGAATATCCAGACCACCCAAAAATTAGTCAAAAAATGTGGAACGCTTCACGAATTTGCGTGTCATCCTTGCGCAGGGGCCATGCTAATCTTCTCTGTATTGTTCCAATTTTAGTATATGTTCTCGGAAGAACGAAAACGTATCTATCCACACATGATTATATAGGCACTCCCTCCGAAGCAGACGACATCTCACGGGTTACGCCATACACTGTGTTCAATGTGTGGGGAAGGGGCGGGGCTTAGGAATCCCAGGAGCTTTTATTCTACTCCCGGTAAGGTATTGTCTCCCCACACGTTGAATACAGTGGATGGCGTAACCCGTGAGATGTCGTCTGCTTCGGAGGGAGTGCCTATATAATCATGTGTGGATAGATACGTTTTCGTTCTTCCGAGAACATATACTAAAATTGGAACAATACAGAGAAGATTAGCATGGCCCCTGCGCAAGGATGACACGCAAATTCGTGAAGCGTTCCACATTTTTTGACGAAATTTTGACTGATTTGAACATTGAAGTTTCAAATGACCGGAAACTTTCGAGTAGTTATTACGACACATAAAGAACTATCATGTGCGCAATTCACTGGTTTATCTTTGGTTGAACTTGAAACTGTAAACTTTTAAGAATTATGTTTTGTTCAATGTTTACTGTAACGTTTTTTATGAACTTCCTGTAATAGAATATGATCTTTTTTTGATAACCACCCCCTGAAACTCCCTCTCGATTACCTGTGAATATCTGCGAATCGCGTCGAACATCTTTATGTGCGTCTATATATTTTTCAATTCTTCTCCTACCACCTGAAAAGTTACAAAATTCGCAAAAAATCAAACTAACCACATAACTGTTGGTCGAAGCTCGGCATCGGACAGGTGGATGGATCGAAATGGCAGCAGACGCCGCCGCCGCTGCCACGTACCCCCTCTGGGGTACGGTAGCACGGTTACGACTTGGAGTGCTCATTGGGAATTGGGTTCACTGATTTGGAAGGTTTCTGAGAGAGCAAAAACTATTGTGAAGTGAAAGAATCGAAGTGTGTCGGTTTCAAAAAAAACATATGAAGATTTACATGGATCTCTGAAGTGTTGACATATGTCGAGACAAACTCTAGAAAAAAGGGGCTCGAGAGAGGTAGAGAGAATCTGGAGTCTTGTGACGGTGGGAAACTGAGAATGGTGACGAAAAAGAGCCAGAAAGTTCGTGGGAAAAGAATGAGAAGAGAACTTGAAGACGAGTGTCAGGTGATTCTAGATTTCGGAGGGTATGTTGGAACTAACGAAAGAATCGCTGAAGTTTCTAGGAGTTGGACTGAAACAGAGAAAAATCAACGTGTTGTTTGAAGAACTGACTGCACTACCGAAGAAACTCCAAACTTGGAATCTTCTTTGAAACGGTGAAAGTTCGAACGACAGAAAAATTCGTGGAAGACGGTTTATCTCCAAAACCAAAGATACTATAAAAAAGTAATCAATTGACAAAATGTAGATCACAATGAGATCTCTCGATTAAAACCTAGATCAGTTGAATCTCCAGATATGATATGATTTGCTCCCTAGAAACCTCATATCTCGGTGGTCCGTGAAATTTTTCAATCGTTCTTTGTTTCATTCGATAGATCTCTTTGTAGTCTAAATTGTTCCTATGGACACCTTTTTTGTAGCAATTATCGTTCTAAAGATAAACCAATCGGTCAATTTTTCTTTAAAAATTTCCCTTTTCAAACTTTCTTGTATTGTGCAACTGAAATCTTGTATAGATTGTCCTGCTCGATTATGTGCACGAACAAAAACAAATTCCAGACTTCTCTGAAAAGCCACCACTCTTCCCCCACGAACAGCTAACTAAACGTTTCGTAAAGTTTCAAGTGCTCCCCCACCCCCTCTTCACATAACAAATGAGTCTGAAAATCTTCTTTAAAAAGAATCAGACGAGTCAAAAAATGATGTGATATTGGTCGTCTATTTGACGTCTTCTCTAATTTCTCATCCAGTAATTATATGTAGATCGTTTGTAGAAAAAACGCTTTCTGATGTCTAGACGTCATAGAAGAGGTCATGAGTCGATTGAAATCGGATTCTCCGGGAACAAGAATCTTCTAGATTTCAGGAACTTTGAGTCTATTAATAGAGAGTGTTTGTGAAAGAGAAACTGGCGCGGAAACGTTGCCTAGTACATTCTGAATAATTCCTTCTGCCCCGTTTTCTAAAGACAATAGGGGCGGAGCAAAGGAGTCCCTCTTCATCCTTAATTCTTGATTTTAAACCGAACCGAAAAGGAAAAAAAAGGAAACGAAGGGAATCTCATGGAAATTCGAGGCTCGTTAAGGCGACTAAATGGAGAATAGAAGGAGAAGAGTAATGGGTCAAAGACAGAGAGCGAAAGAGGATGAGAAGAATGAAGGAGCTTGATGTCATCATCCAATGGAGAGGTGTTTTTGAATAAGATATCCTTTGGGGAAACGATTCGAAGTTCTCACCCTTCGTTTTGGAGCACAAGAATCAGAAGGAGCAGAAAGAATGACTTCTGTTTCAGGTTTTCTTGGAAATTGAAACTTAACTTATTCACTTATTCTCCAGTCATTGTTAACAGGACTCACGCGTTTCAAGGTTCTTTCTCTCTCTCACTCCTTATCTCACAGAGAAAAATACAGACTTTATCTTTAACGAGAATCAAAAGAAGCGATGACAAATTTTTGTTCCAAGCTTCCATTGAGATGAAAATTGGGAGTTCACATGTTATATGAACACTGGTCCGATCACAACCAAAAACTTGCTGTTTCAGAAGTTTTCCAAAAGTGAAGACATTGTGAGGTTCACCATTACCCCTCTTCCCGAAAATCCTTCAAAATATTCCAGCGACTAGAGAAAATTAATTTTGAAAGTTCGATTTCATAGTCGACCGATAGACACAACGAAACTCCATCTGACGCCAAGAAGCGGTTTACACTATCTTCACTTTCCAAGCTTATGGAGAACAAGAGGTGTAAAACCCAGGACAGGCAAGATTTTCCATAAAACAGTTCACTGCTGAGATTCAAAACAAAAATTGATTCCCCCATTTTCAAGCCTCCAGATTCTCTCTTTTTCAACCTTCGTCTCTGTTTTCTCGGCTGTTAATGAGATTCGTTCGCTGCCGAAAAGCCGTTGAAAAATTCGAAAGAGAGGAGCCTCTGCCAAAAGCGAGCCCCTTTTTGATCATTCTTCTAATGAAATTGGGATGTACTACTGATGAGAAAAACCAATGGGGACGAGGAGACATTTTGAACATTTTTAAGAGACAAGAAAAGTGACTAAATGAGATTAATGACGAAAAGAGACACGAAGGAGAGCATTGATGTTTTGTTTTCAAGAGAGGGGCTTCTGCTTCTTTGGGAAATCTAAAAAAGAAGGTGTTGATGTCTATGGGATGAGTGATACGTACACCACATATATCATTAGGGAGCACTTTTTTTTATGAAAAATGGAGACAAAACGTTAGACGACGAGGGGAAAACAGACGAAAGGAAATTTCAGATTTCTAATCTTCAGGTGTTCCTGGGGTGGAGCACGAAGTGAGTTAGCATGGGGAAATTGGGTAAACAAGAGCATTCTAGATTTCTTTGATTTTTCAGACTTGTTAGTGTTTTCGGTCAAGAAGGAATTGAGGAAGTTTGCGCTTATCCGCTTTTACAAGAAGATTACTCAGCTGATTGGGCTGAACTTTTTTCTCAAAATCTGGTTCAAAATGAAATCTACGCTACAGATTCGGTTTCTGAAAGAGAAATTGGCAAAATGCACACGTAATTCGAGTAAGGACCTCGAAAAATCGTTTTTTTAATAGTTCCATGTGACTGTTTTTGAAAAATAAATTAAACTATACATCGAAATTCGGTAACAGCAAAAATTTGGCATTCTGAAGTTGCGAGTTACGAGAAAATTATGGTATTGTTCCCTCCAAAAATTACGATTTCTATATGTAAGAGCCCTGCTTAAGCAGATGGGCGGAGCTTATCGTTAGAGTCATAATTTCCAACTTTAATTTCGTGAATTTTGTTTGAATTTTCAGTCGGATAGCTACAAAAATCAGATATTGCTACAATATGGTTCTGGAATAATCTTAAAGATTTTCTGAAGCGGAAAGTATTTTCGATGCTTATCCGAGAAGAGCATGAGAAATCAAAAGTTCATTGATCAAAATCAGGAGCGGCTCATGGCCAGAGAGTCAACAAAATCAGTTGACTCTATTTACAGATTTCTGAAACAGGAATCTCTCTTTTTCAATCGAAACAAAGACTTCCTCGTTGCCGAAAATGCTCCCAGACACAACACATTTCGGGGCGGAAAAGGAGGAGGAGCATTAAAACTGCAAACGGAAGGCGGAAAATAGAAAAGAGTATTAGAGTACGTTTGTCCTCTCCTTCTCCTCCTTCTCATGGCTTCTGATGAGGTAATCGAGATTTCATCTCTGCGTCTCTTTGATACTCCCTCTCTCTCTAATCATTGAAAGTGATAAGAGACGCAGAGAAACGAGGCTTTTTTGGGAGGAAAGAAATGTTTTGTGTTGGTAGTGAATGGGTTGGGGAGTAGTGGAGAGCAGTAACTCGATTTCAGTTTTATTATGTGTGCTCCTGAGAGAGAAAAAAGACACCAATGTGCTTGGAATATCAATTCAACCCGCGGAATGCTGGACTATTCTTGAAGAAGGATAATTCGATTTTTATCAGAATTTGAGAGATCAGAAGACGATCAGACAGAAGAATGCTCTCAGTTTCTAGACCAACTCTTCCAAAGATCAGATGAAACAGAAAACTTTCAAAATGTGAGAAGCTGTTATCTCATAATTCATGAATGTTCCCATGCTCCCTTGTTTTCGTGTCTAATCATATATGAGTCATTAGGAAAAAATAGGTCTCATGAATGAGAACGGAATTTGCTGTTTCAGAGAAAAGTGAAAAAGAACTTAAACGGTTTGAAGGGGATTTCAATAAGGAATCTTTCATGCGAAGAATGTATTGCAATTCATTGTTTCAAGAGTGTGAAAAATATATAACAACTGAGACACCGTATTGATCATCCAAAAACTAATCAAAAAATATGGAACGCTTCACGAATTTGCGTGTCATCCTTGCGCAGGGGCCATGCTAATCTTCTCTGTATTGTTCCAATTTTAGTATATGTTCTCGGAAGAACGAAAACGTATCTATCCACACATGATTATATAGGCACTCCCTCCGAAGCAGACGACATCTCACGGGTTACGCCATTCACTGTATGAGACACAGTGTGTGGGCACTACCTTTTCATATGACGCTCCTGGGATTCCTAAGCCCCGCCCCTCCCACACACATTGAATACAGTGGATGGCGTAACCCGTGAGATGTCGTCCGCTTCGGAGGGAGTGCCTATATAATCATGTGTGGATAGATACGTTTTCGTTCTTCCGAGAACATATACTAAAATTGGAACAATACAGAGAAGATTAGCATGGCCCCTGCGCAAGGATGACACGCAAATTCGTGAAGCGTTCCACATTTTTTGCAGAGTTTTTGGGTGACCTAGATTGAACATAGCTAACATGAAACATAAACTATCACTTCATTTTATCATTAGAATATTGTTATCTTACGTAGACGTTTACAAAAGCGGTTCAACGATTCAAAGCAGCTCCCACAAAAAATAGCTTGTTGATTCAAGACAAACACAAGTTGATCTTTATTTTTACTGTTTCACTAAACTTCCAATGACCTGTTCTATTTTATTGGACAGTAGGAATGCGAGCCAAAAAATGGAAACTTGAATCTATTACACGAAAATGCACAGTTTCTTGAAATTTAGTTTTGACTTTTCTCCCGAATAGAATTTGGAATAAAGCAAAGACATCATAGTTTTTTGGCACAAATCACTGATCTAACGGGAAAGTTTGAAAAAAAAGGATCAATGTCTCCACAAAAACGTTTTGAATGAAACAAAAACACAAAGAACGGGAGACGTCATCCATTGCTTACGTTACTCTCCATTGTTTATGTGTGGATTTCGAGAAAGAATTTGAATTTCTTTTTTGCAGAGATTAACCTTTGGAGTTGAAATGGAGAAGCGATCGAGGAGAAGAAATGCCTATGATGAGGGGGAGTGATTAAGAGAGATCAGAAGAAAAACATTTCGAGGATCTCCAACGGGTCTGCTACACTACAAACTACAATCATGGAGATAGCAGACCAAAAGCGCACCGACTAACAATGTTGGTCTGCTAGACTACAAACTACAAAATATGAAGATGCCAGACCAACCTCCCGACAGCACATCGCGTGGGTCTGCTTAGCTACAAACTACAGAACGCAGATAGCAGACCAAAATAGATATTCTGCGCTTCACTGCAAGTTTAGCAAACAGAGTTGGGTGCAGCTAACAGTGTTGTTTGTTCTACAATTACAAATCGAAATTTCAATAATATCGATGACTTGAGAATTCTGAATGAAACAGAAAATATTGGATAGACTTCTCGCTCAAATCCTTCGAAACCTACAAACTCTTGCAACAAAAACAAACTGACCTGTTCTAGTCCAAATCCACCTGTCCCTTGCAGAGCTTTGACCAACCTGAATATGCTTTGAAACGAACGAGAAAAAAACAACGGAAAACGAGAAAACAAATGAGTCATAAAGTTTAGAGAAAGTTGAGGTGGACAATTGGATCTAGAAATTGATGAATGGAGTTTTGAATTTCGGGAACTATTGTAG
Organism: Caenorhabditis sp. 40 LS-2015; assembly: GCA_900536305.3. NCBI lineage: Eukaryota > Metazoa > Nematoda > Chromadorea > Rhabditida > Rhabditidae > Caenorhabditis > Caenorhabditis tribulationis. The sequence goes on along the minus strand of LR543384.1, from coordinate 464,831 downwards.
ATATCTAGAAACTGAAACAATTCAGGAACGATTCCAAGTAAAAATTCGACCATCAAACGGCCAAGAAATTCGAGAGAAAATCAGATAAATTCTATCATCCTGGGACGGGTGGTTAGAAAGGGTAAGAAGCAAAAAAAGCCTAATGGAAAAATGGAAAAAAACCGCAGAAGAAAATAATGAAAAAATGTGTCGTCTTTCCTGTCGTATTCCGTTTCCATTGTCTCGTTTTTTTGTAGATTCTGAAGAAAAAAAAACATTTGAAAAAAGTGAGAAAAAAATGGGAGAATTTCAGTGAGAGTATGACATCTGAAAATGAGAATCATCTTCGTTTATTTTTCTCTAATTATTTTCATCGCGAAAATGATGATTAAAAATTGGCGGAACGGACAAAATGTTTTTCTTTTCGATTTCAAAAGAAATTTCAGAATTTCTCCATGCGCCTTTAAGAACCTTCCATCGGGAGGTTTTTTTTCAGAATGAAAACGACAACAAAAACAGAAAAAAAGGGGATCCAGGATGAAAATGGAAGAAAACGGATAGGGAGTGAGAGAGAGATTGGAAAATAGAAGGAAGAAGAACATGAGACTTAATTTAGGAGAAAAACCGGCGGAAAGAGAGTCCAAACATTTCCAGAATAAACAGTTCTACTGTTAGGCCACGCCCCCCTTTTCGAGAACTTTGAGGGAGTCGAAGAAAATGAAAAGTCTAGACACCCCTCAGAATGTGTCTGGTACCATAAAAAAGTGACCATTTGAAGCAGAATTCGGGAATTAACGACACGCGAATTTCGGTGAGCAGAAATTCTTGTCCAGGTTCGAGTTTATGAACAATCAGTAGACAATGTTGTTAGATTGCTAGACCTGGATTATTAATTCCTGCTGAAACAGTGAAAGTTGGATATGGGCATGCTGGACTACAAGCTACAACTCAAGATGGCAAATGATTGAAGGATGAAATGGAGAATCGGGATCAATTGTAGGTGTGGATTGACGATTTTTGTAGAGAATTAGACCATACAATACAGAATCATTTCTGCAGTATGTATCTCGTAATTCCCATCAAGGCGAAAGGAAACAGTCAGTAAAGAAACAGAACTAGCTACACACAAGGCTACACACAATTATTGAAGCTGTCAAAGTTGGCTCACTTGTCATTCCCAACTGAAACAGTAAACTTTTTGGGAAATTCAGAAATTGAAAGCAATTGAAAAGAGCCTGAGTTTGAATTGATGCGTTAAGCTACAAGTTAACGGCCATGAACCAACAGTGTACTAAACAAATAGGCATGAAACAAAAGTTTACCGTGCGTTTGGCCGGATCCATGTTGGTTTCTGTAGCATATATCAAAACGTTGGCAACTAACAAAATGCCCCTCATTTTTTCTTGAACATTTTGTTAGTCGACCACTTTTTGGAACAAGTTACAGAAAACCAATTTCTATACATTTGATACTTCCTTGTGATCTCTCACTGATACTGCAACTTCGCCCTATCGATACCAGGGAGAACATTCAGCCAGACCGCCGAAGGTTGAAGCCTGCTACTTTCTCTCCTTTGTCTCCTTTAGACGGTGAGATGAGGTGACAGCTCCTTCCTGTATACTGAGCCCTACCTATTATATGAGCCTCTAGAATCTGTAAGGCTCCGAAAAATCCTCATGAACGTCTCGAAAATCTAAATATCAGGACTCTCAGTTGGCTACATGTGAAACAAGTTTGACAGTTTTCTATTGAGAATAGTCAATTTTGTGGACTTCCAATGCTGAAAAAGGGGCTTGGTACAAACAGATTTTGACCTATTAATTTTATAAGATTTATGAGAAGTTGAAGTAAAAATCCCTGTTTCAAGTTTTGAATTTAAAAACAACCGCGAAGTTCCAGGAATTCCGAAAAAGAAGGTTTCCGGAGTCTGGTTTTCAATTTTCGCTGCTACCTAAACTTCCTTTTTCCATGAGGAAAAACAACGCAAAAAAATCAAGGCAAGAATCCAAAACTATATGAATTTGAATTTGAAGAAATTTCTCTCCAGAATTCTTGCCTAGAAGACGTTGGAGGAGGAAGGTAGGGGGAGATTGAAACGGAAGGAGAGGAATGACCTTCCATTCCTTTTCATTGCTCCGAAAATAGCCCGAGGGACCAACAACTTTTATGAAAAGGGATTTAAAAAGACGGGGGTTATGAAAAGAAAGAAGTGGGTCAAAAAAGGGACAGGGTGTGGGAATGGATTCTATGAATGGAAAGGGGTCGTGAACTTTTGACTCGAAAGCATTTGTTTTCTTGAGCTGGACCAAAACGACGGCCAATTTATATTCATAGTGTGGAGAACATGAGCTAGTCAAAACAATGAGAAGAATCGGTCCACAGTGTGAGTTCGAATTATTACAGTTTCCCTTCGACCACGAAATACATGTAATTTTAACTATTTTAGTGTCTGATTTTCTGCATAAAAGTTGTCTGAAACTTAACGCGTCAAAAGAACGTTACATACTATGCCTTTGAGAAGAGCTCCCAAGAGCTCCAAAGATTTGCAAGTGTGCTCTATTGAACTAGATTTCCAAGAGAGAGAAACACATAGAAATGTCCTAAATGCGCCCAACTGGGATCACGGTGACAGTTCGATAGGGCGCATTTGTGTTCACTTGACTTTGTTTATGCCCTAGAGCGCAATGCTTATTCTCGTGTTGCGCCCGTTTTTCTGGTAGATCAAAAATTCGATGTTGAAAGCTTGTCTGTTTGTCTCCAGTTTGATCCACTGTTTCTAAAAAACCCGCACAGAATGTGTATCAAAGATTGAGATGGTGTGCCAAAATGAAAGAATCTAGAAACTTCAAGAGAGAACATTTTGATTTTCATGAAGAATGTGAAAGTTCCAAGATCTATCTCCAGAAACCAACAGAAAAGTCTCTGTTTTCGACTCGAAACCCAATCTAGACTCGTTTCGATTTTCGATTACTTCGCCTTCTTTTTTCTGATTAACTGACCAATATTTATATGCATACACACGTTGTTTGAGTGGCCCAAATTGGCTTGATCAAAGTCGAAAACTAGGTCAAAGGAAAACAAAAAAACAGCAACAAGGAATGTGCTCATGATTATCGTAATCTTCAGTAGTGCCTACGTGACTTGGAATCCTGAAAATCCGAAAAAGAAATCTCAGATTCCAAAAAAAAGAAGCGAGAATCTTCTGGAGACGATATGGCAACAGAAAAAGAAAGAAGGGAGGATATGAGTGGTTTTGATTGCGGTTCATGAATGATTCATTGCGAGAGAAAGAGAAAAAAGCGGATTTGAAAGAAGAGGAAGACTTCGGACGGAGAATCAAGAGGCTCTTTTTGTTTGCCTCGGATGGTGGAGCAAATTACGTCACACATTCAGGGATTCTGGATGGAAAAGTTGAGAAGGAAAAGGAAAACTACAGTTTGATGGATCAGTTCAACAAATTAGACTTGCTCGAGTTGTAAACCTGCTCCACTCTTTGCTTTATCGCGCGCGTTTCGATGACTGGTAGATCAAAACGAACTTTGTCAGCCCATTTGAGTATTCCAATTTTTCCCTGTTTCACAGGCAAATTTGATTACAAAAATGATTCTAAAAATTTGTTAATTTCATTAAGTGTAGTGACAAACAGCCCTTCTTGCTTTGAAATGGAAACAGTAAATGAATAGGAAAAAAGGAATCAAAATGATTTGGATATTTTTGGATAAGCGCTTGAAATACGTTCGCAGATGATTCGCGGCGGGATCCATATCGGATACCGTGCTCTGTCCGCACGCGATTCAGTACTCGGCAGTAAAATGACAGAACTGATGGGGCAGGAAAAATTGAAATTCCGAACAGAAAGTTACGGTTTCAAGTGAAAACCAAAATATGATGTTTTACATGAATTCAATAGCAGGTATTTCTCAGGAAGTGGAAACCAAGCAGGCCATGATAAAGCATACTGGACTCAACATTCGGAACTTATGAAATCGTAACAGTTTCCCACAAAACCTCTCAAGCAAATTTCAAAAATACTACTCTAAACAAAACATCGGCGAGATTTGTGAACCTCTCCCGTTTGCATGGAATAAAACCTAAAAATACCGACGTATAAGAATCCGAGAAGAAGAAGGAGAAGAATAGTGACATGTTTGACAGACTCGGTCCCAATTATTTCTTCTTTCGAGTGAGGGGAACCAAAAGGAAACACGAAAGGAGAAGAGATCAGATTTCTTTTCAACCAAACTAAATGGATTAGAAAAAGAGACTGTCTTGGATTTCAACGTTCTCATCATTGAATATTTTATCGGATGAAATGACGAAGTTGATGAAGAGAGAGGGTCCCTTTCGAGGACTGAAAAAAAAAAGAAAATGATGATGAGAGAGAAATGTTAAATAAGAACATGTGAGTGGCTACTGCAGTGGTTCAAAGTTGAACTAAACATGTTTTTGTTTCTTTTTTCGGAAAAAAAGAGTAAACGATCTACTTAGGAGATCAAGTTGGTTGAGCAAGTTTGCTCGATTGAGAATCTTGACTCCGCCCATTCTCGGAAAGTTCTGGAATTCTTCTGAAAAAAAAACACATCCGAAATTTGGATGACATAAAATGTTGTGTTCCTCACTAATTCCCATAATTCGCTTCTAGCGAGAAGAAGCCAGACAAGAACTTCAAAAATCAGACGAAATTTTTGGGGAAATAGAAAAATTTGAACGGAGTGCGTTGAAAAATTGACAACTTCCGGAAATAGGCAGCTGAATAATGAAGTCATTAGACCTGATCTTTCTAGTCTAGGAAGTTGAGAAGTTCATATTGGCAAAAAAAGCATTAAGAAAAAAGCTGGCAAAACAACTCCGTCGAGCCGGATTCGAACCAGCGACCTAAGGATACCCACTGACTCTACAGTCCTCCGCTCTACCAACTGAGCTATCGACGGCACGAGAGGGAGGGAGGCAGAGGGCAATGACATTTGATGGGTTTTGCGGCACGGAAAGGGGAGCGGACAGGGAATTAGAAGAGTAAAAAGGAAACGAGTGTCATCTGAAACTGAGAATCACAGTAAGCAATAAAAGAAGAGACGGTGTGAATAAAGTGGAATGTGTGTATCGGAGCGTGAATCGAGAATTCCTCCCCCGTCTGTCTCTCGGTTTTCCACTCCAGAATGATCTTGATACACATTAAAATTCAGAAAATACATACGTTTCCGGCTCTATCTCTTTTTTCTTCTCCTTCCTTCGCCTTCTTGACTCAAGGCACACACACACTAAATACGTATTAAAAATAGAAGGCTAGAGTAAAATGCCTTAGAAAGGATCGGATGACTGAAAGTGAATAGAACCAGCGAAAGAAAAAAGAAAAAGACAAATAAGAAGATTTTTAGGAAAAAAGAGGAAGAATCCTTATTACGATTACTATTGGAATCTGCGCGAGTTTTGGTCAGAATACTCATTCAGGAATCTTAAACGAAACCCTAAGTTTCAGTTTCGAAATGAAATTACTGTTTCAAGAAAGTGGAAATACCTACAAAAGTGGAAAACTTCACTATGATTGAACCGAAATGTTCACTGGGGACTTGTTGATTTCGCCTGCAATTCTCGTGGACTAAAAAGTGCACACTTGGGTTTTCTCCGAATAAAGAGCACCGCCTTTCGGATCTTCGAAATTAAATTAGACGATGAGGAGCAGCTAAACAAAATGAGAAAATGGAGGGACTAAGGAGATTAGCAACTGTGAAGCGGAATTGTGTGTTTTGAAAGATAGATTCGCTCTTTTTTTTGTTTCAATGTTGTATCCGGAATAGTAGTAAGAGGGTTTAATTAGTTACAGTTTAGAACACATTTTGTTGTAGTTTCGAGGTTGTTCTGAACCTCAGAGATGGAGAATCAGCAATTAATTGATCAACGAGCTTCTAGTGTCCACGATTTCTCAAAGCAAGAATAATTTGCCAGCGACCAAAACCGAACTCGCAACCTGCAAGTCGCCCACTGGCGCGCAACCAACTGAGCCACGCGTGCATCAGCAAGATTGGCTGCCACTGGGCGTATAAAAAGTTGGGGGGAAAAAATCAATGGGGACGTCGACACAAACTGCTTGATTCTGCTCGAAATCTTACTGCTCGTTACAACTTTCAGATCTCTCCGAAATTGAAAGAAGATTCTGAGGCATTTTGTTTTATTGATGTTTTATGCTCTAAAATCCAGATCAGAGATCAACCTTATTGATTATACTTCATTGTATTTTTTGGCATTAAAAACTTCTCGAAACCCGGAAAAAAACGACTAGAATTGGCGAGTATGAGTATCTGGAACCTACAAGTGACGAAAAGAAAAGAGATCAAGAGTAAAAAAGTGTTTAATTTAAATATGAACACTGCTATCCATGACGAGATCAATCTTGATCATTGGAATCGGCGCGTGAGTTGGAGATTCTTTCGATGGACTCTTTCGAGTTGGCATTGCTGAGCAACGGGTCTGAAAATGAGAGGGTTTTGGATGGGAAATTGGAAGACAGAAATCATACCAATGGACGTTTAGGCTTCGGACGGCAGTAGGCGAGAACCGACGATCGGAATGATTTGTTCATGAAACAGTAGGTGATGGGGTTGGCCAACGAGCTGACATAGGTGAGGATGGTGAGGGAGGAGTTGAGTCCCGGATTCCAGAGCGATGTGGCCTGAAAACGTTCAATCTGAGAGAAGAAATTTGTTTTTTGTAGTACATGAAATTTTGAAAGAAGGTTCTGAAAAGTTCACTACCACAGTTCCGGTTCCTTCTCCTGCATGTTTTGAGCATAATTCTCTGTTTCAGAAACTACGGATGAATGAAACTGTTGGCAAGAATTACAATGATCGGGAAAATAATTTTGTGCAAGATCCGAATTTTCTCATTTTCTCTTCTAAACAAAACGAACAGTAAGTTAATCTTCGCACGCTTGTCACCATAAGGTACCTTGATGAGTTCCGTCTCACCCGCGCGCACAATTTGCATACAGTGGTGCAACTGGTAACACCGCTGACCACCAAAGTTAATACGCGGGTTCGATTCTTTTAGTGGCTATTTCTCTTTTGATACTTTGTTCCGGTACGATTCCCTCACTTACCGCCAAATCAGCCATTCTCAAAAGAAGCCAATACATGTAGGATGGAACCCAACAGAAAGCAAAGACAATAACCAGTGTGATCAACATCCGAGTGACCTTCTTCTTGGCGATCAGAATCTTCTCCTGAAACGAGAATCAATCAATTTTAGAACTCTCCACCGATTTCTCACTTGATTAGTACTACGGAGGAGCATGGTGACATCAAAAGATCCACGTGGAGTTGAGAAGAACGAGGAGAATGAAGAACGACTGGGACGAGCGGAGAGACCAGTGGTCTGCGGGATGGACAACGAGTTTTTCTCCTTGAATTGGAACTGAAACAGATTATTGTTTTGTTGGGATCATTTGCTCCCAAAACTTACAGTTTTCGAGACAGCTTTCATACTGGGAACTCTTTGAACTGCGCTGACAAACCAATCGGAGAATGATGCACGCGAGGGGAGAGCTGAAATTAGATTTCCATATTTGAATGCTTCCCAATTTGACCTACTTTTCTCAATCATCTGCTGCTCTACGGTAGGATGATCACTGTTGATGGCGGTGTTCAGAGTGATGATCACATTTCCGTAAAGTCCAACCATTAGGGCAAGTGGAACGAATAGGAGGGTCTGAAACAGAAAAGTTCGGAACTTGATCTCGAGATGGGAATATCTTACGAAAGTGAGATAAAGTTGATAGATGAAGTCTACAAGAGGTCCTTTCGTAGAATCACATGTGAATTTAGAGCCGATTGGGACGGTGTCGTAGAGGAAGAGACTGGTGAGGTTGGCTGAGAAGGAGAAGCACCACACGAGGGAGATGGTGATAAGGGCGCGTTTCTGGAAGAGGGATTTTTTTGGTTTCTGTTCCAGAAATGCAATGAAAGTTAAAATCGTCAATACTTCGTTGCTGAGTAAATTCGGTATCAACTTTATCTAGATTCTTTGGAAAGATATCGCCAAGTTGTCAACAAAGAAACTATTCCTACTTTGTCATAAGTATTTTTTCAATTGACCAATTTTCAATATCTGTTATAAGAATCGAGATAAATTCGATAAAAGCGACGTTGCTTCTATTACTTAGTTTGCGTTAACTGGGCTCTGAATATTTGCTGAGTTCTCAGATTTTGAGCTTAAGTTCTTGCTGAACCCAAATCTCACCTTTGTCTGCCATTTCCTCGATTCCAGCGGCCTGCAAATTGCATAATATCGCTCGATGGCAATGACTGCAAGTGTGTAGGCAGAGGCACATACTCCAACGGCTGAAAATACTCGATTTGTGAATTTCGCAGTTGTTTTTTTTGGTTCAAATTTTCACTGTTTCAAAAGACACCCAGCAAGTTAACTTGCAATAATTATGTCCTTAATTGGAGTTGACCTAAAGCTTCACGACACTAGATATACTGTAAATCGTGTACCGTCACTTTTGTCAAAGTGACGGTGCAATGCTATTATAAATTCGCAGTCTGTTGGCACTCTTTTAAAGGCGCATGACGTTACTTAAAAGGATATCTCGCCGCGATTAGACATTTTTTCGCTCTGAAAAATATGTGAAATCAAAAAACTTTTCATGGCGAACATTTTTCAGACCGAAAAAATGTCTAATCGCGGCGAGATATCCTTTTAAGTAACGTCATGCGCCTTTAAAAGAGTGCCAACAGACTGCGAATTTATAATATCTCGGTTGCGAAGTTTTTTAGCAACGGTCGATCAAATCAATCTGAAGGGTCAGAGTTTTGTTCTAGAGTTGTTAAAATCGCGCACAAAACTTTTACAGTTTCAATATTTTACAATTTTTGAAACAATTGATCAACTCGTTCATTTAATGGTTAATATTTTCTTTAAGCAAAAACTTTTATCCCTTTCACACATACACTTTCGCACTTCCCTAGACTATGAAACTATTTCTCGTTTTTTCAATTCCTCTTCCCATTTTCAATTCACCCCTCCATTCATTTTTTGATTGATGTACTCCTTCTCATAATCTCCACTAACCCCTCCTCCCCACTTCCTGGTTCTTCATTATTTTTCAGAATCCTTTCCTCTTTTTTTTTCCCATCAACAAGAATACTTACGTTGAAGAAACGCAACAATCTTACACATGGCTGCTCCGAGGAGCCAACAATGTGTTAATTCTCCCAGAAGTGTACTCGGAATGCAGATGATACTTCTGAGAAGGTCGGCGAAGGCCAGATTCAGAAGGTAGAAGTTGGTGATGCTCCGCGATCGATGAGACTTTCCGAGGATTGTGAGGATTACTGGAATATGGAAATATTTGATTTCAAAGTTTGAAAGAACGATTTTTGGACTGCAGTTTGGAATTGAGTCCTTGTAGTTCTAGATTTCGAAGAAATTATAACTCATGCAATCTCCTTGTAAAATTGAACTGAAATTTAAAGAACGTTAGATGTAACAGATCCGCATCCCTCTCCCAAACTCATTCTTCATTATACAACTTTTCAGAAACAGTAAGTTTCGTTCAAAAATTTTCAAATTTCCCGCCGAAATTTCTTCTCTCCACCTCCCCCCACTGGAACACTTCAACCACGTATAAATACTTGATCTCTGTTCACCTATTATGAAATTCAATTCTCGAACTCATAGAATATTCGAGAACTCCCCTTTTTTGGCCTATGTTTAGACAAACTAAAATGGCTCGAATTTGCTGGAGAATAGGAATGAGTAATCAGAGTGCGGAAAGTTTTTTGTTCTGTTTCAGGGTTTCCTCGAATATCAGCGCCGGACTATCCTCACAATTGTTTCAACTCACTATCTTCTTCCATTTTCAGACACCAATATTTTTCTCGAAAAATGATGTGTTGGGGGTCTTCCTCTCTCCAAAAATGGACTCCCCACTTGTCAAACTTCACATTCTTTAAAAAAGTGTCCCCCTTTCCTTCCCGTGGGTGTCATATCAGACAGGGAGTCCGGAAACACAAACATGCCCAAAACACACATATTTCAGAGCATTCTTTAGTCTATCTTTTTCTTCAATTGCAAGGACTGAGAAGAAGAAGAAGAGGTTCGGATTTCAGAATTTTTCGTTTTTCATAAAAAAGCTCTTTTTGAACCCCGAGAAAAGAACACAGACGAAATCACTCACCGATTGCATTTCCAAGAAGTGAGAGAATGAGACAGAGGAGGAATACAGCGGAGATCATAACTGTGTACGGGCTGATTATCACCGAACATTCTCGCATTTTTTGATCTGTAAAATAACTTCGCTTATTGGAGGAACAGCAAGAAACAATGAATAACATTGAAAGTTAGAAAAGTTCTGAAACGGAAAAACTTGTTCGGTTGAAAAGAGTCAAGAAAAGGAAAAAGCATAAATCAGGCGGCTGATATCATTGAAAAGTGGAAGTGGGTGGAACTGAACGGAAAGGTGAACGAGGACGAAGAAAATGGATTGAGAAACACGAGAGAAAACGGAAATTCGAATAAATCAAAGTGATGGAAAATGGCCAGGGAGTTATCACAAGGGAAAAGCATCTTCAGGGTTCGAAAATTCAACCAAGAGTTTGCAGTTGAGTCTCCAAGTTTATCATGAACGATGTTTGCTTTAGAAACTTGAGAGTTTTCTGAAACCGAAAAGTTATTGTGACTTTCCTCGTTTTCATCTCTCATTTCCTGTTCCAGAGACCCAATTTTCAGAATATGTTTTAGGTGAAAGTTATTATGTTTTGTGCTTTCTCCGGATAATTATCCTCCGATAAGTGACGAGTGAGAAAATAACAACAAAAAAAAGAGTGACCTTTGAAAATGAACTGGACTCGGGGAGAAAGTTTACGGGAATACGCTTAAGTACCAGTTGACAGAGTAGAGATTAAAAATATGGAATGTGAAACAGAAATATTACAGATTTTCATAGTTGAAGAGTTTTCAGAGAACTCAATGAAGCTTGGATCTACTAAATGTTGTTTTTTGTTTTTCAAGTCAAGGGAACTTGGAAACAAAAAAAATGAACATAGAGAAAAAAACGAACTTAAAAATTCGACAAAAGAAGGCCATCAGGATCCTGACCAGGGCAATGTATTGTTACAGAAACCGATATAAGTTAGGTGATAGTGGCAGTAAGGAAAGTTCCTTTGTTTCTACATTTTAAAACTTTTTACCAACAACGGAGAAGCCAAAAATGAATTACATTGAAATTTTAAAACAGAAAATTCTTAAGGACAGAAGCGAGAAATCATTTTCTGCTGATTGGATTTTGGGTAGTTTTTCAAGTATTGAGAGTTCACTGAAACAGATCTTTTTCAATCTATGATTCTTTTCGAAAATTTGTGAAAAGGCGTTTCAAAACATCTACATTAGAGAGCTAAAGAGTTTCATTCATTCAGAAAAACAGAAAAGTTTCAGGATCAAAAATGAAAGGGAATTTCAAACTTCCAGAGATCAACTTGAAAAATGTGCTAAAACCGTGGAGAAGGCTCTCTTCTTGTCCACTAAACCCTTGCATATATGATTCTAAATCCGGAATATATGAGTTGCCAGTTACTCGTGCTTCTCAGAAGGCGTGGGGCAAATAAAAAGTAAATAGATCACTCTTTCTCTCTCTCAAGATAGTTCTTGTTTGAATTGTGATATGTAATTGGATCAAGTATCACGTCTCTCCCCTTCTTCTATTCTTCTTCCTTTTCCAAAAGTGGGCGGAGTCTGCTTTTTTCCCTTCTCTTGGCTCCCGCATTCTTCACGTCACACTACGAGAGACATCTGTTTAGAATTCGGAATATGAGGAGGTGAAAAAATGAATTAGCCCTTGGGGCTATTTGTATAGCGAACAAAATGAAGCGAAGTACGATTCGGGAAGATTCCAGAAGATGTGCGTTTTTTGCAGAAAATATGAGAACGGATAAGGTGGATCGAAGGTTCAAATTTTTGAGTTTTTACATTGGAATGAGCATTTTCTTGGAATCTTGAAGGGTAAGAAGAAAACCAAAAAAGTTGCAGGGACGAGGAAGGTGAATTGTAATTTTCAATGAAAATTTGAAAAGATATCCTCATTGGTGAAATAATCAAAGTCGCTCTGAAAATCCGTTCTTCACTTTCGCTTGAAACCGTAAAAAATTTTTGATCGGAATCCAGAAAACCAAAAAATCAGAAGAACCTCTTCTAATTGTACTTGTGGGAAACAAAAGGAGATAAACAAAACACAAAGACTCTTCTTCAGTTTTTGGAAACTCCTCGAAGTGTTTCTTTTCTTTGCCCCATACAGAGCACAACACAATCCGCCCCCTAAAACAACAAGAAGAGCTCTTCTCGAGGAACAACTTCAGAAGGAGAGAGATTCTCAGAAAACTCTGTACATATCATCATTCTCTTGGATTAGGCCGAGACTACAGTGATGGGGAAAAAAAAATGAGAGAGAGAAGGAGGAGGAAATTGTATTGAGGTCAGAAGGGAGGGCATAGACAGGGAGGGAATATTTGTGTGTTGGAAATTGTCTCCAGAAACAAGGAATGACGCAGTGATGAGGCAGAGATTAGCACATGTAGATGGGCAATTAATTGGAAACAAGAAGGGAATCAAAGAGGGGTCTGGAAGGTTGATGTTTCAGGAGTTTCAGATGAATCAGAAATTCTAGAAAAAGGATTACAGAGGTTTGATGATTGGCTCCTTGGTGTCAACGAATGTTCGAAATCATTTTTTGCCGCATGAAAACTTGGACTCGCGCCTAGAAGTGTCCGAAAAATATTTGACTGGGAATAGTCACGACACAATCAGTGTCAGAAGGTATATTTTAACAAGGCTAAATCCGGAAACAATAATCAATTTTTGATGTTTTCTATTCTCTAGAACTTGTTATTGTTTGTGCCAACTTACCTCATTATTTCGATTCCCAGCTCCCAAGAAATCAAAAAACTATCCAATCAAAAATTGGTTTGTTTTCGAAAAATAATATCAGGAGAACCTCGAAAGTCTAAAAATCGCCACAAAATCTTCCGTTTCATTAACTCTCTACATGTAGCCGCTACATTTTATCTGCACCAACCCATCGAACTTCTCTGTTTTTCTTTCAGATTCTCACGTAAAATGTTTGTATCAAATAGGACCTCTAGTGGGCTCATCCGTTAGGCAGTTTTTCCATTGGTGGCTGGTTTCATGAAAAAAATAAATTGGTGGGTACCCGAAACCAAACTCGCGACCTTCGAATCCCCGACAGACGAGCAACCAACTGGACCACGCGACCGGCTGACGCTGCCACTTTCCGCATAAGAAATGGAAGGAAAACCAGAGTGACTCTAGCTATTCGAGAGTTCTCTTGTACTTCTTGATGAACTCCAATGATTCGAGAAATGGGAAAAACAAAAGAAGATATAAATAGGAATCTGAGAAAATAATTACATCTTTTCTCTAGAAGTTCCAAGATTTTCAGCTGCTTCAGTTTCAAACGGGGGAATTGACGACGTAACAGAAGAATCTTATTATTCCAGATGTCTTCACAATTAGCCATTCTTAGCAACTGAAAAACCACCAAATAAATCAATCGTCGTCGTCTTTCGGTCTTCGGTCAGAATTCTAGAACCGAATTGATGACCTCTTATGGGAGGGGAATTCGAGGAAGACGACGACTGAAATTGGAGAGGAATTCACTACAAATATTTATAGAGAGAGACAAGGGACTCTGGGATGGTTCATGGGAAGGATCAAAAGGGACGGCGGCTTCTGGGAAGACAACATTTCATTATAAAGGGCTCTGGTTTTGTTGTATTTCGCATTCGGTTTTGAGAAACACGGAATAGGAGAGAGAGTTGGAACGTACTAATAAACTGAAATCGGTTATTCTTGACAAGGGAACGTTTTAAGTCGTGAAGCAAACCAGTAGTAATGACCTATGTAGTTCGAAAGAGGATTGTCTAAAACCTATATTTCTGCGTTCAAAACCTGCTAATAAGAATTCTGAAGACCAGTTATAGGCTGTCAAAGTGCCTAAAAGACGATTCTGGGGTCCATTCTTCAGTGGAAATTTCACGTAGAACTCTCAAAAGTTTTTTTTCCTCAGAAAATGAGCTTTGCAAGCCTATTTTAGGCACTTTGAGAGCCTATAACTGGTCTTCAGAATTCTTATTAGCAGGTTTTGAACGCAGAAATATAGGTTTTAGACAATCCTCTTTCGAACTATATAGGTCATTACTACTGGTTTGCTTCACGACTTAAAACATTCCCTTGTGAGAATTGAAACGGCGAAATATTTGAAGTTTTGGAATTTTCCCTGAAATTTGATTGAATCGTTCCTGACTTTTAAAACCAAAGCAAACTTACTCAATAAGTCAGAAGACTTCAGAAAACGAGAACCAAAAAACTCTGTTTCACGATGAGAAAAGTTCAAATTTTTAGGAAGTCATTGATCGAATTCTTTTGGAAATCATGAAAAGCAGTTAATTCTACAGATTCAAGTTTTCTTGAAGTAAACATTTCATGCAGAATCACACAAGTAATGGATTTTAGGTTGTAAATTTTCAACTTTGTGGAGCTGAAAAATGGTTCAAATTTTTCCTTTCCGGAAATTTTCTGTGTTTATCTTGAACGCTTTCTGACTGACTTGAGAGCGATTTTCGAGAAAAGTTGGCAACTACAAAAATGAAGGTCTGAAGAAGCTTTCGAGCCAAGTTTTAAGCTCTTCAAACGTTGACAATTCATTCTTTACGGTATTTGTGCAGCTTCAAATGAAGGAAAATTCTCGGTAAATGGACGAACTTTAGAGATACTTGGAACAGAGAAACGTAACAAGATAATGTTGCAATCATTGCAAAACTTTGCAAGCTGACGATTTCGGAACATTTTCGAAACAGCAAAATTTCTTTTCCAGAGAACACTTTTGACTCAAAACGTCATTTCATTTCATGTCGAAGATTGGTTGGAACACTAAAGTAGAAAAAGAAAGTAATCTTCCTTCTTTCTCTTCCTCCCTCTTCTTGTCCTGGGGGCGTGATTAGCCTTCTCCTCTAGGCTCCGCCCCCTTTGGAACATTTTTGGTCCCGTTGTCTCTAAACAGATACGGAGCACAAACTAGAGGAATAAGAAGGTACCGAATGAATGGAAAATGAGGATGGAACGGTGTCATAAAAATTGAGAACGAAGTGTCCGAAAACAAAAAAAAATGGAGGAAGGAAAATGAAAATGACACACTGAAGGGGAAACGAAAATAACAAAACGATAGAATTACCGGTTTGAATTATTGGCGTCTGGTGAAGAAGTGAGTTTTCGGTTCTTTGAGAAGGGAAAAAACTTCTGGAGAAGTTCTGGACGTTTCTATTTATATTAGAAGATTCAAAATATTGGACATACGATGGTGGGGGTGGTATATATTATTGAAATGAGTTTCAGATCTTATGATTTCTTGAGAAAAATATTTTTTGGTTCGTCTGGGTTCCACTGAAACTAATAAGAGTTGAATATTCTCGAATCTTTTGAAGCAGATGAGTGGATGACGTGGAAAGAGCAGAGAGTCTTCGGTAACTTAGAAAGAGGAGAGAGAATTCGAAAAAGAAACATTCAATGATCAGGAGTCAACAATCATAATCTCCATCAACGTCTATTAAGAAGAGCAACATCATTTGAAATCAGCAAAATTTTGAAACAGAAAAACTAATAGGGAATGTTCAAAAAGTTTGAAACTTCATGACTCTGAAGATTGAGATTATGACAAACATAGTGAGAACAGGAGAATCTGTGGAAATGGGAAGTTTTCTGAAACAGAAATAGTTGACAGTCCAAAAAGTGGACACTAATTTCGTTTTCTTGTTTATTTAACTTTAAAAGGGACAGCAAAACAAAAAGCTTCCTCGAATTCTATTGGGAGTTTTTAAGTTTGTTCCTCGAAAAATTTGCTCCTCTTTTTTGTCTCTCCAGAGAGGAAGAGAGTAGTCCGTGAATCTTTAGTCGGAATTGTTTAGACGTCTAGAACATTCGAATTGTTTTCAAAATCCGAAACAGGATTCTTGGAGAGTCTTGGAGGAGCTTGGAACAAGGAGAGAGTATCTATTCTTTGAGTTAGTTTTAAAACTGAGAAAATCTGGAATTCGTTTCAAAAAGTTTAAGGTTTCAGAATTCAAATGAATGGATGGATCGATTATTATTGCGATCTGTTTCTGCTTTCAGTCACCTCTTGAGAATATTCTGAAAACTTGGACAATGTTATTTTTACACGTTTAAGACAATGAGCAGAAGGTTGACCGATTTTGGGGCAGATAATATTCTGCTCATCACATTCACCGTATCAAAAAGTAACTTTCCACAAATTATTTTCAGAAAATGCGACGAATGGAAAAATAAATCTTGCTGCATTTTTTGCATGACAAAAACCTTTCTAACCTTATTACTGTTTCATCAGAATCACTAATAGATGATTCAACCGAAAAAAGTCTGTCAGAATGAAATTATTCGAAGAACAGAACAAAAATGAGACTGATGTCGGAAAATGGGCTTGTTCTATGAGACATTCTGATTTTCAGAATCGAACCCTGAGATCTCTCTAATTTTCGATGACTCGAGCATAAAGTTGATTCCCAGAACTCGATAGAACACTGAGAAACCGCAGATTTCCGATCTGGGTCTGCTAGACAACAGACTACAAATAGTCGGTCTGCTATCTCCACAACTATAGTTTGTAGTCTAGCAGACCCAAATCTCTGGTCGGCGCGCCATTGGTCTGCTTTTCTTGATTTTGTAGTTTGTAGTTTGGCAGACCCAAAATGCACGAGCCACACTGTTGGTCTGCTAACTCTCGGTTGTAGTTTGTAGTCTAGCAGACCCAAGCCTCCACTGATTTTTTCATGCTCAATTTGCCATCGTTACAGTGGGAAGAGAGACGAAAATTGTCAACTATTAAGAGGGATTTCGATTGACGACGAAATTGGAATTCGAGAATTGAAATTTCCCGCCTAATTTGAGAAGCGAAATTGAGCCAGAAAAAAAACACAAAGTAACAAAAAGAAGAAAGGGGATCCGGAAACGGCGAAAAAGTGTCTGAAAGTGACGTTTTTGGTTTTTGAATAACCGCAAAAATGGGAGAAGGTGTCTCTGCAGAAAAAGAGAGTCTAATATAACAGAAATGTATGGATCACTGGGTTTCGGGTGGGAAGATTTGTGAGGTGAGTATGATGATGATGAGTTGGAGATGTTCTTGAAATCAGAAGACATGTGAGCAGGGAGAATCAGAAGACATTAGACGTCTAGAAGGAGTGTTGCAGAATTTCGGAGGTCAGGTGAACAGAAGTTTAGAATCGAATTTGTAGATCAGAAGGTAGATCGAACAATGAAACTGAAATTAGGAAAAAAAACAAATTTTTTTGTCCAAATTCTATGTTTCATACGACTCACAAGTGGAACTATCCTGAATGAACGCATCCAGAATTCAATTCTTGATTCGATAATATGAAAAAAATAGATGACCGCCGAAACATACTCCAGGTGAATTTCAAAATTGTGTGAAACGGGGAATTTTTTAGGCAGATGATCTTGTAGAACCCTTAAAATCTCGTACAAACGCTCAGAATCCAAACCTAGAAATAGAAAAAGGTTGTCCTTTCTCCATTTATTCCATCATTTCCCCGACTATTCTGAGCCTTATTCCGGACATTGCCGGAACGATCAAAAGTCGTTCTTCTGTGTTTTCTGTGCTTCTTTCCTTCTGGATTTGTCGCTGGAGCGGAAACTGAGAGAAGAAGAAACATTTTTCTCTATTGTCTATGGATAATAATAAAAATTAGAGAAGCAGAAAAAGTCGGAAGAAGAAATGATGATCAGAAAACAAGGGAAAAGAGAATGTCAGTTGGTTTTATGACTTCTTACTTGTTCTTGTCACAAAACGATTTTTTGAAAATGAAATTGTGACAGCAGATGGAGGAAAGAAATGATGGAAGGGGGACCAGAAGTTTTATGATTTGGGGGAGGAGAAAGAAAACGTAAAGATACTTCAGGAGAAATCATGTGAATGGTACGGAAAATTAGAAGTCTGGAGAGAACTAGATTGACAAAGTCTCATTGAAACGGAAAACTTTTAAACTTTTGAACGTCTGAATTCAGAATTCATGAAGAAGTATTTCGGATCCTCTAGCTGAATTTTTTAAGTCCCAGTACAATCGAGCATGCAGATTCAGATTCTGGAAAAATTTTTTGTTTTCCATTTCAGAATCTGAATCTACAGGATCGATTATACTAGGATCCAGATTATGAGGGAAAATTCTTTGGAGCAGACGAAAAATCTATCTAGAATCTGGAATGAAGGAATTTTCTTGGAAACTCAAGCAATCGAGAATATAGCAAGATTCTAGTGACAGTTTTCAGCGAAAATTTAATTTGCTGAAAAAAAGTGTTCTGGATCATTGCAGTTTGAAACCGGGTATAAGAATTTACTGTTTCAAATTATTTGGAAAACCTGTAGAATTGACTAGAGAAGTGTTCAAATATGGCATTAAGTATGCTTCAAAGGGGATTGGCAAAGTTTACAGTTTGAAGAATATGATATTCATAACATCCTGAAACAGAAAAAAAATACCCCGGAGCAGAGATTTTCGAATTTTTTAACCTGATTTCGGAAACTTTATGAACGTTTTTTGAAACTGCAAAAACTCCAGAGAGCTCAAGTCGACTCTCTTCAGAACAGATTCAAAAACTTCTGAGAGTCTCAAAACATCACAATCAGACTAGAAGGAGAGATGTTTGGGTCACCTGTTCTCTCCTGATACACCCACTTCCCCAAAAATCCAATCAAAATCTATTCACTTATCTCGCCGAGAAACCAACTTGAGAAATCATCAAATCACTCAAAACACAACGATTTCTGGAAGTTGTTACGTATGAAGGCGTCAAGGATTCTGAATACGTGACAATCTGAAGATCTGAAATCGTTAGGGGGGACCAGAGTAAACAAAGAAAGAAGACATTTTGAGGGGAAAAAGTGCAAGAAAGTCCAAGGTTTGAAATGTAAATCTTCCTAAATTTGTTTCTTTTTCTCTATTCTTCAAATGTATCTAGTTTCATTTTGAACTTTTCTTTCTCTCCGATGCTCCTCCTAAATTTGTCATTGTTTCTTTTCCTCCCACGGAAAGAATGAATTCTGAAGAATCGGAGAATTCCCCAGAGAGATTCCAAGATTCATTTTGCCTCTTCTTTCTTTTCGCTTTCACTTCGGGATTCAAAAAATGGGAAAAACGAGAAAGTTGCAAGAAAAAACGGAAGTGAATTGGTTCCAAAAACGGGAATTCAGGATTCTTGAAGAAAGAGGATTCTGAGCAGAAGACGTCGTGACATTTAACACGAGGTGCTGGTGCGCTTCAATGAATTTTATGAGCCCCAAGAAGAAAAAGAGGAAAAGAGTTAAACGGAATTGGGATTCGCTGGAGATGGAGGGATAGAACTGATCTCAAATTTTCACTGTTTCAGGGCGCTTTTTTTTCATAAATCGGTGCAATGTTTTTTCAGTCACTCCGCTGCTAAATGCCCAATTATGTTTTCTTTTTTTTTCTCCAATAAAACTATTCACCCAAAAATTTCGTCAAAAAAAGTGGAACGCTTCACGAATTTGCGTGTCATCCTTGCGCAGGGGCCATGCTAATCTTCTCTGTATTGTTCCAATTTTAGTATATGTTCTCGGAAGAACGAAAACGTATCTATCCACACATGATTATATAGGCACTCCCTCCGAAGCAGACGACATCTCACGGGTTACGCCATCCACTGTATTCAATGTGTAGAGGAGGGGCGGGGCTTAGGAATCCCAGGAGCAATGAGTTCTCGAGAAGGTAGTGTCCCCCCACACACCGTACACAGTGGATGGCGTAATCCGAGAGATGTCGTCTGCATATAACCTCCAGAATTTCTACCTGCACGGTTAAATATTTTGTGAAACGGCAAAAAAAAAAAGAACTACCCCGATTCAAAAACGTGAACTGATCAATGTTTCAGATCAGAAACTAGACTTTCAAACATTCGAAAATTTCATAATAATATGCAAAAATCTGGTTTGAAATTCAAAATTCAGAAATGGATGACTTGCTCGGTTATCTTCTCGAAGAGCTCAAACATTTTCATCTGACTTTCGAGCGAATTTTCGATGAAGTCCAAACCAGTCCAGGATCTTGAGGATCTTTGGAAGAGAAATAGAAATTTTGAAGATTTTCAAAAGCAGAAAAGGCATACATAACTGAACTCAGCAACTGAAAGGAAAAACAAGTTTGTAAAGAATTCTAAACGAACTGAAGAAATTTTGTAACCGTAATGTTTTTTTTTAAAGAAACAACATCACCGGTTTCTATTTCCAGCCAACTTAATCCTTGATACATCTCATCGAAAAAAAAAAAGGGATTATTATTATTCTTCAGTGGAAGAATATTCGTTACTCCCCCAAATATTAATTTACTCCAACGCCTCGAAAACACAAAACATACATAATAGGGTCATAAGACGAATAATTATACGACTGGGATGATGATCGGTGTTTTGAGAGGGACCGAAAATAGGGAAGTTGTATGTATACGAAAAAAAAAGTCTTAAATCCTCCTGGAAAAGTAGTCGAGGGATGTGACCAAAAACCAGATGAAGAGGTTAAGAGGAGGATTGCAGACTGGAAGTTTGTTTAGCTGGGGGAGGGCAGAACACGGAATGAAATGTGTGACGGGAGAAGAAACGGTGAACCTATGAACTTTCTGATCACGAATAGAGATTCGAATTTCCAGATGAAACTGAAGGAAATCTAGAAATATATCTACAGAAGAGATAAATCGACACCATAGATTCAGTTTTTTTTGTACGGGAAATTGGCAGGGTTGTTCTCGCAAAGTTGAACAGCGGAGAATGTAGATCTATCTCGTCTCGAGATAGGGACAACTTCCCGAGGTCACGACTCGAAACACGGGAGCATTCCGGGGATTCTTTCAGATTCTGGATCTGCTGGATCGATTTTAACTTGACCCAGGTTATGAAAGCAAATTCACTTCAATCAGGAGAGGGATGACTAAAGACATTAGAACATATAATGGCTACCCTTATTTTTGAAACAGTAAAAAATTTCTCTCTGGAAAAGTACCGATGGTAGCCGAATATTTCATCAGAAACCTAGTTAATGGAAGACTATCTTCGATTCGTGAAATTCGGTCACCATCAAGATAGCTATCCGTTTCCATCACCATACATTTTCCATGATACCAGAAAACTCCATTCAAGAGGCTTCCTCTTCCGCTAGAAATCAGATACAGGACAAAAAATCTGATGTCCATGAACAAATTTTCCCCGTTTCAGAGAAATTGTATTTGAGTACAAGAAACCTGGCCAGACATTGTGATCTAACGAAACTTAGTATCTCATTATATACACTTTCTCGCCCGTCAACTTAGAAACTTGGTATTTCTGACTTTTCTTCTAAACCTGGTAATCCAAGGATCGAATATTCTCAATGCCCCCAGATACATATTCTCGAGTTGCTTCCTGCGGAAAACTTCCTCTCCGTTGAAGCATGAATTTCGATTTTTAGAATCTCTCCCAATAAGCGGAAGTATAGAATTCCCCTCTAGACTCTGAGATTTCAGCGGAAAACTAAAAGTTTTGGTGGAAAGAAAAATGGAAAGAATGAGGGACGACTCGTATTTTTAGACTCCTCACTTTTTTGAGACTTTTCTTGTTATTTATTAGTGTTTATGTGTGTGTTTAGACAACCGAAAAGAAGGGAAGATTATAAGAGCATTCGACTTTGGAAGAAACAGAAGAAGAGAATGTTTTGTGATTCCTATGAACATTGACTTCTTCTCCTTCTTCGTTGTCTTTTCAACCACGAAAAATTGATGAAAAGAGGTCGGCGAAGATTTGATTTATTCGGGAGTCCTCTACGTGAATGAATGTGCAACAAGATTCCGCATTGAATTTTCGAGTTTTTTTTGCAGGAGGAATCAGAAACAGAATTCAACAATAGGCAAAGAAATTGAGATTCTTGAATTCATAGGGAATCGGGTCAAAGATGCTTTCAGAAACAGGAAAAAAAAACTGAATAAACTGAAAATGAGTTGGTGTAGTTTGATTCCGAAAACACACCGGGAAAATCTTGGAATAAATGAAGATCAAGAGATTGAAATTATTAAATTTTTATTCGTGTCTATGGCCTATTTGGCACGTACTACCACACTCGATACTTCCTGTCCAGACACCGAGGGAAATTGGACTCGTCGAAAGATTCATGAACTTTCAGAAACACGAAACTTTAGGGAGTTTTGGACTCACTATCAACTGACAAGCGAAAGCCAGTCATTTTTCGCCGAAATTAGTTAAGAAAGCTATTTTTTTGGTACAGGAAGCGGGAATCAAATCACATCTGAAAATAAGCAGTTTGGATTTGAATTCCATGAAACAGTAAAAAATCTGGAATCTCGATAGAAATTGTGACAAACCAGCGATGAGATG
Organism: Caenorhabditis sp. 40 LS-2015; assembly: GCA_900536305.3. Taxonomy (NCBI): domain Eukaryota; kingdom Metazoa; phylum Nematoda; class Chromadorea; order Rhabditida; family Rhabditidae; genus Caenorhabditis; species Caenorhabditis tribulationis. The sequence goes on along the minus strand of LR543384.1, from coordinate 442,388 downwards.
TATCAAGGATCAAATTGGCTGGAAATAGAAATTCTTCCGAAAACAAAAATGTGAAGCTTCGAAAGTTTCAAATCAAAAACATGAACTGATCAATGTTTCAGATCATAAACTAGATTTGTCAACATTCGAAAAAAAAAACAAAAATGAGTTTCAAAAATTTCGAATTCAGAGATGGATGACTTGCTCGGTGAGCTTCTCAAAGAGTTCAAACATTTTCACCTGACTTTTGAGCGAATTTTCGAAAAAGTAAGTCTAGAATTTCGAGGATCTTTGGAAGAGAATTTTTGAAAATCGGAGAATTTTAGAGCCGATGGAAATTTTATTGATGATGAATTGTTTTTTTTCAAATTGATTTAATTTATGAGTACAACTCAAGCTGATGAAATCAGAAGACCAGTAAATCAGGATATTATATAACCTCCACTCATAAAAACTGATACTAAGATTTTGAAACAGTGAAATAAATCTCTAGATCTAAACTCTATAAGCCATGAGAATATTCCATGCAAATATAAAAAAAAATAATTGGATTTATTCTCTCGTTTTTTTTTGTCTGATGTGCAGGAAACACAGAGGATTATATGTAGTTGTCAGAACAAACCGAAGAGCAGTTTATGGGGCTCAGAAATTCTGAACTTTTTGGTTGAAACCCTTACGCACGAGTTGCAGATTTTATGGAATTTTTGAGGAGATAGAGAATTGTTGATGGGCGACTATTTGAACTCATTACAAGATCATAGAAAATAGGATTTTAAGATCGAAGAACAGCTGAAAATGTGGGATAATTTGATTTAAGAAAAAACGAGCAAAAATTGACCAGATGATCTAGAAAATGAGTGAAGTTTGAAAAGTGCAAATAGTGTGTGAACAGGATGGGGAAGTGTTCGCAGAGTTCTTCAAAAATATGAGCACGGCGAAATTTTGGAACAGAAAATTTTGCTGTTTCGAGGAAACCAGTTAATAATATTAAGAAATCTGAAACAGTTTTTAGCACAGTAATTTTACTCACTCAGCTTTACTACCACAGTATTATTTTAAGATGACGAAAACGTTTGCAAAAAAAGTGAAAGTTATCCTGAATCGACCCCTAAACAAATCTCAACTCCATCGGAACACCAATGATTCACAAAATCCCTTCTCAAGTCTGGACGATTTGCCGATCAGCTGAAAAGGCATTCTACGTAGCAGTGCATCTTCGAAACGGGAGCCCACGACCCCTCCTCAAATCCTCTTTGCCCCCTCCACCCAAAAAACTTTCAGTTCTTTGATTCGCGGATTTGTGCATCACCGCCTCGTTCTGATGTCTTCTGACGTGTTCTTTTTCTGTCTTCATTTTGGAAAAGTTAGGGGAAGTTGAGACAATATTTATAAGATCGAACTTTTGTTTGTGTCGAATGCAGAATGAATTAGAGAGAGCAAAACAAGAAAAAATGAAGGGTGATTCGGAGCTGATGTGAGAGGAAGAATCTGGAACACTTGAAAACTTTTGGCTGAATCTAACAACACGATCTGAGACTCGATACGGAAAAAAGAATGAAATTCCACTGGATTCTCCCAAACAGTTATTCCGAGATTTCAGGAAAGTTTCCCACCCACAAATAGCTGACGGATTAACGATAAGAAGCTCGAAGATTAAACGGATTCAACTTTTCTTCAATGAGAGGAGTAGAAGTGACGATTCAAAACCAAACATCTTCACTTTAAAGAATGAGTTCGTTTAATCTCTAAAATTATATCACTGCTGCTTGGAAACCGAGCAAAATTTGACCAGAATGAATTCGAAAAATAAATTACACCCAAAGTTTTCCCATTTTTGGAGACTGAAAGTTGAAACAGAACATTTTTGTAAGACCCCCAAAATGTTGCAAAAAATGTGGACCGCTAAGTACATGAATTTCCGCGTCATCCCGCGTCTGTCATCATTCATTGTATGAAGACGCTACCTTCCCGGGAACAATCTTTTTAAGCCCCGCCCCCTCCCCACACAATGAATACAGTGAATGGCGTAACCCGTGAGATGTCGTCTGCTTCGGAGGGAGTGCCTATATAATCATGTGTGGATAGATACGTTTTCGTTCTTCCGAGAACATATACTAAAATTGGAACAATACAGAGAAGATTAGCATGGCCCCTGCGCAAGGATGACACGCAAATTCGTGAAGCGTTCCACATTTTTTGACCAAGTTTTTGGGTGAATGTAACTGTGCAGTCATCATATCTTTCAGAGTGAAACGATAAATGTACCGTAAGCAAGTTTCATCTGAAACAGGAAACGAGAAACTCTCGGTGGTAAATCAACAAAAATCCCCATTTGTCAGCACTTTGACTGAAGCTAACTTTACACCTATTCAAGACTAATAACTGTGAAACAGTGAACATTTGAAACTTTGATTGATCTTCCTGCAAAAGATATCTTGAACATAGGAAAGCACTGTTTGAACCAAGGAAATTGAATCTTTGAATGTGTGAAGCAAAATTGAAAACAAGCAGTATGGAACAGTAATCATTTGAAAAGCGGAACGTCAATTTTTTCCGTTTCAAAACACTATTGATAACTCGCAAGTGAAACTAACAATGATAGGAAAGCTGCTGGCCTTATCATGAATTTCCCATCAACTTCAGCAAAATACTGATCGTGTAAGTGCACTGTTTAGCGTTCGAATTCAAAACAAATAACTCTCATAGTAGAAAAAAAGTGTAGAAAAAGAGCAGATGTCATAGTTTACCCAGACTCGCATTAATCTTATTAAAGTAGTCCTCCTACTTCAGATGACGTGGCGTCTCTTCTTCTTTTTCCAACATCTTCCAACTTTTAAATAATTCAAACACTCTTTCCCTCTTCCGTGTCTTCTTCCTTCTAGTTTGAAGACGTTCTCTCTATTTCCAGAAGATAATTACAGATTGACGCATACGCGGTTTATTTCCCCAATGTTTTGCCTTAAACATGTCTGAAAATAAATCTCATAAGACAGAGAAAAGTCAAGAGAGAGAGAGAGAGTTGCTCATGACATATACATCCTATAGGGCTTAGTTTCTGATTTTTGTTTCTCGAAAAATTTGAAATTCATTTTTTGGAAAACGGGGAAGTGCGCCTCTGGGGAAATGGAATATGGTTGATGGATGGATGGATGGGAAGAAGGAAGACAAGGGATTTCGAAGGAAGAAGAAGACGTTGGCATTCGGAGAGGTTTGAACTTTTCAGGGATTCCAGAATTCTGAAGGTTCTCGAGTCTTACGAAAAAAATTCTCTGTTTCAGGAAAAAGGGAAATTTGAGGTAGGAACAGACGGAGTGTTTCGTTCCACTATTGAAAAACACTGAAAATAGACAGTAGGGATTTTGAAGAGTTGGAAAACCCCAAGTAGAACCGGATTCTATATTTTCCTCTCCGGTTTTGAGTGGTTTCTAAAAAATTGACCATTACAATTGAGAAAGTGCGGTAACTTCTTCAAATCATCAATCCCACAGAGTTTGAGCAAGAAATGACAGTATAGAATGAGTGAAGGAATGCAAGTGGAGACCAAAAAACTACCGAAACTTTTTTTCGCTTTATTGATCAGATGAGTGGGCGGAGTCCGTGTGAGTACACTTCCTGACGTGGCTTGAAAGAGCTTCAAATCTATAACAAAACCCCCAAGCTACTGTTAACAGTGGGCACTTCATACAAGGAATTCACACATATACACAAGACATTATCAGAATTAAGCATTTGAAACAGTTGAGGTCTTCGACTTCATCGAGCTCTTCTTCCCGCCGTTGGTCGTCGTCTCCTTCGAATACAAATCTTGGACAGTTCCAGAATGAGAGATGGACGAAGAGGATTTGGCCTGAAATTCAAGAAGAGGATTTGAGAACCTTCTGAAGATGGTCTTACCCCCAGGATGAGTCTCTTGTTGCAACTGAGAAGAGCCATGGGAAGAGCAATTTGCGGAGCACACGAGACGATTTCATCGATACGATTGAAGAGGCCACTGAAGGTTTGGTTGTTCATTGCGAAGAGCATGATGAGGTGGACGAGTAGGGAGAGCTGAAAACGGATGGGTTCACTGAAACAGGAAAAAACTTTCAATTACCGTGTAGGTGACCAAAATGAGCATTCCGATTTTGAGTGTCCTTCTCTCTGCCTTATCGATTATCTCCTTCGTTTTGTCACTGACAACCAGAAGTCTCTTCTTCCGAAGATTGTTGTATGCTACTACATAAAACACAATTGAAGACAACGGGAAGACATAGACGGCTATTGTTAGGGGCTGAAACAGCAAACAATGAAGTGTTGAGACCCCTCTTCCCTTACCTCTGCCATATCACTGGCCATCATTTGAATAGTGTTCGTTGTGGGGTCGTAACGGGTGTAAACTCCGCACATCTTTTGGTAGACAATCGAGAGAATGAGAGCGAGGAGGGCAGCACAGGAGAGAGTGCCACGGACGATCCAGCATCCCCAGACATTGATCACTTTGTTCGGGTAGACCAGGACCATCATTCGATTGAGGCCGGCGTAGAAGAGCCAGATGGAGGAGGCGATGCAGGTGAACATGTTGACGATGAGGATCACTTGGATGTACCAGCACTCTTCGAAATCGTCCGCCTGGAGAAAGTGTGATTTGGGTTTGAATGTGGACGGTCGGTTCAGTAAGTATTATTATCCCGTTTGTTGAATTCCACGGCACCTTGTCCGTAGTCTATCTTCATATCTAATCAAGGTAAAAATAGGTCATACAAATTCAGATTCTTTAACGAAAATCGTTCTGAATAGTTACCGTTTCAGAAGAAACCTGAAAACTGAAAGCGTGGTTTGTGTTGTTCTCTTCTCTCATAAAGGTAGTGAGTCAATTTTCACTGTTTCAGCTGGAATTTTAACTGGGCTAAATCTTTCTCTGTGTAATGAACCATAGAAGCAACTTTACAAAGTCATAACATAAATTACGTGAGCGTTTTGTCGATTTTTACTCTGTCGGGTTGATTTTATCTCGACTCAGATTTTGAGAAAAAGTTCAACTGGGAGAGCCAAAGTTTTCGCTCTACACTCTTCCATTCTTCCAACTTTGATCCTTTTCTTCTAGACGTCATTCAAAATCTACTTCACATCTCCAACCTCGAGTCCTTCTGATCAAGCCGTCTAATTGAATTCACCCCATGCGCCATTGCCAAGTCAATGCGATTAATAAAAAAAAGACAGACTAGAGCGAAAAACCGAACTTTGATGAAGGTTTTCAATCTCCCAACTACAGTATCCCTCACCTCTCTATCCATCATCGTCGCCAGAGTTCCAAGAGCGTTGACTGCGACGAAACAGTTGAAGGTTCTCATGATGATGTAGAAGCACGCCTGGAAGAATTTTCATGAGAACTGAAGACTGAGATTTCTAGACTTCAGAGCTCAAGAGTCTCAAATTCTGGAATCACTTTTTGAGAATTCAGCAGAATGTTCCGAATGTCAAAATAGTCCGAATGTCAACATCTGTCAATCGGGAATACAAGAACGATTTTAGAAACAGTAAACTTTTGTGGATTCCAAAACGCACCTTATACTCTGGCCTAGTGGCTCTCCAGAGAACTGCGAACACCGTCACGTTGAGAAGAGCAATGAAGATGTTCAGGAAGATTTCGAATACGAACATCCCGTACTCCACCGTCGACAGCCACTTCGGAGCCAGTGTGCTCGACCCTCCAGCACTTCCAGATGGAATGTACGGCCATCCGGGTGCTGCAGTAGCCGATACGACAGTCGAGGATTCAGTGAATTTCATGAACATCTTGAGAAGTTGTCTCTGTTGGGAGAGAAGAAGTGAGATTGGCTCAATCGAGCGGGCTCATTTTATAGTGTCCGGGGGTGTGTCCTCTAGTCGTTGGCATAGCGATATAATTGAATCTCGGTGACACATATCACGGGCGGTAACTTGTTTTCGATGCTGACTTTTCGGCAGTTCGAGGACTCGTGATCGGGGTGATTTGTGTTGCAAGTGAGTCCATCGAAACTTGATTCTGTGATTGGAATAGAAACAACTCTTTTGCAGAAGGAAGCATGAGGAAGCAGAAATTGGATTAGCCGGGCAAATATGGTAGCAGTTGATTGGCAACATGAAAACTAGGAAAATCAAAAATCACTTTTGGTATACTTTTTGAGCTAGAAGAATTCTGATTGTAGAAGCATTGTTTCTATCAAGAAAAAAGCATAAATTCACTCTAGTAATTAAGGAAAAATCAGCAATGATGAGCCAAGATTGTCAGAAAAGTAGTCAACATAGCGATAAGGAAGATCACGCCTGAAAAAAGTTCAACTGTTTCAAAGATTTTTGATGAAATCCTGCTCACTATCCGCTTTTCGATTCATTCCTCGTTCTTTTTCAGAACATTCTGGTTAGAAATGGATAACATCTTCACTCAGTAATATCTAAAATCTGCCGACTTTCAATTGAAAGAAATAACTGTTTCAAGGGATTTCGATACAAAATTATGATTATCTTGAACAATTTAGATGGAGTCATCTTGTTTCGAACCAATACGTCGTGTGTAATAGTACATTTCCTGGTCCTGAAGGCTCTTGATCGGTTGATAAATGTTTTTTTTCAAAGAGCATAATCTCCAGGCACCACGACTCTAACAAAGTTATGCCCTCCAACGTCGTTGGACACAAAAAGTTGCGAAATCGAAGAATTTCAGATTCACTGGTGCAGGTGTTGGAGACTGGAGTCTCTGGAGCACGTGAATGAATCGGCGAGATTGGATTCAGCAAGTTGCATCTTAACAATATTGTCGGGTGGATAGTTGAATTGAAACATGGAATCGTGAAACAGTAAAAGATACATGCTATGGAACAACTTTATTCTGTTAGAAAAAGTTCAATATGATACACATTTTGTTATTTTAAGACCTTGAGCTCGGAAAGGGAAAGAAGAAAAAGGATCAATGGACACTCTTCAGATACTTCTCCGTGAATGCCATATGAGCCATTTTGACTTCCGTGTCGAACAGTTTTTTGTCCATAAAGTAGTTCATGATGACTTGATGAACGAAGAGGTATTGTTGATCCGTCTGAAAAGTTGGGCATTGAGATGGAGCACATTTGTCACATCCTCGAGAGCTCACCTGAATGGAGTTGTTGCGCTGGTCGCGAATCTTTTGCAATATCTTGTCCGACTCCTCGATTTGTTGGCCGGAGAGAAACTGATCCATGATGTATTCGATCATCACAACCGACCCAGTACGACCGATTCCCGCCGAGCAATGGACGACGATGGGGGCTCTGGAATGAAAGAGTAAGCATCCCAATGATACCTAGAACTTACTTCGAGACTCTCGCCTTTGCCAACAACTCCACAATGGCCATATCCGCAGTGGGAACTCCACGATCCGGCCAATCGATCCAGTGATAGTGCGTGGTCTTCATCGTGAGCCCCCCTGGTCCCTCCACCGAAAAAACAGTCTCCGTCACCTTCGCATCACTCTTCTTCGTAAACTCCACCCCTTTACTCGACTCGTACTTGACCGTAATCTTCTGTCCCTTCTCCTCGAATTCTACAGTATCCTTTTCCTTCGATGGAAAGTATTCACAGCACTTCTTGGCCCCCTTCTCCGTCAGATTGCACAACATGAAGATGGTCTCGACCTTCTCCTGCAGACACATGTACCAAAAGTCAGCACAAGTCTTGTCCATGGGGGCTTGAGTGCAGATGAAGCGCTTCGGATTGGTCGGAGTGCCGACGTAGTTCGCGTGGATGTACTCGTGAGGCCATGGAGGGTTGGTGAGCTTCACCCGGTTGTTGTCCAGACAGCCGACGTCTTTGTACCGATTCTTCCCCATTTCCTGAGCTGCTTTGAACGCCTTCATCTTCTCGAAATCATTGAAACGTTTCATGCCGGAGAATTCGGTACGGAGACCTGGCGGTCCTTTTTCCAGAGTGTTCTTCACAAACTTCACTATCTGAAAATCAGGGAATAGCCTTGGTCATGAAAGGTGATTTATTTCTATCCCGTCGAGAGCACTTTTCACTATTAACTGTTCTCTCAATTCATCTCTGTTCCGGTAACAGATATCAGAAGGTAATCAACTAACAAAATGTTGAGGAATAAATGAGACACATTTTGTTAGTTGACCACTTTTAGATATCTCCAACAGGATACATTATCTCAATTACCTGCTTCCGCTGACCCTTTCTCTCTAGATTCGTCGGATCCTCCACAACCGTCCGCTGACTCTTATCCTCAGTCCGTTCCTTGCTTCTTTGCGTGTTCCTTTTTGGACGACGTTCTGAAGAGTCTCTCTAGATCTACCGTAACCCTCTCGAAAACTCACTCGGAACCGTTGTACCACCCATGAGCTTTTCTCTTGCTATGTTTCCCTTTTCGGAAAGCTGTAGTAATTAGTCAGTTGTTCAGTCTCTAAGAATGATGACCATTCTTTCAGAATCGATCAATATTTTGACACGTTGGGGAGGGAGAAAAACGATAGAGGTGGAAGAGACCGAACACGCATGAAATTGAACTTCGAAATTTGTTGACTCTGGCACATTTTCAGAATCTGAAGATGTTCCAGGTTCCAAGATTCTGAAGTTGTCAGACCTTGATGTTTTATAGATTTTGAAGAGGAGACAGATAGGCGGAAATTTTTTGTAGTGCTGATACCCAACATTTGTAGATTCGAGTCAAGTTCGAAGAGAGTCTGAAAATACAATTTTGTGGTTTGAAGTCTGGAAATGGTGGCTTAACCAAAATTGTAATGTTCTGGAAAACACTTTCGGAAGTTTACTGTTTCCATCGAAAACCTTGCTTTTGAGTTAGTTGATGAATCGATTGTTCACTGTTTCAGATTTCCGTGTATAGAATTCAGGTGTGGAATCTTTTGAATTGGCAAGAACTCGATGTTCCTGAGACAGTTCCAGTACATCCACCAAGTTTCTCGGTTCTTGTAACAGATCACAAAAAGTGGTCAACTCACAAAATGTTTCTCTTTTTGTCATGAAAACGTTGTGAGTTTGTAATAACTCTTTGATATCTGTTACAGACACTGAAACCGGTCATAGTTCTGGTAAGAGGTGTACTTTTGAATCTTCCACTTTCTGATCAAATATTCTTATTTCTGAATCAAATAACCGATTGAAACTGGACCAATTGTTAGTCTCCTCTTCTAGACATATAAATTTTGAGATACCAACCATAAATCAGTTTATATTTTCAACCTCATGGCTAGACTCATTCTCCGTTTTTGTACCATATAAATCATATCCTGGCTCTCAAAGTTAGCGGTGCTCCGGAAAACTAGTCCCTGAAAACTTGAGACAACTGTGATTCTGAGTACACCAACAACGACAACAAGTCATCCACATGATATCATTTGACAGGTTTATCTGATCTAATCTTATTTTACTCGCTGCTTCCGTCATCAGAATACAATTCCTGCATAACATTATCCACTTTTAGAATTTCGACATGAATCAGAAGATTCTCTGAGCACCTGACATCTTCACTTGATGATTTATGACGAGAATGGTCAGAAATTTTCTCATTTTCAACAGAGGTAGAATACCTCGAAATGACTCGAATCTTGATATGGAGCCACACCCCCTTGCTAGCACTTTGATCAAATTTATCTCGTTTCCTGTAAGAGATATAAAAAAGTTGTCAACTAACAAAATGTTTATGGCAATCTGAGAAAAATTTTATTAGTTAAACACTTTTTGTTAGCTCTTACTGAAACCAAGATAAATTTGGTAAAAGTGGCAGTAAGGTATTCAAGTGCTCAGACATATTTGGCAGCTCGTTTTCCAAAGATTCCAGAAGCTTCCACCCAATTAATAACTTGCAAATTTCGATGAGAATTGAAGTGTGACAAACCACCGATTTCTTCCAAAACAACAATTTTTTGTTGTCATTAGCGAGAGCAAGGAGGCATAAACATGTCTCTCCTCTCAACCTTTTCTCATTTGAAATATCTCTTTTCGGAGATTTTTCTGTCCCCTCGATTCGAATGTAGTCTTGAAGTCAGACTTTTTCCATCTTCTAGAGCTTTCTTGATAATTTCTGATAACTCCAGCGCTCATTTTCCAAGACAGAAACTCTCAAGAATTCAGGTTTCGAGCCTTAGAAGCTCTCACATTTTTCTTGATCATCATGACCACACTCAACCTATCCAGCCAATTTTACGACTGGTGTACCTTGTCATCCAGTTTCGACAAAGCTCATAAATTTTACTCCCAAACTTTATGGGCCACTTGAAGCGTTGGCTCCGGAGGACTCTGTTATTATTTTCCTTCGATATCCTTTTTCTTTCCTTTTTCGTTTGGTTTTCATGAAATCTTGACTAGAGGAGTCTAAATTTCCAGTAGTTTCTCTAGACTCTATTGCCTAAAATTGAGTGTTTCAAAAAAATAGAAAGTAGGGAACGAATGTTTTGATGAAAGTTATACGATCATTTGGAATTTTAGTATATTCTCAAAACCTTAGAACCAAAATTCCTCTAAACTTTCAATGTTTCAGAAAGAATTTGATCGACATTCACTTTGTTCATATCTCCCTAGGAGTCCAAAATATACACATTTAATGATCATTCGAGAAAAGCCACAAAGTTTCCAAAACCTTCTTAATCTGCCCCTTTTCTTTCTCTCTCTTCATCCCCTAATTATGATATTTTTCCCCCTCCACTAACATTCTCCATTTTCTAGTTTCCGTGAGCACAAAATGGCCACCTCTTCCGCTTCAACTCCTGGAGGACATCTCCTCAAGTCTCTGATCCGTGAACCCACCAACATCTCTCCACAAAAACAAAGAGAGAAGGTCATCGAGACTCTCGGACTCCGTGAGCAACCGCCGGTCTACGGCTCCTGGAGTTCTCCCTCTTCGTTCCCCTATCATTTCATCAATCACTTCCACGGAGAGCCCGTTCTTCATACTCGTCAGATTCCGTACCACTACTACTACACGAACACTGCCTCTATTCCATGGCATCACTTGTTCAACACTTCGATGAACAGAATCGATCCGGATGACTACTTCCCGCAGTGTGATCTCTACTGGATGCGCAAGAGATACGAACAGCGACAGCGCTCGCGGAATTATCAGGTCTACAGGGGTGAGTACAGATTACAATGACTATTGACCCTTGAATCAGTAACACATTTCAATGAGAATCAATGATGAAAGATAGCTCGGAGAAGTGATTTCAAAGTGGAGGTCTCCTTCTATCCTGTGATAGAAGGAGACCTCCACTTTGAACCCATCGTTTCCTTCAGAAGATATCTAAAAGTGATCAACCAACAAAATTTTCTAGAAAACAAGAGGACTATTTTGTTAGTTGATCACTTTGCGATATCTGTTGCAGGAAACGAAAAAACTTGGTGAAAGGTACGGTACAGGGTGAACAGCTAGTTCAGGCTCGCAATGCATACCAAAAAGTTCATCGATTTTAGTTGATACTTGACGAAATGAGTTTCAGGGTACATAGACTAGTAGTGGCAAAATATTTAGAGCAATTTTATGAAACTTTATCTGGGGTTTCGAAATGTAACGGTTCGCCAAGACCACCGTTTTTTCAGCGACTAAAATCTATAATTCTCAGCTTTCAATATTTTCAGGACCGTATTGATGTCTCTCTCTCTCCACTCCATTCAGATCTCCACTCTATTCGATACTCAATTATCAGATCAGGAAAATGACCATCAACTCTCCATAATTTATTTGTTCCTTATATTCTCCTTGAAACCGAAACTTTTTCCCTTACACTTGTCAATAAATCCAGAGATCAGAGATCACTCAAAACGAAAACAATAACCCACTAAACTAGAGACATTCAAGTATTCATAGTCCTTTGATTCTTCACAACAAAAAATGTTGTTTTGTTATGACACGAATTGCTCTACACATGTTCAAAAGGAGACTAGTGTTATTGATCGATAGTGTTTTCTGACAGCTGTACAAACAATTCAGGAGATGGATAGAATTTTCCCGTGATTTGGATTCAGTCCTACTACTACCAGCTGCTACATGTTTCTTTAGACAATTTGTACTCTAGAGATTCCCCTAGCCGTAGTGTTGCGAGGCCATAACTATATTCCCGTATATAATTTGCTGAGTTTCAGTTCAGATTCTGAGTCAAGCGGATCGATTTTGTAACACCTTCAATATAACAATCCAAAAGAATCTCATTTATCGCTAAAACTCGACTCAAACAATATCGTGAAACATGAGATAGTGATGCCGTCTTAGCCTCGATTCAAAGACATTTATCTAGGTTTGCATTACGAATTTCAATAATATGTTAACTAATAAATTGTACCTCTTATCTTTACTAATAACATTTGAAAACTTCCGTATGTTTGTCCGTGTGTACGGCTCTGGATCTCAGCTCCTACTGAACCGATTTTCATGAATCTTGGACCAAGAGACTGGAACTGGCGTTAACTCGATGCCCGTGTGTTTAGATTTTCGATATCTCAAAAATGGACCAAGTTACAGCTGTTCTCCCATTTTTTCAGTACTAATTTTGGGAAATTTCGGAACCACAAATGTGTAGCGCACCTTTTCTCATACTCAAAGAANTTCATGGCGAACATTTTTCAGACCGAAAAAATGTCTAATCGCGGCGAGATATCCTTTTAAGTAACGTCATGCGCCTTTAAAAGAGTGCCAACAGACTGCGAATTTATAATATCAATAAAGACGGAAACCGAAAAAAAAACCCCTACATTGTTGTCATCTACAGCAGGTCATGAAAGTAAAACTACAACATTTCTGAAGGGTTTTTTCATGAAAAAAGTCTTTAAGTATGCGAAACTCCAAAGCACAAACAAGTTCCCGTATCAGCTGTGCTCGATAAGCTTGCAGATGTTGTTAGCCTATGGTCCGATCATACGATGTTTGGGAGGTGTTCACGTGAAACGTCTGCCACTCACATGAAACTGTTTGATAAGGGAACTAGAGATAAGACAGGGAAGGTGTGGAGACCGAGAGAAACTGGGTGCTCGGTGAGCCGAAAACGAATGAACGGTTCTTTGGTTTTTGGAGGGAATGAAAAATAGAAATCACAACCTGCACCTCTCTTTCTAACTGATTTGCGAGAAGAAACTAACAATTAACAAACAGTGGTATGAAGAAATTTAACATTTAACAATAGAAAACAAATCCTTATTTGAAGTCGTCACTGGTATTCGGAGAGTTGGCGAATCTTGAAACTCGAGGCCGTTTTCCGACGAACAAACCACGAACATTGACACCAACGAAACCAGATAAAGAGCGGCGTGAAGAGTGAGGAGATGTAGATCTGAAAATTTGAATTTTTTATGAAGAGTTAAGAAACTAAAACACTGGTATGTCGGAATCGCCGTTGTTTTCAAAGCGAATCGAATGAATTCGAACAAGGCTGAGAATTCCCAACCATAAAGGTGTGAAGTGTGAGAGAAAACTGTACGAACATTTAATGCATTTTCCCACAAGAAAGAGCCGAAGCAATGATGCATCATGGTTGCAAAATGTGGTCGGGTGGGATAGAACAGGATTCAAACAGGAACTAGAAGCAGGAAGGAATGCAAGATGCTTTCAGATATCTTGTAGGCTACAAAACAGCGAGAATTTCAAAAACTCAGATTCCCAGTCGGAAATGAGAACGCTTCTAGATTTTCAAAACTAACCTGCGATCAAGTGCGTTGAATCTTCGCCGATCTACGACGGGATTTGCTCGGGGAAGCGGCGGAAGTGGAATATGGGGTGTAAACGGGTACTTTTTTGGCGGCGGAACCGGAACCGGATGGCGATACGGAGTTCGCCACGAGGTACTGAGGAAGCCACGTGTTGACCCATCTGGAAACCATATACATCGGTTTTAACTGTTTTAAGAATAGAAAAGGTTCAGAGAAGGGAGTGCTGAATACAGAGAGGGGAAAGAAGAAATTGGGTTATAGGATGCTTTAAAATTCAAAAAGTCGTGTTGGGGACAATTGCATGTGAGTCTGATTTATGCCTAAACGTGCGATTTTCAGTCAAATAAATCTGAAAAATTTGAGTTCATGGCTAAATGGAGTGCTTTGAAAACGACATAGGGGAAGTTTCCTCCTCTTTCTAACATGCAAAAAATAAGAAACAAGTGGCTCAACTTCCTGGATTTCATGCATACCCAGTAATTTACCATTCAACGTCTCATGCTCGTGCGCTTCTTCGTGCTTTATCCGAAATTTCTCAGACCTCGATGGATCCGACATTGGGGCGATTGGCGGTGGGAGAAGATGCTGAGACATCAGTTGAACCGGCGCACGTCGAGTTGGAATGATCTAAAGAATTAAGTTCGGGATGAGAGTTACAATTCAAATGGATTCTAAGCCAGGAAGCCCTCCTTGTAGGCTGTAGCACCTGCCATTTCCTTAATGGATATACTCCCAAAGACAGGTGCATCTCTACGGGATTAGAGTCCGGATCTCCCAGAACTCACCAGTTTTTTTGCCAAATCATTGGTGACCGAACTGGTTGACGATGAGGTGGAGGCAAGTCCTGGAGCAGAAATTGCAAGCAGAGATGGCAGAGATGGTGGTGGAATATGGAACGGTGGCATCGGCATGAGTGGAGGAGGTTTTGAGACATCTGGAGCATTCAATGGACGGCTTGCTTTCTCCAGGGTCACAGCCAAATCGGTTGCGAACGATTTGACTGAAAAATGAACAATCAGGTATTTAGGAAAGAAGGATATGAATTACACTGTGCTCCGAATTGTTTTTGAAGGGCTTCAAGGTTCTCATCATACAACTTCTTGGCAGACACGCCTTCTTCCACACGGCATTTATCGATGAGTCTGTAAAAAGGAATATTGTAAGAATCAGGTTCAGTCTCTGTGGACTCACTCTAGTTGTTGCTTTCTCTTATTCATCAGATTCTCCGAAGCCGTGTCGAGGAACATGGCCTTCGTAATTGCCTCGCGCAGCTCTTCATCGCTATGCATCATCACCTGCTGAAAAGTTTCGAATTTATTTAAAACAACAGTCACTTGAGCAGTACGTTTTCCGATTGTATGAGACTTCCGACTTTTTCCTTCCATGAGTTGAAGTCGAGCTTGATCGGATCCGAGAATCGATCGTTTTCGTTCTTGTGTGGTGAGGGCGTCTGAAAATCAATCGTTTATATTTAAATAATCGTAAATATTTTGAATTTACCGTGCTGATAGCTCCCTCGTCTTCTTCGTCGAAATGATGCTGATTTGGCGATCCCATTTGTTGTCTGAAACTAAGAATCGATGATTAAAATAACTGAAATCGTTTCGTAATCGCATATTTTGGATGGATAAAAGAATAGTCAAAACGTGGAATTGGAGACACAGAGAAAGCCTGCAGACGAAATAGACGATGGAGTTTGCGCTTTTGAAAGAGTGCAGAGACGGAAAAAGAGAAGCAGAGAGAAAAGAAAACGGGTTGATGACCAGATGAGTCGAAAATGACTGCGAGAGTAAAACAATATTTTTATTGATGACGAGAGTGAGTGAATATTGATCGACTTGAAGACAAAGGCATTTACACACTCTTTCTGGGGACGAATGAGACGATGAATTAGAGGTTATGGGAAGATAGTTTTATGATACGTTGTATGTGAAAACAGAACACTGTCGTAATTTTTTTTATTGATGGGTCTTTAGGTATTACCTGGGACATTTTACTCTCCACCTTTTACCTGGGAACAACTACGAATAATAGGTGAATAATATTTTAGAACCAATGAAATACTTGTTTTTTTTTCAGGGTTTAGACTACTTTTGAATATAATTACAGCTGATCTTAGTTTGTTGCCCAGAATTTTAAAAAGCATCAGAAAATCATACCTGTATAGTTTCCAATCTTGTTCATCATTGGAATAGTGTTCAGGGCTTTTCTGAAAATTCGAAATTCGACCAAAATCAAGCAGTTCCAATCATTCAGATTCTAGACCTTGTGAACTTGAATTCCCTCAACGAAAAATCGAACGACTTTTAAATTAGAAATTCGAGACTAAAAAATTGGATATTTTCGAACTCCCGAGCCTGAAAATCTCAGAGTCATGACTTGAGTTAGAGCCAGGATTAGCAAACTGTAGAAGTTTTTTGAGTTGACAAAGTCAGAGATCTTGTTTTTACAGAATTCCCACTAAGTTTTCCAAATTTTTTGCCAGATTTTTCACTTCGTGACGAATGAGTTTTGAATAAAGAAGTTACCTTTAGAATGAACCTTTCACCACCAATGTCAGGAAATTGAACGACTTCTTGAGTGTCCCTGAAACGGAAACTTTTGGAAAACGGTATTTTTGAGTAGGCCTGAATTTCAGTTTCAGAAAATGGTACGTATAATGAAAAAATAAATAAAATCAGGAAGTTTAGGCTCCAGTGCACTTGGTCAAATGGTAGATTTTAAATTTTTTTTTTTGGCCGGCTATCCAGCTATTCCATCAGACCAGAGGAACTTAAAGTGTAATAGCAAAATAGTTTTTTGATGAAAAAAAAGGTTCCAAAACCCAGAGAATTCTCAAATCTTACACGTTGGTCTCCAAGGTCTCCTGCTTTACAGTAATTTGCAGGGAGGTCATCTGAAATTTTCTATTCCTCCAATTTTCCGTCCAATTGAATGAAGTAAATCTAGAGTCAATGTTAAATGAAGAAAGCAAAAAAATAACTCCAACTTGATTTGTTCCAATATTTATTTCGAAAAGATGAGAAAAACTGAAATCGGAAAAAAAAGCGAAAGAAAAAAGGATCGACTCTGAAAAACAAGCAAAACCTCAATCAACAAAATGCAACTCATTTGATGAGTTTCATTCTGGAAACATGAAAAGCGAAAAAGCAGGATCAATAATTATCAAAATACGAAAGAAATGGTGATTCGCGAGATTGGACAGAATTTGTGAGGGGGGACAGGGGAAGTTATTAATACCTCAGTTGCCTGATAAATTAATAGCTTTTATTAGGGAGGGGTGAGAATAATGGAAAAGGGACAGAGTTATGGTATGGTAAAACATTGCTTTTCAAGAGCGAAAAGTGTTAATTTTTGATTGCTGCTGCCCGGCCGATACTCGAAACGAAATGATTGTTTTGATGACGTTTGATGGATGGACCTGGAAATAAAAACTATGTTAACCGTTTGAGTTCGACGAGATCATAATTGCTGACCAATAAGCTTATTATACGATTTGAATTGAGCAATTATCCCGAAAGCCCCTTCATTTTTCTCATAGATCCATTTCTGGCGTCTTCGCAGAAATTGATGACCAATTACGTCAAAAACGGCTCTCAATGCTCGTGACTTTTTCGTATAAACAATTATGTTTTCAAGGTCCCTATTGCCCTTTTGGAATATAAACAGTTCTCATTCATACGCACCAGACACCCCTCCCTCTCCGGCTGTTCTCGTCTCTCCCTCCAAGCACTGTTTCCGACTCAAATTACTATGGATCGGTTGGCCAGGTTGACCTGTATGATGACAGCAGGAAACGAGTCGACAAGAGAGCACGGACCATAAGAGAGACAACAGACAGAAGGGTCACCGAGTCAAGGTCTTCTCGCTTTTTGTATTAAGTCGCCCGAGGAGGTATGATCAGATCTCCGTGTCCGCCTCTACGCCTATTTGAGTTCTGCGTATGAAAAAAAGAGGGATGAGGATAGGGAAACAAGAGTTTTGGAGGACGGAGAAAGATGCGTTCGAAGAAAAAAGTAAGGCTAGTGAAATCGCTGAAGCATTCCGATTCTCACTACCACTGTGGAACCTTTCTAATTACCGCACCTTCGGTGTCTTTTCACTGCTCAGTGACCCGTTATTGTCCTCTCCCGCTTCCTAATTATTGTTCTCGTTTGTCAATCGTACACTTTTCCCTCATTGGAGAAAAGAAGAGACTTGGTCCAGTTCCAAAACAAAACCAACACTTGTCTTCTCATTAAGAGTACGCCGACTGATGGAATGTGAGCACACGCGGGCGACGAGTCCAATAGTACACTTTCCATTTCCGCGCGCGCTACACTAAACGGTCCAAAACCGAGACCAAATAAGGACTCGTTATGCATATAAATCTGTTGCTCAAACACGTACACACAGACGGTCACCTCTTTTGTAGGACACTTACTTTTGAGAGAGAGCACATTCCTTCTTTGAGCCATCATCAGCACAATCACTTAGATTTCGAGGAGGAGATATTGAATATTTGGAATGAAGAGGCGGAGAAAACAGTTGAGATACCGGAACACGATAGTGGAAGAGAGATGCGGACTAGAAAGAAACGGAAAAAGGCAAAACGCTTTTTCCAGATTTCTAGTTGGCAGCAACGGCAGCCGGCGCGCTGGTCTCCTGTTTCACGACAACTGGCTCATCAGCGGTGTCTGTGACCTCTCCGGTAGCTCCGTCTTCTTTGGCGGCCTCTCCGGCTCCTTCGGCAGCGGTCTCCTTTGGTTCCTCGGCGGCAGCAGCCTGACGGTTTCTCTGAAATGACAAACATTTATAACTTTTCATGGACATAATCCAACTCACTCTGAAGAATCCGAGAATAGTGTTCAAGAGTCCGCTCTTGACGACACTGTTGGCAAGTTGAACGATGGTCTCGACATTGAAGCCTTCCTTATCGAACTTTTCCTTGGCTCCAACTCCGAGTTGCCAGAGAGTCTGGAAGACGGCTGAGTATCCAGCCTTTCCCTTTTCAAGAAGATCGTCACTGGTGACTGGAGCCGACTCAGTTCCAAGAGCCTTCTGTGCCCAAGCTCCAAAAGCGTCGATGTTCTTTTTCTGAACATCCTTTTGGGCGACAGCATCAGCGTTCTCCTCGGCGGTGGTAACTTCGACTGCTCCTGGCTGAAATATATGAATTCACTTTTCCGATGTCCTAACGAATTTCCCCTTCGAGATATTGTATCATCCCGAAACTTGCATTTCGAAGAGAAAATTCCGCTAATTGATTTTGACACCTTCCGACCTAATTGCATATTCATTATCACACTATCATCTTCATCATTATCCCGCGATAGTGTCGATATCTGTACATACCTCGAGAGCGTTGGCCAGCTTGACGAGAACATCTCCGTCCTTGAAGAATCCGAGGAATTGGTTACGAGTCGTAGCCTGGTCCTTTCCTGGGATAACCTTGCGGTCTCCTTCCTCTGGGATGGCAGTCTTTTGGACCCAGTCGATCACTTGGAAGTTAGCCTGCAAATTTCGATTCTGTTGGAGATTCTTCGTTGTTCAGCTTGAAAGGAATCTTCGAACCCTCCCATGGGAACACTCTCAGTGTTGCAACCAACGCAGTTTCAAATGAGCACTCATTCACAATGGTTCCGCCCGACAACCACTAACAGAGAACCAACGGGTTCCATTTTTAGACGTCAAGAGTTCAAAAAATGGCTGTTTCGTGCTCAAGATTAATGTCTTGGGACATTCTGCGAGACGACGTCTTTGCCGATATATGAAAGAAGTATTGCGAAAGTTCAAATATGCAAGAGAAGCTCTCATTACGCTTTTTGTTTCGAAACAGCAATCTGAGATCAGCACTGTGAAGATGTATGCGTCACAATGTTTGTCCATTTGTCTAATTCCCAAAACCACAGTCAAACAAGTAAATTTTGGCAACCAGCAGACGTGACCAGACAACAGTTGTAAACGATGTGTCAACCGTTCATAGTCGCGTTATCCGAAAGAGTTGCGCAAGAAGGGAATCCGATGCGTTGCGCGCAGTTAGTTACATTACAACAATGTAGAGGTCTTTCCTGCAGATCGAAGAAGAAGAGATTGGCACAGCTGCCCTTTTACAGAGTGCCGACGCACATTGACTATCTCGCCGGCGCGATCAAACAAAAAGAGAACCTTGCAAATACCAATACAACACGTAAAAGATGATGAATAGGGACATAGTAAGGAAACATAACCATGTACTATTTCGAAATTTGTGGATTTAGGATCAAGTTACAAAAGCTAAAAAACGCGCATTAAGTATTAGAAACGGTTGTTCTTACTGTTGCATCCCTAACAGTTAGGGCCAAACTGCGGTAATTTAAATATGTTGTTGATGAGTGCGAATCGGAAACAGCTGCCATAAGGGACTAAACCTGCATTTTCGGATGTCCCTTGTTAGGCACACCATCTGCTTCTTATGCACCTTGCATAGCCAGGCGCAATTAGTTCCAAAAGTTTACACCCTTACCTTGTGAACGGCTTGCGGGATCTGCTGAGCGATCCATCCAAGGACGTCCTCCTTTGGGTCTTTTGGTGCCTCTGGCTCCTTTGGAGCAGCAGCCTCAGCATCACGGTGCTTTCCCCACCGCTTGTTGAAGGTAAAGCGACGGGCGACGCCTCCAGACTTCTTTTTCTCCTCTGGAGCGGCAGCAGCCTCTCCTTCAGCAGCAGCTGGAGCCGCGGCTTCAGCAGCACCGTCCGCGGTCTTTGGAGCCTCTTCGACAGCAGGAGCTGGAGTCTCGACTGGTGGCTCGGTGGTTGGTACCTCTGGAGCCTTCTCTTCGGCGACCTCCTCGATCTTCTTGATTTCCTCAGACATGATTGTTGTGGTGGGTGGTTAGTGACGAGTGAAGAGTGAAAACTGTAAAATAGATGGATGGGATTCATTCATTTTTGAAAGGATCATGAAACAAGCACGTAAACAGCGAGTATAAAAATAGAGAAGTGGGAGAAAAAACTAAAATTTGTGGGATGAGAATGGGAAAACAGAAGGAAAGACGACTGCCATGAAAGTCAACTCAATTACGGGAGTAATCGAATAGAGAGAGCCGCTCTCGTAAGCCAAAGCCCATTTTGGTAGGCAAGAGACAAAACTGGAATGAGCATACATACACAACCAGGCTCATCTCTCTCGTTTGGACGAGAAGAGCACTAATTGCACTCGGCTTCAGAAAAAGACGAGGATCTCATTTTCTATTCTAGGACTGTCTTAACGAATGGGTTTTGATGGGTGACGATGGACGATGGGGAGGAGAATTCGAGTGCAACATAAAAAAGTCGAAGACGAATAAATTAGAAGACTGCGAGTCGATGGATTGGGAGAGGAGGGGTGAGTGACAATGACACAGAGAGAACAGTCTCGAACAGAGGGGATTAGAGCGAGTAATATTGGTTCAGGTCAAACTAATGAAGGCTGAGAAAAGGTGTCGATCGATCTGAGTTGGTTCGTGGGAAGAAATGATTTGAATCTGTTGTGGCGGGAAAACTTTAAGAGAAAAGGAGTAACTAGGAAACATTGGCATATAAGGTTTTTTATTAAAAGCCAAGAGTTCTGTCCAAAAAAAACAGGTTCACTCAAAAATCGAGGTTCAAAGAAGGCATTCAACCTCCTTCACTCCTCAACACAACCCATAACAATAATAAGTGTCGAGAAGACTGTAGAGAGCGAGGAAGAGAGGAGAGGAGAACGCGGTCCACTAGCACCATTCTACCTTTTTGAATGGTCTCTGTGTCATTTGATCTGTGGAGGGGGGCCGCCCGCCCCCTATTTGCTCTCAATTCTGATTCAATCGTTGCCCCGGTTCTCACCTACACTAAAAATATTGGAAGCGAGACAAACATAGCCACAAAAGTGAAATGAACAGAAGTCCAGAGAGTGTGAGTCATTCATGATTTCGAAATGAGCGACATAAAACATGGATTACGAAATCGAAGAGGTGGAGTCAAAAACAGAAGTGTCTCCAGAAGAGATCCGGAAAAGACGAATGGAATGGATGGGGGGACAACGAAATGAATGAATATGAGAGCAGGGTCTTGCACACATTGTGTAGGGAGAAGATGACAAGGACACCAGAATAGTGGTCCAGCAGTCACCCCTACCACCATCACCACCACCAACCGCAATGATACACACACAGTGGCAGCAGCAGCCTCCCCTCGAAACGTCCCCCTGCTGCAGCAGCGGCAAATGTGTCCCCTCTCCCGCCTCTCATAGCGGACGGAAAGAAAGGGGCGGAGCTTTCAGGGTGATGGGGCGGCGTCCAACGCTGGATGTCTTTGCGTGTGTAGGGTGCTGAGGACTTACAAAACGATAAACAGGAGGGTTTACCGATAGACACCGCACAATGCTCCAAGTTGGACTAGTCTGAACGTTGATTCCCGGATGAGGTTTCATGAGAGAGATCTCTAGATGAAATAACACATATGTGCACTGTGAAGGAACACATCCGATAGTTAGCTCCGCACACATTCAAACGAAGTTACACCACTGATTCCGAAGGAGGGTTGTTTTCGAGGAAAAGGGACGGGGCGCCATTGTAAGCTTGTGTTCCAGGGATCGCGTACAAGCGAAAAAGTCCGACGCGAGATTGCAAGCCGCATAAAGCTCCGCTCCTTTTCTCGGGATCCGATCCTCGGAATCAATGGTCTCTTAGAATCGCAATGCAATCGAATTTGTGTATTTTGTTCTAAAGAAGTTGCAATCACAACTCCGAATTGTTCTTCAAACAGAAGTTACGACTACGTCTTTTTTGTCTGGTGACACATTTCTTTGCACTAGTCAGAAGCTTCTTGGAATTTTCATCAGTACTGAGTAAACAATTAAAAAAAACGTAACGGTAAAAGTACCGTTTGCTTGTTTTCGTAAATTTTTGAGTACGATTTCACATGATTTCTCCTCCTACCGGACGTCCCTCTGTTTACCGAGTTGTTCGGGTGGGACGAGTGTGCGGAAATTATTTACGAGAAGTTATTTTTCAACCGCGAGAAAAAACGCAAAACCGCAGGTGCAAATGGATTCTTTTCAGCGAACAAAATGGAAATTTAGAGTGCGAAGAGCCGGTAAACAAAGGTCGTAATAAACCAGTCGAAAACAACGAAGACGCATTCAACTGATGAACACAAAAAACAAGGTAAATTCTGAACGAAAACCTTTGAACTTCGAGAAAAATTAAAAAATACATTTTCTAGCGCGGACTACGATAGACGCTCACCGACTGCGCATGCACAGTTTCAAAATTACCGTAGCCCGAAAATCAGTCCACACGCATTTTCTCTCTCTCTCTCTCTCGCTATCCAAAGGCGTATCTTATCATCATTTATCGAATTAACGAGCAAATAGAGAGCTGTATTTCTCATGAGAACGGTGTATGCATGATAACGATTCGGAATGATTCACCGACAAGACAATCGCCCACACATAAAACTGAATATTTTCACATTTTAATGCATGTACAGGAAAAATTCGAACAGGAGTTTACGACTTTTCCAGAGAATTTGCCGTTCTGTGACGCAACTGGAGGGAAATTGAAAAATTTTAGAGGGGAAGAGATGGTGTCAACAAGGCAAAATTGGCTTTCTATTTTTGGAATTTGCGGTCTGGGGGTAATGAAAATTGGAAGCGACCGCGCGCTCACAGAAGTGAATTTTCATGAGAAATATAAGTAGACCTCAAAATAGGGAATACGAAATAAGAAACGGTGTTTTTGGAGCCGAAGCTTTGAAAATATATGTACATGAAAAATCTTTCCAGTTACCGTGGAAACCCAACAAAGTTAGCCAACCTGAACGCCTACTAATTCTTGTTATTTACTTCATGTCATACGACTGAATTCAGTTCTTTTCTATAATCTACTTATCTGATACAAAGTGTATACTCCAGATCTTAAGAACAGAAGGAACAGAAAATATCCGATTTTGCAGCTTGAAGAGTGACAAGATAAAGTGCATGAGTACTAATCCAAACGTCAACCCTTTTAAACATGAAAAATAAGTGTGAGTGTCACAAATGAAGAGGAAAAGTAGTCGAGATTTCATGAATAACAAATCAGTGTCCGTTTTCAAAAGGGGACACTGATCATTCAGAAGAGCGGGCATATTCGAGATCTGCGTGGGATGAAAAGTACATTTTTTGGAATTGGAAAAACTTCCACTTTGGGATCATGAAAATGAGGAACAACGGCAAAAAAATGACAAAAATGAAAGAAAAAGGGGTTTGGCGTCGTGTCGAAACCGCGCTGTAAAAGCGCACATGGTCCTTGAAATCTTACGGTAGCAACCTCAAATTTAGAGGAAAGTTTTCAATTTTTATGTTATGGTCTCGACGCGAAAGCCATGTTACGGTGAATGTTTTTGGGTTATTCTGCTGCCTCAGAAATGGAGAAAACGAGGTAAATTAGTTTTTCTCAACCAAATCCAAATGAAAGCTTCGAAAAAACAACAGCCACAGCCAGGTAGATCTAATGTCTGACGATGCATATGGACCGTTTCCATTCATTAGAAGACGTGACTCACCTTCCTCAGAAACATGAGGAAAAAAGAGTGGTGGTTGTGTTCTCCCCCTCTCTCCTACCCAATTACACCACCAACCCATCTCTTGGGGTCATTCCACCATATTCTGGTCGCTCTCTCCAATTTACGTACTATTCCGTCTACCCGAGTCAATGTGGTGTGTCGTGACCACATTGCTATGAGAAGGACCTTCTTCTTCTCGGTCTCCAACCCGTCCACCATAATTATCTGTTCCACATAAGATAGAGACAGATGGTCGGTGGGGGTGTCTGTTAGAGGGGGTTTTACAAAGCCCCAGCCAAAGGAAAAGAAGACGCTGGAGATCGGTATCTATATGGACTAAAGTGATCCGATTGGGGGTGACGCCTACTGGTTAAAAGATCTAGAACTCGAGATAAGCAATCGAAATTTCGAAATTTATTGGGGTGACTCGCATTTTGAAAAAAGGGTGTTCGGCTTGATGCGGAGAAATGAAGCTTCTGGGTTAGAGTCAGGGTTGTCAAAAGCCCCTCGACAGTCCTGGTTTGAATTAGTCCAGACTGTATCAACTTGTGTCTACTGACCCTAAACAGATTGGACAAAAAAGGAAACATAGTGTTTTATTTGCACACCCGTCACCTCTCTAAGATTCTCAGACGCAATGACCACTTCTGCCACGTGTCAGTGCCCACTTGACCTCCTTCAGAATGGTTGGAGGAGTGGCTGAATGTGAGAAGCCATTTTCCGATCATTCCGTAGAAATTGAACTCTGAATCCATTAGTCTAATGAGTCCAAAATGTTATTGGGAGCAGACTAAAATATTTACTATGAACCCTTCTCTAAACATCTCCCAAATAGCTAGCCAACATATGTCCAGAGATGCCTATCGCTGTGCTTTCGAGAGGCTAATCCTTCCCCTCCGTTTGCCGCCCCATTATCGCCTTTTCCCTCCTCCTCTCCTAGGGATCATCAGCAGGGAAAAAGGCGCCTCGACCCCACCGGAATAGAATTAGAATTTTCGGTGTCCGATAGTGCCCTCATTTTTGATGAAAGGCGAAGAGGCAATTATACCACCCGGGAGGGACGAGGAGGGAATTGAGCGAAAAAAAGATGGATGAAGAGTGATGAAAAGAGAAAAGAGAGCGGCGGTGGGAGAAAGGTGTTAATGGAGAATTCGATGGATGACAAGTTGAAATAGGTTAGGTACGTCTTTCTCTCGGAACACCTTGGGGACTCAATTGAGGGGACTGCCTGACATGAGGAGCTCAACTTGGCACTAGAGACGACAGTTTATCTCCGGAATAAAAAGTGGTCAACTGAAAAAATCTAGATCACAATGAGATCTCTCCATTGCAAGGAAGCTCTGTTGAAAATATGAACTGTAACCTGAGATATGGTGTTTCAACGACATAAATGTCATATCTCAGCTCCTCGTCAATATTTTCAGTTGCTGTTTTTACAATCCATAGATCTCATGGTGTTCTGTATTTTATTAGTAGACAGCTTTTTGGTAACATTTCTGATTCCGGAGTTAATCCATCTTTTTTGGCACTGAGCCAATCCATCTAAAATTCCGTTTTGGATGATTCATCTCTTCAGTTTCCAAGAATCCATTGCTCACTGTTAGCCTAACACCTACACACAAAAACACGATTCGACACTAAAAGCATTCTCCGGTTATTTTTAGAATTTCAGAGACACTAGGATGAGGAAGAATGAAATATCCAAAGAATGCTTTCATACTGTATACATACACCTCTTCAGTTCTTTTTTCTTGGTGTCCGCTAAGAAAAGAGAAGAAGATGGAAAATCGAAAGTTGTTCTGTTCGGTTGGAATGTGAATACATAGTAGTAACAGAGAAGGGGCATCATGTAATTCACGGTTTTCGTCGGAATGAGAGAGAAAAAAGAAATCGGTGGGAACCAAAATACTTCAGAGAGGGAGAGCGATGCGGTTTTGAATGAGGTAAATGGGTTAGATTTATGAGTGAGTGACCGGTGGATGGCAGAGGGAGAAGGTAAATAAGTAACTGGGAACCAATAAAAAGAGCGGCTAAGTGGTTCGGATGACCGTGAGCTGCTTATACCCTGGTCCAGTTTAAAAATTTCTGGTGAGAAACGACCTCGGATCCAATAGTAAGTTCTCAAGGGCAGGATATCCGAGCGTCAATATGCTCGGAGAAACTCGAATTGACACATATTAGATATATAGAATGAGATCTTTTTGCTATGCGAATACCTGAGGAAACTTCTAGAAGTTGAGATATTTGCTTCAAAAGTTAACGTCGTTCGAAGGGCGGACGTTTTGGAAATTCATTATCTCTCGGAGCAAACATCTCGACTTCCAGAAAAATGTACAAGTAGCCGCCTAGCTCTTTTGAAAACCTAGGTTTCGTTCTATATGTTCGGCCTTGCTGCTCAGTTTTACGGCAAAAAAGGATACCAACAAGATCTTGTGTAAACTAAAATTTCCAAGCTTTCATGAATATGATCTCAAACAAGTTATTCTAGATTGAAATTCTATTCATTCCCCCTAAAGAATTCAAAAAATCGTCATATGTTTGGTCTACCTTCAGCTCATCATCTCTCCTTTATTACTTTACAGCTCGGCTCCGCATCGTCTAACCAATGGCCAATTACGTTGAACTTTATCACCGAGAATCAACATTACATATTTTTGGGTTACACTCCCAAAAACTATACACAACCACTAACCAATGTTAATGTCATTACACATAGAATACCTGGTCACTTTTCTTTTTACAATGTAATGGGAAAATTATTTTGAATTTGAAAGCTCGAGAAATTTAGAATGGTGAGAGGGATGGGTTGAACTAATGGGCTCTATTTTGAGCAAATTTATCTCGGCCCCTGTAACATAAATCAGAAAGTGGCCAACTAATACAATGTTGAGCGTAAAATAAGGAACATTTTGATAGTTGACAACTTTTTTTGTGTTGTTACGAGAATCCACAGATAAAAGGTCGAAGGGACAGTTAGGAATGAAGTCCTGCTGTCGATCTAAAAAACATTAGATTAGCCAATACCTTTTATAAAAATGCGGCCTACTAATTTTTTCTCAGATGTAAAACCGGTAAATTGCTGATCAATTCCGGTGTTGTCACCCAATCTCTCTTTCCAATCAATCCATCAATTTGAACACATTTGAATGACACATTCTCTCACTCTTATTCTTTCGAGAGTTTCCGTTCCCTTAGTCACTTTTCTCTCTATGCTCAATGGTCAGAGATACCGTTGTAATACATACTTTCTCTCTCTCTCTCTCTCTCTCTCTCTTCTCTCTCATGACTAATAACACCTGTGAGTCATCCGAAAATCTACAAAAAAAGTGGGCCAGGGAAAGAAGAAGAATCGAGACTTTGGAGGAGAGGAAAACAACGAAAAAGTTATTGTTCCAGCGAAGAAAAGGGATGTTGGAAGATAGAAAGCCCAAGTTGTGAAAACGAATATTTTGTTTTTCGAATCTTCAGGTGAGCTTGTGCAGTGTATGTTTGGCTTCGAGCCAGAAAGGGGATTCTATCCATTGAGACGATGTTTATTTTGTTCATACAGTATCCATCGGAATGTTCATAATCAGTGATCACTGCTTACCTGATAGTGCCTTTCCCCTTTGTTCTCCCTCACTAATGCCAATTATCTCAAAGATTTTATGGCTTTGAAGTATAGGGAAGGAACACTGTTGGAACTGATAATAGATGCAAAACAAATAAACAAGTGGAAGGTGCTAATCAGGTCAGCTGTTGGAATTATGCAGGAGGTGAACTATGGAAGAACGAAAGGGATGCTATTCGGGAAGTCATAAACGGAAACCAGAGAGGGAAACAGTTACTCAAAATCCGATTGATCTTTCCAGCTGGCTCATATTTACTCCAAATCTAACGAAAACACTCTAAAAAAGCTTTCAAAGATGAACAGTCTATATTGTAGTCTGGAATTGACAATCAAAGAAACCAAACCTCGAATTCAAACTTTCCGGTACAAAGCCTCCTCAATCTTTTCCGGTTCACTTCCGTTTTTCGATACTATTAGTCACCTACAGATAAAATCTTGATCCTTCTCAACCTAATATTAGCTAATCGTTGTCACTTTCGAGTTGGCACCCAATAATTATCATTTCCCTCTCCTCTTCCCGTTGTTACCTAATTCCGATACATCCGGCAGACATATCCATTTACTAGTTCACCAATAGTACACTTCTCGCTGATGATGACTGGTACTCTTCTATATAGAAAAACGGAAAGGTGACACCGGAAATGGTGCTATTATGATGAGAAGTGGAATGGATGGGTTTTGTATAGAAGATTGTATAGAAAAAACGAGGGGAAAGGGGACTAGAACTTTGGGTGGATTATGAAGACTCCAGAAGGGACTTACGTCTTCTATTGTTTCAGATGCATTGGCTACAGTATCCCATAAAACGCTTTTCACTCCTCATTTCCCCCCATAATGACCCTTTTTTCTTTGAACTCTCCGCCCCTCCCTTTTCTGTCCCATTTCTCTCCTTATCCTCGAAAATAAATGAGCTTTCGCGAGCCAAGAAGAGGACCCGAGAGCACTAGTCGAAAAGCCAAAAGGCTCTTGTCATTTTTCACAGTGAAAAATTCGGTCGTTCCGGTTGGAAGGAGCTCCCATAAATTCTAAGAAAGTGACCCTCTTTTCTTCTTCAGAACGAGACGGGCAGCTCGTCGAGCACCACCACTTAATTGATGTATTTCTGAGGGAGCGAACCACTTTTTTGCAAGAGAAATTGGAATTTTCGAGACGAAGGGAGGAGACCAGAAGAGCACACGGAATTGGGGGCGATTATCGGAAGAAGGGCATATTAAAGTTTTGAAACTTGACGTTTTTCAGAGGAGCTATTTGAAGGGGAAGGGGGACCAAGCCGTTCGAATTTCAAGACAGCACCCTTACTTTTGATACAGTTTATCTCGATTCCGATAATAGATATCAAAAAGTGGTTAACTAATAAAAGGTTTCCCGTTTTGTTATAAACACAGAAACCAAGAAAAAATTGGTGAAAACTACGGAAAGCGGTGCGCAGGACCATCGGTTTCACAAAACAAGGATTCTTCCAAACATTAATTATTCCGATTGTTTTCCATTCCAAACATTCCTGAATTCGCCAATTTCCCTTCCAAAAGTCACATCCGCACAATTCTTTTTTGTTTTCCGCTCGGGTTCGAAAAAATTGCGAAATTGCGAAATGAATGCATCGGGAGCCAGGCACTGAAAGCGAAATGAAAATGAGCTGTTGATACGAAATGGAAATGAGAATGAAGAAGAAACAGAGGGAAATGGGATTAGTTGGGAGAACCGAATGGAAATGACCGAAAGTCGAGTCAAAATGGGAAAAATGTTGCAGAGAAGGTGGAAGGGGATGAAAATTTCTGCTAGACTTTTGAGCTCATGATCAAAACTCTAGATAGATTTGAAGCTCTCTGGCGAATATCACAAAAAAAAAACGAATTCTGAAAAACACAGATTGGTTATTTTTTTTTATTCGGACATTTAGTCTCTAGAATCGCTAGTCGAGGTCTTCATATTTAGATGAGAGTTAGAACTTTGTGAAGTTGGGAATCTCAACGAATGTTTTGGATAGAATTAAACTATGCTACTAGTGAACGGCTTTCAATGAAAACTATACACATCGAAAAGGTTTTGAACTAGAGCTTTTCGAAGGGGATAGTATGTATGACGATAGCTAAGAGCCGGTAGTATTCGTGAAAATTTTGTTTTGGGCTTCATAACAAAGAGTACCCTTTTGTTTTGCTGTCAAAAAGTCAGAACAATAAGAAATAATAACCTCATTAAAAATATTCTATGAGAAGTCAATACTTTCTGAAAGTGGTTTATTTTTGTATTTGGAGATCGCATGTTGTTGACAACGAGATTCCTCGGCAAGGAGAGTTTCTCATAATGACATATCACGAAGCAGCAAAATCTTCTTGTGAGTTACCGAAAACTTGAAACGAGCGAATCTCCCGTGAACTTCAAGATTGTTCCAACATGCACGTCTCAACTTTGCCAACGATCTCACTCTCGTTCACTACATCCATGAATCCGCTCCAACGGAGACGAGAAAAGTAACGAATTCATACTTCATGTAACTTCTAGGAATCTTTTTTCAGTGAATCTCCATCTCCACTACTGCAAAGTGCACCTCCTCAGAATCAACCAATCAGAGCCAGCCACTCTTCAAAGTCGGACCTTAGTCTTTGATACTTTTCATTCCAGAATTTTCAGTGATGGAACACACAGACACACGGACCGTCTCATCGACAAATTTATGCAGAGAAAAATAGAAAGTGCACCTCCCGATACACATCATCTTGTCAGACAACAATCTGTGTTCAATTTCGTGGAGCGGAAAGAGAAAACGAAACCGAAGCAGACGACGTTCAAAAAGTTTCAGAAGAAGATACGGAGTGAGTTTTCAAGAGGAATGGTTCTGGTTCAGATTCTGGATGTTTTCTTTAGAATTCAACACAATAATCGCTTTCGTTTTCCTTGTTCTTTACATCGGTGGAGGAGCAGCGTTATTTTGGAGGATCGAATCTACGGCAGACAAAAATGTGAGCATTTTCAGCACGAGTGTGTTTCGGCAGCTGTAGATCGATTCGAACTGGATTTTTGATCTCCTACTGCTAGACATCCATGTATTTCAGTTAAATGAGTACCAAAAAGACCTCCATCGGAAGTCCAAAGAACTCTACAAGAAAATTGGAACTTGTGACCAACAAAAATTGGTTGGTCTTTTTTGTTGATTCTCCAAGATTTTCAGTTTTTTTTAGAACAATACTGGCAGGACTCATCCATGTGTCAAGGAGATTTTCAACGTTCTGGTCGAAGTTAATCCTCCAAAATATATCGACTCGTATTGGAATGGTCTGGCTTACGTATTAACTTGTATTACCACAATCGGTATTTCCGTTATGAACCTTACTTTGAAATCTGTTGTTTTCAGGGTACGGTCAGTTTGTGTGCTACACGATAGCTGGAAAAATGGTGACTGTAGTATACGGTATCATTGGAATAGCCTTGACCATTTATGTTCTTCGACACAATGGAAAAATAGCATTGAAAGTTTGCAATTGGGTACTTGGATTGGTTGCTCGGTGTATAAGGAGTTGGTAAGTTGGTTCATGTGGCAGATATCGAAAAGTAAGCAATTACCAAAATGTTGCTCTTAATGTTTTGAAAATTTTGTTAGTTGACAACTTTTCAATATCTTTTAACGGGATCGAGATAAACTTGTTAAAGGAATCTCTCTCATATTTTCAGTGGAAGCAACCATGTGAAATTCCAAATGACAGTCACCAAATCTTTCATTCTTCTTTTCGTTTTCTGGGTCCTCGGTGCGCTTGGAATTGCCAGTTACGAGGAGTTCGTATTCTGGGATGCCATTTACTTTGCATTCAGTACATTTTCGACCGTTGGATTTGGAGATTTGGTACCTTCGACTGACGTATCTGGAGTCGTCATTTTTGTATTACATTTCCTAGACCTGTCACTTTTGTCAATGGTTTTTGTACTTGTTCAGGTGAGTTTAAAAGACTTTAAGTTTCCTGTGAAATCTCGGAAGAATTTTTCCAGCAAACAATGGAAAATAACTTCATGAAAGTGTTGGAACTTCTTGACGAAGGATATCGAAAGCACACCACAGAAATGAACACTGGAACTTTGAACCTACAGTCTCCGGGAGCCTCAAGAAGGGGTTTGGATGTGGCGGTGTCGACTGCTCGCGAGAAGAATTGAGAATCATGGAAATCACTGGACTTAATAATCAAAACATATCTTTGCTCAATAGAATTTTCAATCTTCTTTCGTTATTTATTTTTCCTCTTTTTACCATGTCTTTTGAATAATGAAAGATGCTTGAGAATTTCTTACGTAGTAACACAGAATTCGTCAGAATCTCATAATCTCCCAAGTTCTCAATTTTTGAATCAGAATGTAAAGCTCGATGTTCTTTCACATAAAGGATTATGAAATTCGACATTTTCACGTGAACTTGAGTATTTTTCTGCTCACATCAACTTCCCATCCAGTTTTCCATTTTTCACGTGACCCAGTTACCATACGTTGAAGTTCCACGTAATCCAGGCCAAGAAAAAGGGCGGTACATAAATAGAAACAAAAGCACGAGTAGAAAGCAGTTTGAACCTTCCAACTCTTCGGTCTCCGGATTCTATCCCTTCTCCATCTTCGGCTGAAACTTTCAATCGAGTCGAGACAAACGATGTTCCGCAAGACGACCCTACTCTTCCTGGCTCTCGCCGTTCTCGCCATTGCTTATGCCGACGTGGCAAAGTCTTCTGGCAGCACGATCAGCACGGCAGCACGACCACCACTCACAACACCAATAGCAGTTGCAATCGAGCAATCAGTCACCGAGGCAGATGCAGTTGGTTCTACGATAGGCAGCTCGTCTTCCTTCCTTCACTATGGATTAGGTATATTTGTGAGTTTCCAATTTCATCAGTATTTCCTATCGTTTTCAGGAGCGTCCCTTGTAGTCCTGGCTGCTCTCTGAGCGTCTTTTCGGACAACATCAGCAACGACAAAAGCACATGAACGACAAATGAATAATTGTTTTTTTCTTGAATGAAGTAAATGGGTTTTATTTGAATGTTTGTTGAGTTTTATGGAGGTCCGAACTAGCGGTGGCAATCAGCGGTTTTGGGTGTTTAGCTTGTAGGATTCGGTTGAATCTCGTTGATTCTCAGATTCAAAAGCCACATCATTTGATTTCCACATCATCATTCCAAAAACTGTTTCATCCGTCGCCGAAAACTTCATTTTCTGAAATACAGACCATGAATCTAGTAAATTGGACTATCGTCTCACTTTTACTGGTTTGTCGAATCAACTGTCTCTTCTACAAAAACGGACCAGAAGTTCTCCAAAACCTTCTCAAACCGGACATCAACGGATCGAAGTTTGAAAACCTTCTGAAAGAAGTTTTAAATGATGGTAAGCACCTACTCCATCGAATTCTTTGAACTGGTTTTATCCAGATGATCAGGCATGTTTGAACTCTCTCGTGAATGTTGGACAAACTGCTTTCAAATATCTCCACGACTACTCGAATTCATCTGACTTCAGTTTCGAACCAAATTGGGCAGTTCGTTTGATCGATGCTCTGCCAACAAAGCCACCTGGATTGGCTCGAAAAGGACCATTCTTTTTTGTTGGAGATTTTGAGACATGTAAAGAGTTATGGTCGGCTGAGCATCGTGTGCATTATTGTACTGTGAAGGGAATCGTCAATGTGCGGAATGAAATGTCACCGGTGACTGCGGGTAAGCTTCGATCTGATCAGTTCAAAGAATCCCTCCTCGAGATCTGTGCCACAATCCCATAATCTCAGGAGTTTGTACCCCAGCCGAGTGCAAAGATTCTCAAATCAAAAAACTACTGCATTATGTGAAGGAACCGTTTCTCGATGGGATCATTGAAAATGAATCAGTGCATTGTTCCGATGGAAAAGATAAGTCATGGAAGAGCAAGAAGGTTTTCATAACTTCCACTTCTACCAATAATCTCAATTTCCAGACTCTTGTGCTCTTCTCATTCTTCTTCCTTGTTGCACTTCTTGCCGTTGGAACTCTCATTGAAAAGATGGATCGAGAAGGATTGATCAAGAAGAGTAGAACGAAAATGAGGAGGATTATTCATAGAAGTTAGCCTCTAAAGAATTTTCTAATGTTCACTATAACTTCAGAAACATTTCATGTAAACCACTCGACAACTGGCTCCATGAGTGATGCTCGTTCGACGGGTGGTCTCGAGTCATCGGGAGATGAGAACGAATCCGTTGCCAACTCATCTGTCAATCGTCCATATGCTCCATCCATCGCTCTCACCTACCGTAATCTCTCCTCCATACATCTATCCAACTCTCTTCTCATCAACATCCTCTCATCCTTCTCCATCCGCTCCAGTCTGAATTACCTGTTTCGGAACTCGACAAGAGATGTGAAACTGGTCAACATGTTCCGTGTATGCAGCTCCTTCTGGGTCATCTTCTCCCATACGTGTCTCTTCTCTCTCAACTTCACGGATACAGTCAGAAGTGTTGCTCGAAAAGGAGAAAATGTGGTTGGATGGAGGAATTTCATGTTGAACTCCTCACTGGCTGTGGATACATTCTTGTTCTTGTCGGCTTGTGTTGCCACTTTCTCCATTAGGAAGAAGCTCATGTTCAGGTAGGCACAATGGGCACACTTTTTTTCCAGATAAATTTGCTAAATGATTTATGACATTTCAGAGGCTCCGACTCGACATTCCCTATTTTCAAATGCATCTCTCTATTTTTCCATAGATGCCTTCGCTTTCTACCTGCCCTCAGTCTATATCTGATTTTCATGGCTTTCATTTACAATCATTTGTCTGATGGACCGTTCTGGAATACTCACGGTAAGACTCTAAAAAAAAGGTACAGAAAAGACTGAACTTTCCAGGAATGTTTGGATCCGAGTGTGCAGCTTCATCTCTCTGGCCTCACTTTGCTTTCCTTGCCAACTTTTTCCCATCGATTTGTGTTCCATGGCTTTGGTATATTTCCCTGGATTTTCAGCTTTATCTGGTGAGCAATTCTGAGAAACCTGGGAATTCATTACTTCTTACAGACTCTCCCACTCGTACTCTTCTTCCTCTCAAAGTTCCGTTTCGGATGGTTATTAGGAGTTGCTCTATGCATCCTCTCACTTACCTATCGTACACTCATGTATACAATTTTCACGTGAGTGATTCCTTCTGTTATCTGGAGACAACTCTAATGTTTCTCAGGTTACCTGCGAACATGTTTGTGGAAATGTTATCTGGGAACTTTGAGAAGGCTGAGCTTTCGTTCAAACTACTCTATACATCACCGCTCTCTAGATATCCTCCGTTTTTGATTGGAATTCTGACTGGATGGTACATCTGCCAGATTCGCTACCTCGGAACCCTTCGTTCGATCACTGCAGTCGGTCTCAAGGTCCTTGCTGTATCTCTTCTCGCTGTTGCTCTATTCGGACCTTTTTTCTCTTGGAACTGGCTGGTTTATGTTCATGCTGTTACAAATCGGACCATCTGGGCTATCGGATTGGCGATCCTTGTGATTCTGGCTCAGAATGGATACAATTTTGGAGTCTTCAAAATGTTCGGAGGACATGCCTTGGTTGTTCTTTCAAGACTCTCACTTGGTGTTTATTTGTCCCACGAACCGATCCTTCTCTTCTATTTAAACTCTCTTCGTCAACCTCTTTCACCGAACTCTTTTGGATACTTCATGTTCATAGCTATTGCCATTTATGTGATGTCTCTGGTTTCTGCATTTTTCATTGCAATCGCTATTGGTGAGTTCACTATTATTGAACATTGAACACATAGCAATCTGTTCAGAAGTTCCCCTTCTAACCCTCGAACGAAAACTGTTCATGACAACTCGACGAATCAATGACGACGAGGTGAAGGAACGAATGGAAAGACACGTGTCATTTGGAGACACTGAGATTGAGATGATCGAGACGAGAGAGGAGGATTCGGATGAGATGGATCCGGAGGAGAAGACGAGGCAGTGGATTGAGACTGGGAAGTTGTGTGCGCAACGCAGTGATATCGATATTATCGAGCAAGAAAGAAGAATGGCTGCCGAGGAGGAAAATGGGAAAACTTCCACTTCTTGTTGATTGGATTCATTGGATACTGAATAAATAATTTATTCTTATAATGAGCAGCCCTTATTATCGTTTGATGATTTCTAGTTCAAAACTGGAAATTTTTGAAGTTCAATTAATGGAGATGGAGAGTTGCTTCAGACATCCATGAACTCTCAAAAAAATCGGGTCATTGGGACCCACTATTGCATGATACTTTACTGTGATTTTCAACACCTAATGGTTCAAACCACTTCGAGTACATCACAAACAACTGTTTTCGATTTCCCTTTCAAACAAAAAAAGGTTGATACAGTCTTAAGATTTTCTTTCTGTCAAGTGACTTGTTTGTTTCCTTTTCTCCATCTGTTGATGGAAAACCACAAAAAACAAATTCGAGTGTAAGAAGGGATTCAGAGAAAAAGGAATGATTCGATTAAAATACTTCTCTTTGTAAGGAGTTGAATTCAAAGATGAAAGTAGTACACTTATTCATTATTAAGTCACAATTTAGCGAGAGAAAACTATTTTTTTTGGGAAAGGCAGTTTTTGGGTTTGGGTCAGAATGCGATTTTTGGAGCAAATATTGGGGGAATTCAAAAGAAGACTTGAAAAGGAATTATGAATTATGAGGGAACCCGATTTAAGGGAATGGGGTGTGAGCGGTTGAGAATAAATGCTAATGGATTACTGTGGGATTTAAGCACGTCCATAGTATGGCCAATAAGCGTATGGATTGTATCCCATTGTGGCCACTTGTTGATCTTTCGATGGAGC
This sequence comes from Caenorhabditis sp. 40 LS-2015, assembly GCA_900536305.3. Lineage (NCBI taxonomy): Eukaryota > Metazoa > Nematoda > Chromadorea > Rhabditida > Rhabditidae > Caenorhabditis > Caenorhabditis tribulationis. The sequence goes on along the minus strand of LR543384.1, from coordinate 405,815 downwards.
AGTTTGGGCCTCGAGAGCAACTCTCTTTGCGTTCTTGTTAGCCTGAAAAATTACAATTTGAAATCCCAAAAACTCGAGTTTTCAGATATTTTCAATTCCATTTTTTCATTATCCCTCTCTATCTATCTGAATAGGTTTAGGTTTTGTTTCTCCCGGCCAGGTTGCTATCCTGTTATCGATAATAAAAATGTATCAAAAATCTAGGTTATTTCCCGTTGATCTCTCTCCGCATCCTTCCGCTTCATTGTCTTTTTACTCTTATCAACCTGATAAACGGTCGAGAGAGAAGGACACAAGTGACCTTTATATGATACGGAAAACGATATGAATTATCCCGAAAATTCCAAAGAGGTTTAATATTCTGAACCACCGAAGAATTCCATCGACGTCTACTGGAGATAAGGAAAGCTACGGTATTCCGGATTATCTTCAGAATTCTAAATGCTACAAAAAAGTTGTGAACTGACCAAGTGTAGATCACAATGAAAGCTATCGATTGCAAAAAAAGAAAAAGTGAAAATGTTTACGGGAAGCTGAAATATGACCTCGTCCGCTACTGTATCGCAACTCGCCGTCCATATTTTTTCAATTGTTTTCAGGTTTCATTGTGATCTACATTCTGTCTATTGACAACTTTCATGGAGCATCTTTCATTCCAAAGATACAAGACTAGATGTACCCCTAAAACTTCTTCCGTTCCCCCCGTTTTTCTTCGATTCTTCTCTTTTACCACAAATAACAGCGAGAACAACACGAATACAATGGCATAAAAGTAAAATAAAACCTTTCACACAAAGAACCAGTTCTTCTTCTTCCCACTTTTTTTATTCCATCTGCATTCACCTATCAATCCTATTATTACCTTTTTCCATGCGTCGTCTAGGTATAGCATTTTTGGTGAATAGAGAGAGGGGGGATATGATGGAGTATAAAATATTTGTTACTTTGTCATGCCTAACGGAGGACTGAATTTGGACTGCTTGGCAAAGGCATACCGGTTGGCAATGGGCGAAGAGGATCAGGTGGGCATGAATGGTTGGCCGGAAAATTTTGAAGGAAAATGGAGGGAATTCAAAAATAGAAGTTAGAATATTAAGGGTTCTAATGGAACATGTGAGATTTTTCAGCTTGTTGGGTTTCAATTTGTCTCCTAAACTGGTCAAAGATGAAATGAATCCTGGAGATTCAGACTCTGGAATGATGGTTAGCAGAATGCTCATGTGATTTGAATTATGACCTTGCCAAGTTGCCAATAGAATTGATGGTATAGATTTTCAGTTGAAAATAGTCATATTTGAGATCTTGGAAGAATGGTTTCCAAAAACACGATTATTCTGAAACTCTTCAAAAAGGTTTTCAACAATAAAAATGAAGATAAAGAGTAGCATCATATATCCACAAGTATATTTTTGATCCCTGATTCGATTGGTTTCCTACTTCTTTTTTCCCAAAGCACTTCTCCTACATGTTAATGTCAAGAGAGTGTCCACTTCTCTCTTTTCGCCTTGAGGGAGAATGAGGTTCAAAACGGACGAGAGATTATGTCACCAGATATACGCCGAGATCGTAAAAACGTATTCTCCCAACTGACCTTCTTGGCGTTCAAACAGGCGGAGCACGAGGCGATGCACATTGGAAGAGCCAACACGAGAGAGACGATGGCAGCGGCGATGACGACGAACGCGGCGATCGTGGCCCACGAGCGGATTCGGATCTGAAAAAATCACTCAGATGGATGTACAACCAACATTCTGCTTTGTCTATGTTTCCACTTGTTCAAATGACAAAAAATCAATCTTAATAAACTCACTCCGCATCTCAAATTACACGCCGGTTGTTGATCCTTTGGCACTTTGCCAAAGATGTTGTCCACACATTTTCCGGTGGTGAAAAGAGAGAAGTAGACCTGCAACTGTGTCCAATTAAACCGGTCCGGTTCCGTTCATCATTACCTCTTCACACTCATCCTCGCAACGCGCCTTTGAGTCATCATTGGCCGAAGAGAAGTAACTGAAACAAATGGTTGGATGAACAAATTGAATTTGGGTTGGAAATCGAAAGAATTTTAACTGATTTGCAAATAGTTAGTCACTTAGTCCGGATCATCTTTGGATTCCAAAACATTTTCAATCCAGTAATACAGACGCGTCAACTATCGAAAAAGTGTGGACCCTCTTAACAGATATCGAAAAGTGATCAGCTAACAAAACGTTTCTCATTTTGTCATACAAATTTTGCTAGTTGACCACTTTTTGATATCTGTTATAGAAATCGAGATACTCCCCTCTTTTCACTGTCCAAATTCAAGGTTCTTCCCTTCCAACTATCCATTTATCAAAACCTTGAAGAACCGTACGGAGAGGAAACCAATTTTCACCCAATGAAAAATGGGAGTGGTCTTTTTCTCTTTTCATAATCAGATTCCTTCCCATCTCAATTTATCATTTCTCTAATTGAACTGTCTCTTCGCCTACCCCGGAGCGCACGTGCAAATTTGTCCATTGAAGAGTTGATTGACGGCACACGCATCATGGTCTTGGCTGGACACGACGCCAATCAACGCCACGATTGCCAGAACGATCAATTTGGAAGTGGATGGCATCTTCAACGGCTGCAATATTATGGAATTCGTTTGAGGAGGGCATCTTGCCGAGGGATCAGGAGATGCAGGAGATTCCATTATGGATAGATCAAACGTTACTGTCACTTCTCTCAAATTTATCTCAACTCCTGTAGCAGATATCAAAAATTAACCAATCACAAAATGCTCCTCTTCGTGTCACAAAAGTTTTGCCAGTTGACCACTATTTGGTATTCATTACTGGAAGAGAGATACATTTGGTCAAAGTAACGGTAAGGGGTGCGGACCTTTGACAGGTCTCACAAACGATTCAAGAAAAAGCTCACAATGAAGAGTTGAAAAGGGTCTCGAATTTCTGAGGTTGGTTCAACCTATGGAAGTAAAATTATTCTTGTTAGGACGAATCTGAATAACCACCGTCAGAACACTCATCAAACAATGACTGCAAACTTTCAGGTTTCAAAAATACCGGAACTCAACATTTCTAGGAATATGAAACAGAGAAGGTTCATGACTTCTGGATCCCAACGTTTTTTTCTCGTTTTGGAATACTACTGTGTCTACTGATTAAAGGACGAATGCCTGCTATTAGGCCATCTCAAACATAGAAAGACTAGCAGAATTAAAAAGCAGTTATTCTTAGCACATGAGCAAATATTGCTCTTTTCTTTGAATAGGAGATTTTGAAATGTATTCTCACTTTATAAAAAACTGCAACGGACTATCAGAAGTCGAGATCGTTTTTTAAATGTTTCTTAGTCTCTTCTTTCCAATGGTACCTATCACATTTTTAAGTGTGAAGTCTTTCCCTAGTTAGAAATGTTCTCGTAGAACCCCTGAGGAGATAACTATGCTTAAAGAAAGTAAGAGGTGTGTATGTGACCCAAAGGAAGTTGTTGAAAATGGAAGGAGAAAACACGAAAAAGATAGAGGAGATGTTTCGGAAGAATGGCGGAATGGATACACATACAGATAGATACATAGATGACGACCGGGAATGGTAGTAATGAGAACTGGAGAGACGGAGAGAACACAACAGACAACAACAACAGAAGAAGAAGAGGGGGCGGAGTCGAGAATTTATGTCCCTTTTCTGTCGAATTTTCGGGGCGGAACTTTTGAAACATTCTCTCTCTCACTGATCAATTTGGAAGAATTCAATCAAATTGTTATCACACTGATATCGTTTGATTTGTCAATACGGAGAGAAGAAGACGTTGAAGGGAAGAATTCTCTCGAAAAGGGAGAATCGTCGGGAGAGGAATCATAAATATGTGTAGTAGTGATTGTTAAGGAGAAGAATATGTGGAGAGGAGGGAGATGATAATGGTGATGATGATGGGAATTGGTGATGACAACGGATCAAACGGATTCGAAGATGGTGGAAATTGAGAAGAAAAGAAGCCGAATCATAACGGGGGATTCCAGCTGAAAAGTTCAAGGTCCGTTTTGAAATGAGCTAACAGTTGAAAATGATCAAGTTTGAGGAGTTGAAGAAGTAACTTCGAGACAACTCTAAATCTTCATTTCTGTAGTTAACAACTTTTTTGGAGATTCGCTCTAAAGTCAGTTAGGATACATTGAAAAATATCAACAAAAAATTGAAATTGGCCAATGCTTTTTGAATTTAAGCTTTTATGAAGTTAAATTTCTTCATGGATACCCTTGATTCTGGAAACTTTCCAAATTGTGTTTGAACAAATGATTCAACTGAAAGTTCAGTGCGAACCTCCAAAAAATGGAAACTATTCCCGAAAACCAAAGAAATGGAGAGAAACACTTAAGTTGTCGATTTTAACTGGACTGAAATTCGTCGAATTTTCCTTTTTTTCAGGCTTTTGAGAACTTGAAAAAATCTGAATAACAGACGTAGTTTTTTTTCCAGAAGGAACACCTTCTTAACTAAACAACATCTTTCCAGAAGCTTTTCCTTTCAGAATCCCATCATCATCGATGTTTTCCACCAGGCAGAGAGACCAAGAACGAAGTCTTGATTCGAACGGAAAGAGAAAAGAAAGTGTAACGAACAGATGGTGTAACAGATGCTGATATTTATATGTGAAGAATCGGGAGAACAAAGGAAGAATAACAAAGTTATCAGAGAAGTTTGAAAATGGAGACGAACTTACCTAAAACATGTCTGTTCGTGAAAGACAATGAAGTACATAAAAGCAATCAGTAGATTCAATTCATTAAACAAAACGGTTTGAATAATGATAACAACAAAATGAGTTCAATGAAAATCAACAACACTTGAGGGCCTTATCAACTCTGCCCAGAAGCCAGGAATAATTTAAAAGCGAGAAGAACTCGAACGGATTGATCTTGTGCGGCGAGAAGAGTGGCTTGTGCTTTACGGAACCTGTTCAGTTGAGCACGGTCTGGTCCAGGAAGGTACATTTCCTCAACTTCTGCGATTTGGGAGAGTTTCGTGGTTTCATCGATATCTGCGTTACGGAGGTTCTCAATAATGGGTTGAACATTTGCATCCTTATCGAGGACCAACTTGTTCTCAGTTTTCTCGTGACGTTGACGGAGAATGAGATTCCGAATCAGTTTGCATGTGTACTCAACGAGACCACGGATCGTACGAGGGAGATCCACGTAGTATAAGTAGAAGGTTCGAGCGGGTTGGAAATCGTTACTACGTCCAACTGGCTGAAACTGTATGGGGTCAAGGACTCAACGTTCAATAGCTCACCTTATTGAATACGTATCCCTCTTCCACCAATGCATACAACATCTCTCTTGCTTCTTTTCCACTCATCATGCTCAACTTCTCCACTTGTTCTTCGTCAAGAAAATGACGAGTTTCTAGAAGTCTCATCACTCGAATGGCGCGCCCTTCGAATTGCTCCTTGATGAGAGATTCACAGTGGTGGCGACAGATTTGACGCATTGCGTGGCGTATGTCTTAAATCGTTGGTCTCATAAGAGATCAGACTCGGAAGAAAGAACTAACCGACAGTGTACAACCCGCCGTTCGAGTCTCCCATTCTTCTGACGATTCCATCTGATTCATCGACTAGAATCTGACAAGCGAGCTCAATGTCCGGCTTCGAGAGGTTCAAGTCGTTCTCTTTCACTAGTCGTTGCAAGTCTGTGATCTGAAAAACAGAACAATTATAAGAATGGGCTAAAGAAGAAAACGAAACTTACACTAGCTGTAATACTCTCCATACTCAATGGCTTGGCTCTCATCTCATTTGTTTTGAAGAAGAGGTGTGCAACATTTTGAGTGATGTATTGAGTTCTATCTCCTTCTGGAACATCTTCCTTCAAATCTCTTTTCACGTTCAAAAGTGTCATCGTTCCCGTCGAGCCACCACCAATCAAATAATCAATGATGAGCTCATCGCGAAGATATCCGTTGAAACGAGTCCAATTTATTCTCCAGTACTGTCCAGCATCAGCGTCTTCTGCGATTGCATCTGCTTTCCTTTTCCGATTATTGGGCTCGTTTGAGGATGATTCTAAAAAGAACGTTTCAACCTGTTAATATTAGTGAGCTTGATTTACCTTCTTCTTTAGCCTCCTTTTTCTCCATAATACGGGAAGGCATTGCGAATGGATCGAAGTTTGTATTGAACTGTGGACAACCGTGGATTTCACTCTCGAGAGTCGGAACTCGAATGACAAAATGAGCACGAGCCAGCTCTTCGAATGAATGTTTGATATCGCTGAACTCCGAGCTGTCATCAGATGCTTTAATTCGTCGAATGATATCAGAGACTGTCAGTCGTCCTTGAGAAAACAATTCGACACAGATTGACTCAGCAGCAGGGCCGTAGAGAGTTTTAGCAATTAAACATGCTCTGAAAATTGAAGGAACTGTCATTTCTTCCAAATTTGAGTGAACACCTAGGAGATGAGATAACGTATTGAATCTGATCAGCGTCGGCCACATAAGTTGCGCGATGATTTGTATCCAGGCTGAACGTAACGAAACCGAAATTTATGAGAGTTGAGAGAGATTTTCTGATCTGTAAGTTTTGTCAGTGTGATAGAGAATACGTGTTATTAATACCAGTGTAGTCGATATCTGCGCTTTCAGTTTGTAAATGAGAGTAGCCAGTTGGCAACTTTCTTTGAGGATAGTTTCCAGGACTTTAGCGACGATCTGAAAAATCAAAATTTTACGTTTTTTTCTATGAACGCTTATTCACCTTTCCGAATATGTCTTCAACGATGATAACGCACATTTGCGTCTCATACTTTCCACCACCCATTTTCCAGATCGATCTGAACAAAAAAGTGTATGATTTTGAGAATTGGTTTTCGGAAAAGATGGAATATCGTACAATAAATATGGTTCGTGACCAGAAAATATGAAAAAAGTTTAGGATGATCTTATAAGACGATTTATGGGGAAAACAACAACAAAACAAATTGAAAAACAACGAAAGTAGGAAATAACAATGGTAAAATGAACATGAATAGATTTCTAGAATCACTGCCTTCTGCGAATCGCTCTCTTCCGTCCCTCCTTCTTCCCCTTGGCAGCCTTCTTTCTCTCTTTTTGGGACTTCTTGTGTCGTTTTGTGTTACCACCGGCACCAGAAGAAGCAGCACGTTTTCTGAAATGAGATGAGAAAACTGCAGAGATCTTTTGCTACACTAACCTTTTATTGCCCTCGGAAAGTGCTCTTCCATCTTCTCCTCGCATCATGTAATCTCCAAAACTGAGCAAGTCGTCAAGAGTTTCAGCTCGACCCAGCTGTTCACTTCTACGCTTTTGCTCCTTATTCTGACGGACCCTAGTGAAATTCTCCTCCTCATATCTTTCTCGTTCTCTATCGTATTGATATTTCTTCTCACTGATCTCGCGAATTTCTTCAGGAGCGTCACTGTATTGGTTCTTAAGCTCCATAATAAGACTACTCTGCATTGCACGCCGCTTTGCTTTTTCTTGTTGTTTGTTTGGTGCTTCATCTTCTTCTGAAAAAAAAACTAGTTTCATTCTTGAATGGAACACTGTTGATACCTTCATATCTAACTGCTCTGATTCTAGGTGCAACATATTTCTTCACTTCCTTCGTCTTCTCTCCACCGTCTTCCTCATCATCCTCCTCCTCTTCGTCACCATCAGCGACGTCCATATTATCCAACCGAACTCTCAAGTTTCCCTTGGTTCCAGTTCCATTTTCGGTGGAAGATCTGCTAAGAAGCTTCTCGATCTGGGGCTTCATTTTGTCTTCGATCGGCTTCATTTTTTCGATGTACTGCAAAACAGTTGAAGATGTTCACACTACCCGAAAAGAAACTTACCACTCTGTGCTTGAGTGCTTTTTTCACTGACGAGTCAGTGGAAATTGATTCTCCTTTCATCATTTTCGACATAAGAACAGTTAGCTCACCGAGATAAGCTGTCATTTCGTAGTTTTTTAGTTTTAAAAGGCTGAGACCCTCTTTGTCGTCCTTTGTTTCTTCCATTCGATCAACCACTTTACTGATAGCTCGAACAGCTTCAACAGATGCATTCTCCAGTTCTGCCACCAAGTCAGAAAAACGCTCGACTTCCGTCATCTGAATTGAAGATAAATTATGTTCTTTGGGTCACTGTCACAAAGTAAAAATGGTTGTAAACCGCGATTCTCAGATATTAGATATAAACAGATATACATATAAACTATAGAACTGTTTTCATTAATAGCGTAAACGGAATGTGAGTCAAATGATGTAAAATGTACAAGAAACTACAGGGAAATCTCTGATTAAAATGCGTCAAACAGCAGAGGAAGGAGCGGATGGCGGCGGAGGCGGTGGTCCATCGTTTCCATCATTTTTTGCATAGGCCATGAACATTTCTTTGAGAAATGACAGCTCCTTTTGGAGTTGTTCAACCTGAACTTAGAGATTGTCTTGATTTATCCTGTTTTTCGTTTTACCTTGCGCTCCAATGCCTCATTTTCCTTCTTCAATTCATCCACTTTTTCTGCAGTATCATTTTCTTCTTGCCGTTTTTTCTGTCGCGTTCTAAAAGAAAACAACTTTTCAAAAATCGAATTTTAATAGCTCACCGATTCACCGCTTCATTGTTTCGCTTTCGCTTTGAAGAATAGTCATCTTCTTCGTCGTCTCTCGGCTCTGATGTGTTCCGTTTTCGGTTTCCACTCATATTCTATGACGTAATATTGTAAAAGCTGAGAAAACTTTTTGAGTAAATCGAGTTCGAGCGTCTGTCGATTTACGATGAACAGAGCGCGCCAAAGAGATAGTGGAGTGTCGTTGGAATTGCTTTCGCGACATGTCGCGACAACGCGTTTTCATGGAGACGAAGCCATGCAGAGAGACGCAAACAACGTTTCGTTGGCTTCTGACTCATCATGAATTTGTCTTCTGTGGTTTTTGTTGTGCCGAAAGTAAAATTCAAAATTTTCAACTCTTTTCTTCTAAACAAATCTTAATTATCTGCAGTTCTCGGAAAAACTGGAAAAAAGCTTCTAGAAGCTTCTTTTTAATTTATTCAACGATTTCTGTGATTTTCGTATAATTAAGGAAATGTTACCTCCGTCTCCGCATATTTTCTCCGTTTTTTGGTGGCTTTTAATATAAACGAAAAATCATTTCAGTGCCTGACAGTCAGTTCAACGTAGGCCGGGCTTCCAATGACGAATCCCAAGTACTCCCGACTGCAGGGAGAACCACTCCGAGGGCTCACGGATCTACCGGATAACGGAGCTTCGACTTCTTCCGCTGGAGTGTTCGCCAGACAAGTAAGAGCTTTTTAATTATTTCAACCACAGGTTTGATATATTCATATAGTAATTTCAGGACTCTCTGGCAATCGCATCTCATTTACAACAGCGCGACCGTCAATATCATAATGTAGACTTCATGGAGGCCGAGTTGGATCTTGACAACTACCTCCAGTGTTTCACAGAGCTGGATGTTCCTGCGGACAACATTGACTTAAATGATGCGGAGCTCGAGAAGGCCAATATTCTCTACGATGGAGATTGTCCATTCGAACCGCCCGTACTCAATGGATACGAGAGACATGTCACTTATGGACCTGCTTACCAGCAGCCAGACCGATATGAGACGGATCCATATCAGATGAACTGTGATATCAAGCCAGAGATGGAAACTTCTATCAAATCACGTCGTCCGATAAAACGAAGAACCTATGAAGACTATCAAGAGTATACTGGAAATTCGAGCGACTCGTCTGAAAATGAAAGTATTGGTGATTCATACGTCGAGCCGGCAGCGAAAAAGAGCAGAAGATCTTCGTTGGCTGAATTCAAACCACAAACCAGAGCACGCAAGTATGAAACTAAGGCAGCCGAAGAGAGAGCTGAGCCAACATATAAGCTAAAAAGAGCCCGTAACAATGATGCTGTCCGAAAGTGCCGAAATAGAGCTCAAGAGATGAAAAAACAAAAGGACGAGGAGTACGACCAGATGAAAGCACGAATTGTAGAACTAGAGCAGCTGGTCGAATCGGAACGTCAAGGGCGACTCCGATCAGAGAAGCTTCTAGAAGAATTAATTCGAAATCAACAGAAGTGAGAGTTGAATGTTGTTTATATAAATAACTCCATACAATATTTCAGACCGCCCATGCAAAGTTCCAAACAAGAACCGCACGATCGCTTCGTACCGGGAACCTCTTCTCGATACAGTAAACGTCACTGAGACTCTATGACTCTTTTGTATCATGATAATACCTTCGTACTCGTTCTTCACTCACTCCCAAGTTTTCCAAATTTTTCCTCCCTGTGCATTTTCCGAATTCCAGTATATGATAAGTTGTCTAATTTCCTAGTGATTTCCATAGTTGTCATTTCCCCAAAACCTAGTCCTTGTATTAACATGTACCATATGATTGCTGGCAATCCTCTGTACGCTTTACCTTTCTCAATTCTTTGATAGCGCCTTCCAAGCACTTCACTGGTATTGTCCTTTCCACTTGCACACTGCTTCTTAAGAATTATATTCATGCTTGTAATTTTCCTCTAATGAACATAGTTATTTGTAACGTCATTCATTGATAAATTGCTCTATTTGGCCAACCAATGGAGAAGAGGAGGAACAGAGAGCATATAACCATGATCATAGATGTAAATTCTCTTATCGTACGCATTGTAGCTGATCATGTTGGCGTTCTTGTATAGATTGATCCATTTGATGAGTGGTTGGGAATAGGTGTTCCGGTAGAAGTCGTAAGCGCTCGATATGTAAGTGGACTGTTCAGAGGCACTTTCAACCTGAAAATATTATGTTTTTTCGCGCAAACATCGATGCTCGCTTTCAAAAAAGGCTGTAAAACTAAACCAACCAAGTAAATAGTTCCACAGACAACAATTCCATTAGCCACATCGGTGTGATTCACCGTGGTGAGATTGAAGGTTTCGTAGATGGTCAAATTGTTGATGTCTACCTTGGCGACGGACAAGAAGTGCTCTTCTTGATAATGAAACATCACCCAGAGAGCGTTTTCGTCGATTGCAAGATCGAAGTAGTTCATGGAATTGTTGTAGAGGTATTGATCTCCACGATAAGAAGCTCCCGGGATTTCGAATTGGGAATATTGTTTCGAATTAAAGTCATATTTCGCAATGATCGGATATCCTGCTCTCTGATAGAAGAGAGAGGCATTGAATATTACATGATTTGTCCCATCAAAGATATAGGGAAGACGATGACTGGAAAATAAGCAATTAGAATCTCTCAGAATTATCAAAACGAACACTTTTCCGACATGCTCTCTTCGCATTTCCGCTTCATTTCGGAATTCAATGAGCTCATGTCCTTGGAAGTGATTCATCACATAACGTTTTCGAGCATCCTGAACTTTCAATTGAAGGTTTCGCAATAGAACTGCACTTCACGACCAAATTTATTTCGGTGCCGGTATCAGATATCAGAATGTTTAGGACATCATGAGACACGTTTTTCAGTTGACCATTTTGATATCTGTTACGGGAACCGAAACGAATTTGTTCAAACAAGCGACAACTCACATCTCCAGTAGGCGGATAAGCATCTCTCATCCAACTACCATAGTATGTTGTGGAGTGAGAATGGAACACTGGCTTTCCGACGCTTTGTAGACGACAATCTGAAGAGAGGGATAAGGTAGGAGATAGGGTTCGAGAGCTCACGAGCGGTGACTCCTTGGATATAAGCAACTGGCGTCGTGATTGTTTCTTCAATGTCTTCGTCGAGAGTGTAGTTCTTCAAGCAAATCTTCACACAGCCTTCCACTTCACTGTAGTTGGTTAGAATCTAAAAAACGGAAGAGTTGGTGCACTCCTGGTTCGAGTACGTCTCTCTAACCAAATTTATCTTGGTTTGTGTCACAGGCATCAAAAAGTTGTCAACTAATGAAATGTTCCTTTTATGTCATCAAAATTTTGTTTGTTGACAATCTTCAGATATCTGTTACAGGAAGATAAATTTGGTCAATGCTTCAGTACCTGTTGTACTAATCCAGGCATTGGTTGATGGGTGACAGAAGGCCAGGGAGTTGTGGGAACTGCATCTTTCTTTGGACACTCCAAGTTTTCGATCTGAAAAGTTAATTTTGATTTTCCGAACGCTACAAACCTGCTTTTACCGTAGGACACTTGAATTCCCTTTCCATCAACAACTCATCTCTCACAGGACAAGTTGAACAGTCAGCATCTTTTCCTATATTACCAGGCGGCCCAACTGGACCAGGATGTCCCGGAATTCCCATCAACCCTCTTCTTCCTTGTGGTCCAGGAGGTCCCAGTTTCCCAGGGGGTCCGACTGGTCCCACTGGTCCTGGTTTCCCACGGACATCGTCTTGCTCACTACAGTACTCATGAATTTCAGTGCATTTATGCATGAGCTCTCCGATTTTAACCGAAGATAACGAGGTCAGCCAGAGGGTATCAGATGCATTTTTTTGTCTAGACACGGGAATATCTCGTTTCATTCGAGAATGAACATCGGAGAGAGATTTGCATTCTTCTTCCAAAGACCAGATTCTGAAAACTAAGAATAGATACTAGTAAATTTCGGATCACTGTAACCTGTAGTGAATATGAGAGAATGCGAACACAGCTAAGAGGGTTATTGCCAAGTTACAGTAATGTAACTTTTCGTCCATGTTTGATGGAGAGAAGGGAATCAAAGTAATAATTTTTGGGAGGTTGGAAGGTGTGTGCAGATGCACATATTCTCAATTGAAATTCGATCCTAGCGGTAGGTTTTGATATAAACAATGTGCTTGAAACTCTTTGTTGATATTGGAGGTTTTCAGTGCGGGACAAATGGTGGCTTGAACAAAGAACATAGTCTAGGCATCTAACACAAAGTATGACTCTCAAAAGTACTTGCACTCGTTGTTCCAGAGACAGTTCTTTCGGATTCTTGGATCCTACATGACTTTTTCTAGAACCTTCTACGATCACTTCCTTTTTTTGTTGGAAAACCAAGATCTGTTTTAAAACCTTCTAGATTATCTTTTCTGTACCCTTTCCCATTTTCTGTATTCTCCCCGCTTCCTCTTCCCCCTATCACATGCAAATTACATATGGTCAATATCACGGGATAACAGTTTCTCTTCAAAGATTCCGTCCTCTAGAAAAGACCGGGAAACTCAAGAAGTAATATCACAAGAAGTAATAATAAAAATGTGTTTTTTATGAAACTTTTTATTTTGCACACACAATACCAAAAAGAGAGAAAGAGAAAGAGAGATCTATATGCCGGATGCTGCTTGTGAATTCTTCTGACATTTCTTAAAGACGTCGACGAAGACGATGACGCCTACTCGTCCAACACTTCTCGCGACATCTTCCGGCCGCCAGATGCTGCTGCCTGGAAAATGAGGAATTCGGGGATCCCAGGGTTCTGGAGTTCTGGGAAATCTGAAGATTCTAAGATCTTACCACCAGCTTGATTTTGATATGCGGAATCTTGGTTCCAGCGCCATCGGCAGCTTTGAACGCCGCCTTCGCATCCTGCGCGTCCTTCTCAATATCGATGTACTGAACGATCGCCTTGTCAGTCTGAATTGGTCCAGGCATTCGATTGATGGTCAATTGACGGCACTTGTTGGGCTCGATGATCATATGAGTCGGCTCGACACGGAACAGAGAGTTCCCGCAGCGGATTTTGAGAGCCATGCGTTTCGTGGTGAAGTTGACGACCATGTGCTCCGACTTGCCGCCGGCATTGGAGAATTTGGCTTCCTGGAAAACAACCAGTTATGAAGGCATCTTAATTTCTGAGAATCCAAGATTCCCAGAAACACCTCCTTACCTCCGGATCAATCGTGATTGGAACCTTCGAAGCCTCCGAGTTTGCCTCATCACACTCGATCTCCTTCTTCGACGACTTGTCCTTCTCCTTCTCAACGTTCTTCGTCGATGTCTCTTTTGGATCTTTTTGATTGTCCTCTTTCGCCATTTCGAAAGAATCCTTGTGACGCGAATTCAAAGTGATTCACTTCTTTTGTGTGGAATAAGAGACAGAACTCAAAAATTTGGGCGGCTTTTATGGTTTTTTTCATCTTGATAAGCAGTTAAAAAATTGGGACAGGTTACGCTGGAAAATCTGAAAAAAACATTCGATTTTGAAATGTTTTCCGACTTCGCTCCTAATTATGCATTCCGCCAACTTGACCTCGGTTTCTGAAGAAGGTGGTCAACTGCACAAGAGTTTCTCTCAATGCCATAAAACTTTTACTAGTTATCAACCTTTTGATATCGCTAACGGAAATCTCGGTAAATTTGGTCGATGATACAGGACCTGTTGCACCTGCTCTTCTATCAGAAGATTTAGGGATCACATCTTAATGTCTCCTATTCACTCGTCAATAATATTGACCCGTCTTATTATCTGTTTCTCTACTTGTAAACACTTTACACTTTTCTTCTTATGACTCTGCAGAGCAGCTGTTCTTGATCGGTCACTCTTTTTACACAGATTGTTTCGCCCGCCCCTGGTTCACTCCACAACATCTTTTCATTCGCTCTTCGGTTATTGTTCGTGAGAGATGAAGGCTTTTTATCGCTTTTTGGTTGCTACATCGCTCGTATTCTTCCTAGTTTCCAACGTCGAGAGCGCAAAGAAGCTCCGTTCGGAGAAAGACAAGCCGCTTTGTGGGCTCTGTGTGAATATTGTGAATCAAATTGACAAGGTCTTGCAACACGGTGGAGACATTGAAGAGGTGGGTTTTTTTTCTGATTTCTGGTATAAGGCGTTAAAACGTTTTGTATTCAAGAAAGTTTTTCTGAGGAGCCCTGTTGATCATTTCATGCTCACTCAACATTGTCAAGAACCAATAGATTCACCAAACATCAATAACTTGTTTTCATTTTCAGGCTGTTGACAAGTTCTGCAAGGAAGATGTTCCATCTTTCATGGTTGATATGTGCGTGAAGTTGATCGAAAAGAACCTGACGTTCATCATCGAGAAGCTGAAGGACCACGAGGCTGCTGATAAGATCTGTCGGGATATCTCACTTTGCCGCGCTCCGAAGCAGTACTATTACTTGGAATCTGAATAATCTTATTTTTCGGGAATAAAGCAAATCATTCATAAGACTATCACTGGGGTGATGTTCAGGGTCGCCGACTTGTGAAAAGTGGTCAACTAACAAAATGTGTATGGCAAAATGAGCAACACTTTTGATATTTGCATGTGTGCTTTTATTTCAAGATTCAGACCGACCAATCATCTGACAATCACACCAACAGATACTAGTGCACTTTGAGATTTCAAAACAATAAGTTTCATTAATTCATAGAATCGCGAGATCACAGGGACATAGAATGATTGAAAGGAACGGAAAGGCACACAATTGAAAAATCATGAAGCAATGTTTAAGAGAGGAAGTGAAATTGATTGTGGTTAGACCCAATAGTGGTTCGTTGGCTGAGTTTGTGCGACTTGTTCGAAGAGACGCATCGGCGGAGGAGTGTCAGACGAGATTCCAGCGTAATCCAGTGAGGAGACATTCTGACGTCGTGGATTCGGAGGCTTCCTTGATGAGGAGGACTGCAAAGATCAAAATTAGAACTGGATTTTCAGGTGAATCGGTTTAGTTTCTCACCTCGGGTTTCGGTGGTTTATTGAACGACCTCATCGTCATTCTATCTTCTGCCTGCCTCACAGACGCGAATACTGTCGTTCCCAACAAATCCGGAGGTTTTTCAAGATCGATACTTTCAGTTGGAGATGGAGGAAGTCTTGTGGGAGTGTCTAACTTTGCATTCAGCGGTGTCCTCATCTTATTCTTTTTCTTTCCATCCCCACATCTTCTGCATATCAGAACGAAGATGGTAGCTCCGACGATTGCAACAAGTATAACTACAGGAAGACTGTTATCTCCGAGAATCGAGAACTTTGATCCATTCGGTCCACTGTTCGAGAAAGGAATTCCCAAATCTCCAGAAGGCGCCAAATCGAATGTCTCCATGTCAGCACGGAGAATCGTGATGGGAAGAGTGAATCGAGCGGGTTGGACGTTATCAGCACGAACTTCCAATTGGACGATCTCATGAACTTCCTCATCTGTACTGAATGCCTTGTAGTAAACGATGCCCTTCTGAATATCAGTGTAGGTAAAGTAGTACGTGGAATAGTTGGTATTCGGATCAAATGTGAGACGTCCGTATTTTAGAGGAGACGTTAAGAAGAATCGAGGAGAAGCACTCTGAAATAGTCGATGTTTTAGAGCAACCAAGTGAAAGGTACCAGAAGAGTAGAAGCATTGATTTGAGAAGTTGTCAGAGGGGTTGCAGTGTCGGCTTCTACAATCACTGGTTGTACAGTAACCAATGCACGAACTTTCAGTTCTGAACTGTTCCTGAGCACATCTCGAGAATCATTTTCGACCACGAAATCGAATTTATCCTGTAATAAGAAACCGTGGTATTTACTTGCAGAGAGATGATAGACAACTTCACAATCTCATAAGTTATTTCTTTGACAAAGAGAGAAAGCTTAACTCACCTGATAAGAATGCATATTCAACTGAGCATACAGCACCCTGCCATCATCGATATCCTTCTGACTGAACTCTTTCGCTTCTTTCTCCCCAGCAACCCAATAAAACGTTCCATTCTCCGGTCCACTTGTTATTTTGTACTTCAGACTGCTTCGATTTCCCATTGAAAATGCTCCAAGGTGCTCCGAGTTCAACACAACATACGTCTTCCCCTGCGGATACCAAATCGTCGAATGATTCTTCAACATCAAATCCAATGGTCTTATATCGGCGATCAATGATCTCGTGTGTCCTTCAATATCCAATACAATCACATCATGCCACGTGGCAGCTGGCTGATGTCTGTTGGCTGTGTGCCAGATGGAGATCTTCCCATCGTTCACTTCTTGTTGCGAGAATCGATCCACTTCGTCGTCTCCTCGTCGAATCGTGACTCCGTTTGCTCCACGCTGTTGGGCAGTGTAGACTATTGATTGGGGTGGAACTGTTTTGTGTCGAGTCATGAGCATATCAGCCAGTAACGGGGTGAATCCACTGTTCAGAATTGATACCGAGTCGGGGAACAGAACTACCTGGAATTCACAAAACTTTTTCAGACTGCAGTGCTAGAAATTTCAGTTTAAAACTGTCAACTTTGAGCGGATGAAAAAACATTTCCGAGGACCCGATTTTTCTGAACATTTGTAGGTGCGTTTATCAATTCTTCTTTTTTAGAGTTGACAACTGTTTTGAAAATGAGAACACAAACCTGGACATCTGGATCTGGCGGATTCTTGATCTGAATATCCACTGATATCCTGATTCGACTTGCTCGTCTTGTCGATTCTCGTGCAGCATAGACGTGGAAGATTAGAGAATCACTGAGAGAATCTGTAGCCTGAAAATAACCACGTTTCGATCTTCGAACTCAAAATCCAGGCTTACAGTATGCCGATAGAGAAGATGAAACGATGAGCGGAGTTCTGTCCAAGAGACTCGATTTCTTTCATTATCCAACCATTCCAATGTTCCCGCGCGTGGTTCTGTTCCGATTTCTATCATCACTATCTGCAAGAAAGTTTTTCAATTCATTTCACATTCAACAGGCAAATGGTAAGAAACGTTCTCTTTTCGAGTTCGTTATCTCTCTTTTACAGAAATATGCTTGATGTCAAAGAAAGTTCATCTGAAGGCAAGCTGCATGTTTCAAAACGATCGAATCAATTCTCCCTTCAACTATCGACTACTCGTTTCGTGGTTCCAACGAAAGGCTGTCTGAATATAGAATTGAAGAATGTTGCTCGGAAATCTCAAGAAGTTTTGATCACTCTGGAATCGGCGATTTTCACGATAAACGATTTTGAGAAGGAGATGTTTCCACTTGAACAGTTGGCTCTGATTCTGAGTCCATTGGAAACGAAAAGCTTCACGATTTCTGTCAAAGAACATTTCCCGGAGCCATTCAACTTTGAGAACATTCGATTGGAAAGTCCAGAAGGTCAACTGACAATTGCTCATTGCGATACGAAACGAAAGACTAAAAATGGAAACGTGGAATTAGACAAAGATTCGAATGGATTGATGTGCTTGGCATACGAGAGG
The DNA here is from genome assembly GCA_900536305.3 of Caenorhabditis sp. 40 LS-2015. Classification (NCBI taxonomy): domain Eukaryota; kingdom Metazoa; phylum Nematoda; class Chromadorea; order Rhabditida; family Rhabditidae; genus Caenorhabditis; species Caenorhabditis tribulationis. Next base: position 387,719 of record LR543384.1, on the reverse strand, counting down.
GATGATTCGTTGAAGTGGGGATCGATTACTCAAAAGATTATATTGGATCATGAGACGAATGAGTTGAAGGAGCAGAAGGAGAGGTATCTCCGGGAGAGAGAAGTTTATGAGAATAAGAAATCTGGAAGTGGAAAACAGTCAGCGAAGGAGAGTGGATCGGAGAAGGAGAAGAGCTCTTTTGAGTGTTGCTGTACGATTTCTTGAACTCTTTCTTTTGAGTAATAAATCAGTTTTGCAATAAAATGTTTAGCAAGGAGATTGTATCGCACGTCCAGTCGAACTTTTTCTCATAATTTTTTTTCAGATCAGAAGCTCATACGATTTGAGTTATGACCTCGAAAAGTTGCCCCTATGTCTTTACCAGATCATAACTCGAATCACACGAAAAATCTTCAGATTTTTAATCCATAATCTGAATTGGATGGGGCGGTTTTACAATGAGATTATGAGAAAATTTGGAACTTAAAAAGCTGAGAAAACTCTTTCAGATAAACTCACCTCTTTATCAACAGCATCTGCCAATGCAGAAACATCCAAATGAGACTGATTGAAGCATGCGGAACCACCACGAGAAACAATTAGAGGGCGAGTTGTGATGTATTTTGAGAGAACTTTATCCGATATAGCAGCGTATGTAGTAGTGATGCGGAATCTGTAAATAGCTTATCAGAATTCATCAGAATCCCAAATACTGACTTCTCGTTGGTGTTCAAAAACTGAGCAGAGTTGTTCTTATGCACTCTGAACGAGAACGAATCCCGACGACTCCACTCATTCTGATCGGAATATCCCACTGTGGAGTATACCACTTGACGACGGTTTATCTGGAATTGTAGCATTTTCATGATGTTCTTTTTCCTACTTCTCTACCTGCAGCTGAGTGAAGACTGTATTCTTGATTCCATCGACGAGTACTTCTCCAAATCTCGCCGGCTTCAGAATAGTGAATACTATTTCATCAGGACGAGTTCCTGGCATGTTGGCTCGGAGGAGTTCGGTTCCGATGACTGTCGCAGAGGAAGGAGAAGCAACTAGACGACCGTTGGCTTCCAGGATGTTCGAACTGGATGAGAGTTCTGTGGAGAACCATTCAGGACCAATCTGAAACTCTGACGTGGTTGTTCTTGTCGCAATAAGCAACTCAAACCTTATGTTTTCCATCAGTTACATGAAACGAAAATCCACCGAACGGATTACTGTGGTTGGTGGCTAAAAAGGCCACGTTAGATTGATCTATATCAAATTGGGTGAAATTGCTGATGACTTCTTCCATTTGGCCGGCCTGAAACATAGAAAACTTGTCTAGTCGAGGAACTAACCCTCACTTTAACTACTCTCCCATTAGATGGTTGTGCAATGATGTAGGTGATTGAGTTGGTTGGAGTGTCTGTGTCCTGGAAATTAAAATTTTGAACCTGAATTGTGTAAGCATTCTGCCATCTTTTGTTCCACAATCTGAATCTGCCGAGTCAGTTTCACGTTGACCCGAATTATGAGAATAGCCGCCCTGCTGATCAGACACACTCACCTCTACATCCAAATGACTATTCGTGATCAGTGCCTTGTTTCCAGTCACCCTCAACACTTCATTTCTCACCATCACTGGTCCTGAAAACCAATTCGATTTTCTAAAGTTCCACATAGAATGTGTACCTTTCTCATTCACCCTGGTCACTGTAATCTGCATCAGATGAGTGCCAGTACATTGATCTTGAACACATGCTTGGACTCCAATACTGTCGTTTCCCTGCGATCCATCTGATACGAACCAGACCTGACCGTTTTCTATCATTCTCGTCGTAAAAGAGCCTGAAACTAGTGTTGAGAAGAGAACCAAACTAAACGATTACCAATTGAAGAAATGCTGGTGATGTTGTGAACACTATCAGTTGTAACCCATCCAGATGTTGGAGGGGAGACCACTGTGATCACCGCTTCCTCGTTTTCACTTGTGCTCACTTTCAGAAAGTTGGATGTTATCGGAGCTCTTCCAGCAGCCGGGACTGAGAATAATGAAGTGGAGATTGTGATCTGGAATGGATCATGTTAGAATGCGCCGCTTCAAAATCCCTTACATTTCTTTGGAACACATCGATATCAAGCTTGAGATGAAAACTCAAATTTCGAGAAATGATTTGGATTTGGAAGTCGATAGAATCATTTGAGTGATCTGCATTGTTATGCACATACTGAACACTTCCAGATGAGACATCGCTGTCGGTGAATCTGGACACTCGAGAAGAGTAGCTTTTCTCTGAAAATCAAGAGGATATAGTGGGCATCTTGACTTACCATAGTCTTACCATAGTCTAGAGACAAGTATCCAAAGTTTGGATGTTTCACAACTTGATAAACGATTGGAGGTTCTGCATCAATCATGGCAATCTCCAGAAGTGTCTTATCAATGAGAACTGCTCCACCGACGGGGACACGGAGCATTCGGTGCTGTTGGTAGGTGAAGGAGTCGCGAGAGTTTTCACATCGCACGCGGAGCTGAAAGATTCAGATGTAGCATATTTTAGAGAATGGTGTTCAAATTTTATGAGATCCTGTCACGAAACCTGCACCCTTCGTAAGCTACGAAGGGTGCGAAAGCTATGAACGCTTTCCATTTATCTCGGTTCGAATTGAGCCTTTCAAACAATTCTCTTGAAAAACCGATGCGAACCGAGATAAACGTCTGTGAATGAGGCAAGGAGATGCAAAACTATTCTAGGTTTCACGGTATTCTGAATACGAGCTTTCGAATAGTTTCGGCTTCTCCCATGAACTGCACAACCCATTTCCTGATAATCTTCAAACACTCACCTCCACTTCCAAATGTCTATCTGCCACTGCCACTTTCAACTTTTCAACTGCATTCTCATTAGGCACGGAGTACCAAACCGACTCGTTTTCAATGTCTCTCTGACTGAATCCTCTTGCTGATTTCCTCTGACTCCCCACAGAGAATCGAGATGAGTTACTTGAATACACAATGTCCTCTAATCGGACATCAAGATTTGTCAAAACTGTCAAATTGTTGGAGGATAATCCTAAAATAGACTTTCACGTCTTCTGAAGTGATAGAACTACTCACGAATAGTTTGAGGGAAATGTGCTCCACAAATCATGACGACTTCAGACTTCTCTATCCACACATCTGGTTTCTTGGCGAGAACGTGCATTTTTCCTTCGACACGATGAGCTCCATCACTTACCGTGTATCTGAAAGCAACTTCGTAGTTCTAAGAAGCATCCAAATGATCTCACCCGATGTAAAAGTCTCCATGATGTCCCAAATGTCTGATCATCACTTTTCCCTCCTCGATGTCATGTTGAGTGAAGGAAGTCAATGGAAGGTATGGGGATACTGTAGATAGGATTGCAGCGTCTTTGTTTTGAGTGAAATCGAATAATAGTGCAGACGCATCAACGTCTTCATCCACCCATGGGAGAAGGAAGGGATGGAGAACTCGTTCTCCTCGCTCTACCATCTGGAAGTTATCCATTTTTTGAAGTCTTCTCGAACCGATTAACTCACATAAACAATAACGTCCTGAGCCAACTTTGGAGCATTGTCATTGAGGAGAATGATTGAGAAGCTGAGAGTTAGTGGAACTTGTCTCATTGGGTTCTGTCGAGAAATCGCCAAAAGACGACACTCGTCAGTTCGAGTCTCATCTCCGGAATGGGAATATGTCAGTCTGTGTTTTGCGATGTCGTCACTTGTAAAGTTGGAATCTTTTTTCAGAATCTCTCCTATTTGGAGTCGAATTTGACCGTGAAGAGTTGGAGAAACAACACGGAAAATGAAATTTGAGTCGTCAGGAGTAGAAAGGGAGAGAAAATCTGACGTGATCTGAAATTCGCGAAAATTGAGAATGGGAGAAAACGAAAAGCTCAATTACCGATGCGATTTCTCCTTCCTTCACAACAATTGTTTTGTTTACCAGACGAATCGAGGATTCCCTTGGAACGTAGACAATCTGGAATTAAAGCCATATTTCAGTCGAAACTATAAAAAAAACGCACATCAAATCTTAACAGTGGAGACGAAACCGCAGGAGAGACAACTCGAAAAACGAAAAAATCATTGACGATGGAGTACTGTTGATAGTGTAGTTTGTAGCTGATCGATCCTTCGTCGATGTCCTGTTGAGTGAAGTTAGAAGACACTCCGATTCTTCTTTGTTTTCCAGCTGGAAGTTTCCTTGAGAGAGTTCCCAGTTTCGGGGGCTCATCGATATGATAGACCAGGTTGTGGGCGGAGAAACTTTTGGGAAAAGTCCAGGAGAACAAGTTGGGCCGACTGATTGACATGATTTCGGTTCCATTCAAGACGAACGGTTCTCGAGTGAAAACTTTGATGTTCATTGGGATAAAATCGATTCGGAAGACGTGCACCATTGAGGCGAATTCTCCTGCTTCCACCTGGAACGATTACTGTACATAACTTTAGATGCGACCTTGTCCACCAGAACCCACCTGGAAGCTGAACATATCACTCGGAGAAGAGCTCTGACTGGTATGCCGAAATCTGACTTGTTCCTCATTCACTTGCGATTGAGTGAATGTCGTACACATACTGAATTTGTCTTCATTCTCCTGAAGACACTCGACCACTCCTGTATCCGGCATATCCACTACTCTATAGGCAACTATCATGTCTTTGATGGAAGCTTCGAAAGAGAGATTTCGATTTGTAATCAAAGCATTCGAGTGGTGTAGAAGCTTCAGACCAGTGTTATGCACCAACTTCACGTCTACTTTGGTACTTTGAGTTTCCAGAATCACCACTCCACTTCTGGCTTCTCCATCTCTTGCTATCAATCTACAAAATCCTCTTTTCACATCCAAGAAAGACCCAAATCCTTACCTGATCCTTCCACTCCCCAAGTCCGTTCCCTCGTCCACCAACGAGACCATTTCTTCTATCAATTGTTTATGACTGAACTCATTCACTTTCTGTCCATGAACTTCAATGTGCACTCCGTTCGATTCGACCACTTGAACTCTGACTTTCTCTGGTCTATCATCCGCATCGGTCAGTACCAGGATTTCATTTGTAATCACTCGACTTCCACGAGAAGCGATCAACAGTTTCTCGTCTTTGGACCTTCTTACGAGTTCTGGAGCATCGTTTACTCCATTGATTTTGAATCTCAAAGTGTACGTTTTGGATTCAGCCGACGCCAATTCTTTGTGCTTCACAGCAAACTCGATCTAAAAATTGTTCAGTTTGTTTGAACCCGTATTCTTTCCATGGGTACCTGAAAGGACAGTCGATCTTCTCTGCTCTCTGTTCCATCATGCTTATAGATGACTCTTCTCGCCAGCAATTGAGCATACGTGAATGAACTTGTGACCACATTATCGATACGAATTTCTCCATGTTTCGCGCTCTCGACGATCTGAAAATGGTCAGCGTTTCAGTTACTGAGACTAGTTTTCCCACCGTAAAGAAGATATCAGTGTGGGAGACGTTCAAATCTTGGCTTGTAGGCATGAAGTACACATTTTTCCACTGTAACGGCATGGATCCACCTTCATTGAGCTAAAATTTAGGGTCTAAATAAATCATTGGGTTTGAGTATACCTCCACTGGTTCGGCTACGTAGATTGGTCCTTTTTCGGGATTTTTTGCAGCGTTTTTGGAGTCGATTCTGGAAAATTATGAAGATAGGCACGGTAAAACCTTTCATAGTCTTGCACCTCCACCCCGCTTGCCTTACTTTGACCGCATTTATTTTTATCCTCGTTACAGATATCAAAAAATAGTCAACTAATGAAATGTTGTTCACAACAAAAAATATTGCCAGTTTTCATTTCACTTTCTGATTCTTTCCGTTAATTCTATTTTCACCCAGTTTCAGAGGAATCTTTCTTTTCCCCAGTAGACTTTCAGATTCTCTACGTCATATTTTTCCGTCCCCTAAATCTGTTTTGAAGACTTCGCACAATACCTTGCTCTATCTGAATGGGCTCCCCTCCATTACCTATAGTTTTCAAGTTATTTTTCCACTTTTCACTGACCACATTATTTTTTCTCTTCCTCACAAACAACTTTTGCCGCCACTGGCACCCCATAAATCCCCTCCTTCTCTCCTCTCGAATGTGCCAATTTATCGGCCACAAAGTATCAAATTCTGGTTCTTCTCCCAGATATCTATCCCATTCTCTGTCTAAATCTCTGTCATCACTGACTTTAAAGCGATGAAACAGCGTGTGATGGGATGGAGACGCAGTTATAGGGGGATCATAATAATGGAGGGAAATAGTGAGTGATATGAGGAGAATCCAGAGAAATTGCTTCAAGATGTTGGGATGAGGAGGAAAAATGAAGGGAAGAGTTGCCGACTGGACCCGGCAGACGATGATTGAGTGCAAACGAGACCGCCCATTATTCATGGTTTTGGATGATGGGGCACACGTGTTGCTTTTCATCACGGCAGGAGAAGAACAAAAGGAAAGACTGTACCTTCGTGGCCGAGTGGTCTACACAGGCAAGGCACGAAGTCTCAACGGCGACAGAACGGCAGGGCGCCGGCGTCTAGCATTTCTTCTTGATACAGTCTCGTTTCTGACTTTCATTATCAACGTTCTTCAATTTGGGACTGTATGATTCAAGTTCCCTTGCGGCTAGTTGGTCCGCTGAATAGACGCTATCTCTGTTTCCGAACTCACCCACATATCCTCTGCGTCATGATTGAGTTCGATTGGGTGATATCGAACATGCATCCTTTCAGAGCAGTCTCATTGATCGTGAGCCCTGTAAACATAGTTCTATACTATACATCTTCTTCGCTCATGAAGTTCTCCCAACACATGGCCCATAAAAACATGAGATGAAAAGAACAGAATTTACAAAATGTGTCGACAAGTGCAAGTATAAACACAGAGATGATGATGGAAAGAAGACATGTGCTTGACACTTGACAACACTGGCTAATTAGTCCCCGAGAACTATGGGTTTTAGTTAGGATTTCGGGATTTCGAAGGTGCCCGGAGTGCTGTGACGGGAAAAACGATAGAGCCTCATTGAAGTTTACGGAAGACGGGTTATCTTTGGAAGGAAAAATGCTAGGAAAAAGGTCAATTGGCAAAATGAAGACCACAATCAGATCTATCGGATGTGATTTGAAAAAAGTAAAAGATGCGGACAGTGAGCTGCGATATGGTGTTTTCTTTCCATGTCCAAGGACAGCCAGTCACACGGAAGATGAAAGAAACATCGTATCTCAGCCGTTTGATAAGATTTTCAGTTGTTCTTTACTGGAACTGATGGGTGTAATTGTGATCTAAATTTTGTCTGTTGGCAACTCTTTTGCATAATTTATAGTTCCGGAGTTTTCTTTGGATTCAATCTCCATTTCTTTATTTTTCCGGTCAAATCTATTTTCGAGAAAAGTGTTTTCTGTTCTGGAGGTTTTTGAAACAAAAGTGTTCTGACTTTTCACTCTCTCGAAATTTGATATCTACATGTTTTTTTCTCCATCTCATTTCTTCGCCTACATTGAGAAAATCCCCCCAGGAAATTTGAGATATCTTTACCAATCTAGACCAGGAAAAAGCAATCTCATAAATCTGGAATTGAAAAAACTTCTCTCGTTTTCCCCTCTCAAATCATTGTGTTTTCTGGAAAAGAATCTCGACGTTGCCTCAAAGCACACCAACAAAAAGAGCACTTTGCCTTTTTGGGAGCATCGTAGCACCGCCCGGAAATGAGAAAAGAGTACTCTTTTGGAGCATTCTGTGAAGAGAATCATCTTGGCTCTTTTCGTGGTGTTGTTGCTGTTCTATTTTCATGTTACGTAATAAACAATTTATGGGATGGGGAGAAGGCGTCGTCTACGATAGTTCTGATGAACACAATGACTTTTTTTAAGGAAGAGGGATAATAGTTCCACAACAAAGAACTAGGTGATCTGAGCTTTCATTGTAGATTTCACAAGGCAGATCAAGTTTCAAAGAGCGAAATTACTCATATCCGGTTTGAATTTTATATTTTAAAATATCTCGAAAACTTACCAATATTCGGAGCAGAGCACAGTGTCGGAGAGTAGACCAAGGAATTCGCATGAGGACTTTGGAAGTGAAGAGAAATGTGAGAAATGCATTTCAGCGAAAATGATGTCGTCTCATTCTCAGTGATGGCTGATACGGGAATAGAACCGGCATAGATGTGTCCATCGTGAAAAGATAAGGACAGATTCTTGGACGGTGTGCTCAGAATAATGGGAGGCGGATTCGTGGAGGAGGGTCCATTGATTTGTAGATCGAACGTTAGCGGAGAGGTGATAAGTGATATCAGTGCGAGAAAAGTCATCGGCACATTTGGATCGACTGTATACTGAAAAGAATCCGAGGGAAAGAGTAGCGAGTGTCCCAGACACACAAAGAAGCTCAGGCCACGCCCACTTTTAGAGAAAGGGTGCCGAAGGGAGAGGGGAAGGAATGAACAACTGACACATAGTACATCATAAGCTGGCGGGGAACGAAAGAAGAAGATGATGGAAGGGAATGAGAAGAGAATGGAGAACTCGGATGATAATGATAATGATTAGATTTATTAACAGGTGGGAGGGAATGAATGAAGTGGAAACGGGGATTCAAAAGTGAGCGGCACTTTCAGACAGAATACTGAAGATTCCTCGGCTCCTGGAAAACTATTCATAACGATTCGTTTTCTGTAATAGCAATCAGCAAAAAGCTCGTGAGATTCGAATTATTAACTGCAAAAGTTGGTATCTGGACCATATCAAGGTGCAACAGGTGCAACAATTCTAACTGAAAAGTTTCTAAATGATCTGTAACACACTGTAAAACCAGACATGTAAAATAGTTCAAATGTATTTGTAAATTGTATGGATATGGAATTACTTCACGATCCAGTATCGTATACAAATAAATAAATGTAGATGAAGACTGATTGTGAATTTCCAAATTGAATGACTGTTGGTTATAGGCCCTTTTTTTCTTCGGCGAGAATCATGGAGACCAAGCAAGATTGGGGTACCTCATTATGAACATCTCTTCCCTGGTCCAAGATGATTTTGAATACGGTATTTCTTGATGTCTGAACATCAAAAAGTTCCTCCACTTGATTAATTTCCGCCTGTCTGCTTCTCCAACACTAAATGGTCAATTTGTCTGGACACAAAAGAAGTTGTAATTTTGGCAAGAAAGTGTTTCTCAGAGACAAAACAGAAAGAGAGATCCGTGAAAATCCAGTCAAAAGAAAAGCCGCGAAGCGAAAAGTAACACGACAATTATGCCGCCCCGAAACAGACACCCATTCCTTCATTACCATTCACTAATATTTGGGTGTTTTGACTTGACCGTTCTAGTGTTTCAGGATGAAGACAACTGATTTCTGGTTCAAAATTAGGATTTTATTGAGTGTTATACTAACTGTATTCTTACTCTTGTTCGCGATATTCTTCCGATTCTTTCTGGAAATTCAGGATATTACGAGGATTTCGGCAGAAGCTGTTAGAGAATTTGAGGTAACTAAAACCACTGACTTTTTGAGATTCACCTGAATGTTTCAGAAGTATGAAAAATCCACGTGGAATGACATTCAGATTTTGATGATTTCAATGAACACGAGAGAGAAAAGGTAGGTTCTGAAATGGTTTAACTTCCCAACCCAAAAATTCCAGAAAGATCCGTAAGAAATCTCGACGTCATCGTGAAACGGACTACCTCGTTCCATTCCCCTCTCCCTATGCGGCTCATCCATCCATCAAACCTCCTGAATGCCCCTCTGGACCACCTGGGCTACCCGGAAAACCTGGTTTACATGGAGAACCAGGAATCGATGGTCTTCCCGGAAGAGATTATAACTATATGGAGCTGCTAACTCAGAATTGTATTCTTTGTCCAGCTGGACCACCCGGTGAACCTGGTATGGAAGGATCGGAAGGAATTCGGGGTCCTCCTGGAATGATAGGATCGCATGGAGAGAATGGGGAGTCTGGATTGATGGGAGAAATTGGAGATGCTGGAAGAGAAGGACTGCCTGGAGAGAAGGGGGAGGATGGTATCATGGGAGAACCTGGATTGATTGTGATGAAAATGATGAATACAAGAGGGCCAAAAGGACTTGACGGACCACCGGGGCTCACTGGACAGCCTGGAATGCCTGGAAGAATTGTTCGATGTAAGTTTGAATTCACCAGAAATAATGAAAAACTTTTGACTTCAGCTCCGCCAGGGTCAATGGGCATCAAGGGAAAGCCTGGATTGAATGGAATGAGAGGAAACTCGGGAACCGTTGGAAAAGTCGGACTATCTGGTGAACCAGGACTCGATGCATCATACTGCCCTTGTCCAAATCGATCGTTTGAAATGCAGAAAATGGTGGAACCAGCTCCCGACAAGAAGACACCGTATGATTATTATGAATTCGACGCATCGAAAGCGAAGAGAAACAAGAAATCAATATGGAACAGTAGACGAATTAAATTTATTTGATTTTTATGTGTTTTTACCCAAGAAATGAAGTGTTTTTCGGATTTTACTGAGCTCTCAATTGCGATGCACAAATTTTCCAATTTTGAACTGCCTCGCTTTCTGAAGACGCACACATCTATTTGCTGCGGCGGGTCTCGAGTGGAAAGGCAAGTGCTAACCGAGTGTTACCGTACCTGACTCATTCTTTCTCTCTCTCTTTCTGCCCGTTTTCCTAAATTTTTTTCTGCAATTTTTTTCCGTTTTGAAAGGTTTTTCCAGGAGAATCTCTGTCTAATTCATTTTAACCGTTGCCTTATTTTTTCACCGATTTGAAGTCCCAAATTCGTTTTTTTTTCAGAAACTTCGGTTAAACATGTCTCGCGTTCGTACCAAGACCGTCAAGAAGGCTTCCCGTGTCCTCATCGAGAAGTACTACACCCGCATGACCAATGACTTCCATAATAACAAGCGCGTCTGTGACGAGGTTGCTATCATCGGAAGCAAGCCATTGAGAAACAAGATCGCCGGATACATCACCCACTTGATGAGACGTATCGAGAGAGGACCAGTCAGAGGAATCTCCATCAAGCTCCAAGAGGAAGAGCGTGAGCGCAGAGATAACTACATGCCAGAAATCTCTACCGTCGACCCATCCCAACTTGTCTCCATCAAGGTTGATGCTGACACCAACGAGATGCTCAAGGCCGCAGTGAGTTATCTAGAAATTATTCATCGGATTTGGGAACGTTGAGTCGATTTTTTCGTTGATTCCGTTTCTATTATAACAGCTCTTCGTTGAGCATTAAAGTTCGGTATGTCGAGGCGTTACCGAACTGAAAATTTAAAATACAAATCCTCGTCATTTCAGGGATTCAACCTCCCGAACGTCATCGTTGAGGACCAAGGAAAGAACAAGGGAAAGTAAATGTTTCCAATGTTTAATTGTTATTGTTGTGGTGGATAATAAATACTTTCTACCAGTACTGTTTCTTTTTCACGAGTTGCAAATCTTGCATTCTGACGATGATGTCGCTTCCTTATTGGTGTTCGCCGGTAATGAGTTATTAGTAAACTTTATTTCGTGAACAACTAAGCAACGGAAAAGGGGGTATCAATAATAAACGAATAGAAAAGATGGAAAGGGGTGGCTGCGAAACGAATTAAGTGTCGTGATACCGACTATAGAGTGCTTGTCTTGTTTTCTCCTTGTGACTGGCTTCCACTCCGTGTCTCATTTTGGAACCGGCAGCACCGAGGCCAGCTCCTTGAACGAATCTTTCGGCTTGAATAGGATCGACGATTCCTTGTCCATGTTTTCCAACTCCTTGGCCTTCCTTCCATCCCATGCTCTTCAACAGACGGTTTCCGATGTTCGTATTATCTAGTGGTCGTTTTGAAGCCTCCTCACTCTCTCGACGGATCGCTTCTTCATTTCTACTAGACGAAGGTCCTGCCTGCCCTCCCATCACATCAAAGGCATATCCAGTCGAATCAATTCCGAACTGACGCCGACGTTCCTTTGCTCGATCACGATAAACAATCTTCGGAAGATCTATGGCTGGAGCTTCTTCTTCCTCTCTCAGTTTTGCAGCAGTTTCACGTCCCCACTCAGCTCGCTTTGCTTCAAGGTTGTTCTGGAAACAAAAAAGACACGTCGAGCGAAACCAAAACCTATGAACTCACTCGATGCAATTCACTTTTCTCGACGTGCTTTCTGAGAATCTCAACATCAGAGAAAGCGCGTTTGCACAGCATGCAAGTCTTCTTCGCTTCATCATAGAGCGATCTTTCCATCGCATCTCGAACATCTTTCAGAGTTGGTTTTCTTGGTGCGAGTGGAGTTGAAGAAGATGATGCGGGTGGTTCTTCGGAAGCGCGACTTCGAGTCTCTTCTCTAGCTTCAGCTTCTTCATCCTCGTCATCGTCAAGAACTGAAGATTGCATCAGTTTCTGTTGTTTCTCTGAATAACAGAAAGTAGTTAAGGGAGAAAAACGTTTTCCGGTACCTTGAGAGAACACATTTTTGATCTCTATCCCCTTCGATTCCTTGCCTTTCAAAGATATTTGAACTTTCTTCTTATCCTTTTCTTGCTTTTTCGCCCATTTGGCCATATCTTTCGCCAAATCTTGTGCTGTTTTAGGAGCTTCTTCCTCACTCTTCTTCCGTTGATCCTCTTCCTGTTCTTGATTTGCCGTATCAGTTTCTACCGGGAAATACGTTTGATGAGTTAGATCGAATGTGCACCATTGCGAAGTGACACTGTTGAAATAGTATCCGGTGGCTGAGTCATAGTAGAAGTTTGTGATTGGATCGACGTAATACCCGGCGTTGGGATTATGAGTGAAAGTCAAAGGATTCGGTGGCACTGAAACATTAATAGTTGAAACAAGAAGACTTGAACGAAATTTTACAGTATTTGGGTAACAGCCCTTTGGGCGTTTGCACAGTTCCGATGACTCCATTCTGGTGCTCCGGTTGTTGTGGCTGCAATGGAGGTGGAGCAGACATATTGGGTGGAGGAACATTGAAGTTTGACGGGATCATGGTAACCGCTGGAGAGGGCATTCCTGTCATCTGGAAATCGGAAGAGATTAATTTTCTTCCTAGAACTTTTTCGACTCACGATTTGTCCGACTTGATGACTTGCTTGCCGTACTGCGTGAGCCTTCGAGAGAGCGGCTGCAGCAATTTCAGCACCGGTCACTGAAAAACGAATGTTTTGAATCCATGGTTCAATTAATATCTTACTATTTCCCTGCGCTCCGCCGATAGAGTTTTTACCAGGTCCGGCTGTGAGCATCGTCATCTGTTGTTGAATCAGTTTCGACATGGAATCGCGGCACCAGGATACTTGCACTGAAAAAAGTGATCCTATGCGAGACAACAAAGGGCTCACTAACCATCTTTCTCCTTGATTCGAATTGGTGCTTTGTAGGTCAAATTGAGGAGCATTTTAGCTTCATCTGCACTTTTCATTTGAAGATATGCGAATCTTTTGGAATCCGAGAGCTTGATCATACTGATTGAGCTCAGACAAACCAAGGATCCAAGGCTATCAAAGATGAGACTGTTCGTGATACCATCAGGTAGACCACGAATTAGAAGAGCTGTAATTCGAAGTATAGTTTTTCGGGTCAAAGAAATGATCCCTTACTGTCACAAGGAGTCATTCCGACCATATGAGCTCCGAGTTTTTCAAGTTCCATGGACTGCTCCTTCGAAATTTCGCATTTGAAACATGTTTGGCGCTTTACAAAGTTGTTCATTGAACACTGAAAAGCTAAATGTCGACAGAGCAATTTTTATATCCAGACTAACATGAGCACAAATCCAATCGTCTCCCTTGTTTCCACTGCCAGCGGCAGGATCTCCTTTTGCATATTCGACAGTTAAAGTCCTACCATCGTCCAGTGTTAAATAACCCTACAAACAAGATGTGTAACTGAGAGGTGTTGGTAATTTAAAACCTCATAATCTGCCATCCATTGTTCTGCAGTTTCTTGATTCGAAAACTCGACAAAAGCAAAGGTACGAATTTGTTTTGTGTTCTTATCGAACTTGGTCATGGTTCGTACATCTTGAGGAAGATATCCACATTTCCCAAGGGAAATTGTTATCTGAAAACTTCATAATGCTGCTAAAATTACTCTTTGCGAATGGTTACTTTTGTATTGTCAACATCATTGGGCATGTTCATTATTGCCAGCTTATTTGATGGAACACCTGGGTTCCATTCCGAATAGCGATCATTGTTTGAATTGTTGTTACGACGAGAGTTCCAGTCCTGTAATACACAGTTTTATAACTATTCATATACTTTTTGCTGTCATTCTCTCTTTCTCTCTCTCTCTCTGAATATTTTCATTTAAACACCTTGGAACCCTTTCGAAATGAGGACCCAACAGCATCGATCTGAAAAACGATATGTTAAATCAAATCCCTTCAATAAGATTAAAATCTCACATCAAATGAGAGGAAAATTTCATATAACAATTACATACACATATCAACTTTATTGGTCCAGTGTAAATCATACATTCGCTTTCCCTTTGAAACCTCTTTTGTAAGCCACCTACCCTATCTCTACTTCTGCTCCTGGACCTTCGCCGTCTGGAATGGCGATTGGCTGACGACCGATTGGAGGACGATTGAGGGGAACGGCTTCGCGAGCGACTTCGATCTACAATCTCATCGAGAATTAATCTCCAGAATTTACGATGAATAAATTCAGCCAATTATCAGCTCAGTTGATACGTGTTAGGACCTCTTCGTCGATAACTGCTCCGATCGTCTCGTCGATCCCGACTGCTCCTACGACGTGATCCTGATCTACTCCCGCTTCGACGACGATCCCTACTGCGAGATCGAGAACGACGGGCGTCCCGAGCCCATGACGGAGAACGAGAACGCTTCTTCTCTCCGACAGTTTGAGAATTTTGATTTTCTGTTTGATGTGATCTTGACACTTGTGGAAATCCAGGTGGAGGTCTGTGAAGATCGGGAAGCATTTGATTTTGGATGCCAGGTGGTGGATGTTGATAGATTGGTGGCCTGGATTTCATAACTGTTTGATTGAAATCATTTTTGTTTCAGGAGGCAGGTTTCGTTAGGCAACGTATATATCAGATGAAAACGGCACGTGTAAGCGAAAGAAAAACGCAGAGAAGATCTAGTTCCCAATGTCCTTACTCTTTTTCCCGGTTCAATTGTTGAATTCGTTGCTCGGTTTCAGCGAGACGTGCTTGTATCGCGGCCAAGTCTGCTCTTCCAGCGGAATTGTGAAACGAGTTGGCCACCTGTTTGATAATATTATTTGTATTTTGGAAATAAATAGTTTTTCGATGTCTCTTTCTAGCTACAAACCCTCTGTTCTTCATATTGCTTGTAATAATCCTCCATCTGACGTTGGTGGTCGTTAGGATCATAGTTAGCCTGGAATTTTTTCAATAGTTTTGTCAGAAAGTCCAGTGACACTTGTGGATCATAAAAATTTAAATGAATTGCCGACGCCTTTTACCTCCTCGTTTCGGGACCTTTTTCCATCATCTGCATTGAACACAAAAGGTAGCATTCTCACGAAGGTTTTGAGATTTCTCTATAAAATTACAGTGTTTCCAGAGCATTGAAAATAATTGTGCACTCTAATATTTATTGAGTTATTTTTAATGAGAACAAAAATCAACGATTTACAGTGAGAAATACTTGTGAAACTTTGACAATCGATATTTAGAACGACGCAACGAAGTTTTTCGGACAATGCGTTTAAAGGTGCATAGCATTACAGCGCGCTCGATATCCCGCACGGAAGAGCCACCATCGTGTGTAAATTTACGAGGAAATTTTATTTCTTTATTTCACCTTTCTTTGCTGAAAAAAATGTAATGTAATCTTTGAGTAATTTATTGTTTCGGGACGATTTATTTTGGTTAAATATATGGTGTTCCTTCGACTCGACCCAATATTGGCTGGAAAATTATGATTCTCAATGGTGCTTTGTATCAATCAACTTACTTCTCGAAAGAGTAGTTCTAGAATAATGATAATAATGCTAATCATGAAACAGAAGATGAGCAATAGTACATCGGAAATCTTCTGATGATCTGTATGGCTTTCTATTCTTTGATGCTTGTTTTTCTGAATAAAAAAGTATCAGCCATCTCGTCCGAAATTCTTACCAATAGTTTGAAGTAGTCTGGACTATTGCACAGTGGCTCAAGGCAACACCTAGAGTTAATTTCATCAAGTACGAACAAGCCACTTGCGTCCTTAAATTCAAACCCTTTGAAAAAAAACACTTCTGATCAAGAGGTTTACCATACGCTTCCTGAACTTTCGCCTTGGATGTAAAGGGGAACATAAAAAGTTGGTTTCCCAGTTCGATCCATTGACACATCCACTGTATATGACTCCATTTACTATGTCAGTTTTGCAAGCCCTGTGGAAAATAGATTCCTCCGCGACGTGGCATATTTCCACTTCAAAAGCAGAAACGTCGTTCAGAACGGTCTCGACTTTTTCGTTGACGCGGTAGCATTCAAAGGTTTTCTGAAATGTTCAGTAGAAGATTGAATGCAAAATTTCTATTACAATTTCTCTCCACTGATTAGTTCTTGCAATGTGCAGAAACGCCACAAAAATCGTTAGCTTCTTCATGACAAATACTTTCTTGCTGGCGTCATTCGTTAACTTTCCATTTTTGTTACCTTTTTCACGCGAAATCTCGTAAATCTCTAGAATCTTCAGTGATATTGGATGACTGATCTCAACCAACTCAACCTGATTCTTCGTGACCAACCGTACATCGAAGGGTGAATTTTTGACATTTCTATTAGCATGTTTGATTGATGTTGTTGAAATGAATAGTGTGCTGTGATATCCCACAAAAGATGCACTTAAATGCTTTTTAAAGATTCGCGCAACCGTCTTCGGTCGATTTTTCTACAAGAACATCAGTAACAGAGAAAGATTTGAACGGAAGAGAGCATCTGGAGCGCTGGTTTCATCATTTGAACTCTTTCGAGTAAGACCTCACTTGCTCTCAGTTCTAACTCGTTTTTCCATACATCTTCGTTCCTTGCACTTTTCATTTCAATTCTTACAGAATGACTGCGGATACTGCTGCTCGCTCAACGGATAACTTGCCACAACAGGTCTTGGATTTCCTTGGAAATGCAAATGAATTCAATTCTATCCAACTAGCCCAACAATGGAATATTGATCATCAGAAAATGATTGGAGCCATTAAAAGTTTGCTTGCCAATGAGGGCGTACTTGCCACTAAAGATGTCACCGAGAAACGGCTCGAGCTGACTAACGAGGGAGCTCAGTTTGCCAGCCAGGGATCGCCCGAGTTCTTAGTCTTCGAGTTTGTCGGAGCTGACGGGGTCGCCCAAGCTGATATTCAAGTTCGTAATTTCCTCTGAAACCAATTCATATATTTTGGTTTAGAAACAACCATTCGGAAAGATTGGCATGTCGAAAGCTATGCAGTTCAAATGGGTTTCTTTAGATAAGGGACGTGTTGTACGACAAACGACGGATGTTGTTGATACTACCAGAAAACAACTGGAATCGTTGAGAGTCGGAGAGGAAGTGAATGAGAATGACAAAAAGGAGTTGAAGAAGAGAAAACTTATCAGCGAAGTGTATGCACTTCTTATTTTTCATCCCTCATGGATTTGATACTTTCAGAAACATCAAAGGATTGTTGGTTTCCAAGGGTGAATCATTCACCACAAGTCTCGCCAAACAAGAGGCTGATTTGACTCCAGAAATGATTGCATCGTGAGTAAGCTCGTATCGAATGTCCTGACAAATTTGATGATTTTAGTGGATCGTGGAAAGACAAACAATTCAAAAAGTACAACTTCGAGTCTCTCGGAGTTGTTCCTTCGTCTGGACATCTCCATCCATTGATGAAAGTTCGCTCCGAGTTCCGTCAAATTTTCTTCTCTATGGGTTTCTCGGAAATGGCGACGAACCGATATGTTGAGTCCTCGTTCTGGAATTTCGACGCTCTTTTCCAGCCACAGCAACATCCAGCAAGAGACGCTCATGATACCTTTTTTGTTTCCGGTATGCTTTCACAATTGAATAATTCTACAATTCATATTCTCACAGATCCTGCAATCAGCACGAAATTCCCAGAAGATTATCTCGAGCGAGTAAAGACCGTTCACTCAAAGGGAGGATACGGATCAGCCGGGTACAATTATGATTGGAAAATCGAGGAAGCCCAGAAGAACGTTCTCAGAACTCATACGACTGCTGTGTCGGCCCGCCAGTTGTATCAACTCGCCCAAGAGGTAAATCTACCATCCTCACAACGTTTTTGACACAAAGCACTTGCGTTGCAAATGTTTCGCCCTCTCTGCGCTCTATGTCATTGCAATCGGCTGCGGGCAGCGCTGTTGCACGCATGGCGCAGTTGGGTACACAACTGACGACAGGCACGCGGTGGTTGGTTCGCTTCCACCCATCTGCCCGGTCTTTGCCCCGGATCAACTTCAATAGTTATGACGGTTTCCGACTCGGGAAAATGGATTCTTGCATGACGACGGTAATTTCAGGCTTCGTTCTGAATGTCACCTGTCGTTGTGCAATACATTTTTCACAGTGCTGCTTAGTAATTATACTACAATTTCGAGCTACTCTACACTCATTGTTTGCAGGGCTTCCGACCATCAAAGTTGTTCTCGATCGATCGTGTCTTCCGTAACGAGACTTTGGATGCAACTCATTTGGCAGAGTTCCACCAGGTCGAGGGAGTGATCGCGGAGAAGAATCTCAGCCTGGCCCATCTTATCGGAGTCTTCACAGAGTTCTTCAAGAAACTGGGAATCACCAATCTTCGCTTCAAGCCAACCTACAATCCTTACACCGAGCCAAGCATGGAGATTTTCGCATACCATCAAGGACTCGCCAAATGGGTTGAGGTACGAAGAATAATTTTTCTACGGTTTATTAAGAAGTTTTTACTCAGATCGGAAATTCTGGAATGTTCCGTCCTGAAATGCTCCTCCCGATGGGCCTCCCAGCTGATGTCAACGTGGCTGGATATGGTTTGTCATTGGAGCGTCCAACAATGATCAAGTACGGTATCAACAACATTCGAGATCTCTTCGGAAGCAAAATCGATCTGGATGTTGTGTACAACACTCCAATTTGCAGACTTGATAAGTAATCATATGCAGATATCCGGTTTTCATATCCTCTCATGTTGCTTTTTTCCCGTTTTCCGATTATTTAAAATTGTTGGGTTTCTTTTCTTATTCAATCCTTGTTGTAGCTAAAATATTTATAATAAAGCTTGTCTCAAATTACATTTTCAGTATGTTGAATTCCTATGTTGGATTCATTCATTATCTGAAGTTAACTAGACAGGAAAATTTTATTCAATTTGCATTCATTTTTCCAGAATGACAACCAGATTAGCACGCCTCTGGCAGCCAGGGAACCCACAACGACGCGTCTTCCTTCCAGATTTTTGGATGGCTGTCGTTGAACCGCCAAGTGTTGGTAGAAATCGGTTGCCAAGAAACTGCGTCAAGTTTGAAGTTGATCCCAGAATGTCTCGTCACGACATTCGGGAATACCTCACGAAAATCTACGACTTGCCAGTACGCGATGTTCGAACGGAGGTTCAAATGGGAGACATCACATGGAATTCGAAGCTTGATCATCAGTACAAAAAAGCGATGTGGAAAGATGAGGACAAGAAAATTGCATACGTTTTCATGTCCAAAGGGTTCGATTTCTCGTACCCGAAAATGTTCGAAGCTCTGGAAGAAGACTTGGAGTTGGTGAAGGCGATGAAGCAGCAAGATGAATCGAAGGATAAGCTCAATGAGAAGTATGCCAACAGGAACCGACGAGTTGGAAATTTCCTCGCTGTCTAACTGCGTTTTTCTTTGTTTTTGTACATTTCACACACTTCATTAGGATCTTTGTTTTGTTGTTTTTCCTCGAGTAGACTGATAAACGTTCTGAATATGCATTCAAATTGGTTATTGCTTGGTGCCGTAAAGCGTGTTGAAAATATTTCTTTTCTTTCTTTACTCATTAGCCTTCGCTCACGGGCTGTCTCATCTGTCCTGTACTTTGCACTTTGCCCCCCGTAACGTCTTGTCTGTAGTCAGCCTATCTTGTAGTCTATTTCTCTCCTATGACCTCTCCGTCTCTGTGCGCTCCGCTATCCATGACTTCTCTGATTGCTTGGATTCTCTTCCAGTAATCATACACGTATTCTTGGGTTTCTTTATCAGTAGATGGACTTTTACCCTCTTCTTCTACTTACATGAGAAACTAATTGAAGTACTCGAGTTTTTAGTTTAAAAGGGGAAAAATACTAAAAATATAATAAGCATTTGCCACCGAAAACTGAAAATTTACACTTACAAGCGTTTTCTGTTGCTGGAAATGTTTTATTTGATCTACTTCGACCGGATTCGGTTTTCAATTCCCGCGTTCAGTTATTGGTCAAATTCTAAATACCAATTTTTGACAGAAAATGATTGTGTGTTCTCTATCAAAAAGCAAGTTATTTGGGCCACCATCCATCCCGCCCATCTCTCTGTCTCATCTTTTTTCTCTCCTCTTCGCTTGTTTACTCTCTTGTCTCCATTTCTACCACTGCCGTTCCTTTATTTTTTGTTTGTTGTGTTATTTTTTGGTACGATTTTCATTAAGAAAAATCCACATGTTGATACGTGACAACATCATCTCAGCCTGTCTCGACGTGGCTCACCAACTAATCAGGAATCATCATTTTTCTGTTCAGGTTCAACTGGAAGCACTTCTCCAACCGCTTCCCCCGATTCCAGAAGTGACAGAAAGTAAGGGAAAATAAAATGTCTTCTCTTCTCAAAACCCCACCTTGGTAATAAAATTGCTATTTGGTTTTATAGGTAAGAAATGTTGTCGCGTCTTGTCGGTCAGTCGTCGTCGACGCTTCGCACGCACGTTTCATTCCGTCTCTTCTCGCAGTCATCACCAGCTATGCAGAGTACTCTTCGTGTTGAGAAGCAAGGAGAGGTTGCAGTTGTGAAGATTGATCTGCCGAACACCAAGGAGAATGTGCTCAACAAGGCTCTTTCTGCTGATATGAGAGCGACATTCGAAAAGGTAAAGATGTTGTTTGGGATTTTCAAAACATTGTTTCCTTTAGCTTCAAGCCGATGAGAGCGTGAAATCGATCGTTGTCATGTCTGGAAAACCGAATAGCTTTGTTGCTGGAGCCGATATTCAGATGCTGAAGGCTGAGAAGAGCGCCGCTGGAATCGAGGCACTCTCCCGTGACGGACAAGAGCAATTCTTCCGCATTGAAAAGAGCCAGAAGCCAGTTGTTGCGGCTATCATGGGAAGCTGTATGGGTGGAGGTCTCGAGCTCGCCCTCGCTTGTCATTACCGTATCGCCGTCAACGACAAGAAGACGCAATTGGCTGTGCCGGAAGTTATGCTCGGTCTTCTGCCAGGAGCTGGAGGAACCCAGAGACTTCCAAAACTTACCACCGTTCAGAATGTGCTCGATTTGACACTGACTGGAAAGAAAATCAAGGCTGATAAGGCAAAGAAAATTGGAATCGTTGATCACGTCATTCAACCACTCGGAGATGGGCTCGGACCAGCAGCAGAAAACACTCACAAGTACTTGGAAGAGGTTGCTGTGAAGACGGCGAAGGATCTGGCTGACGGAAAACTGAAGATTAACAGAGATAAGGGATTCGTTCACAAAGCTACTCAAGCCGTTATGACCAACTCGTTGTTCCTCGACAACGTGGTTCTCAAAATGGCCAAGGATAAGCTGATGAAGTTGACTGCTGGAAACTACCCAGCTCCTCTCAAGATCCTCGAAGTTGTTCGCACCGCTTATGTTGATCCAAGAAAGGGATACGAGGCTGAAGCTAAAGTGAGTTTTCAGAAGAAGGAAGCTTCACCGAATACTCTAACTAATCTAACTCCTCATTTTTAGGCTTTCGGAGAGCTCTCTCAAACATTCCAATCCAAAGCTCTGATCGGACTTTTCGATGGGTCAACTGATGCCAAAAAAAACAAGTATGGACAAGGACTTCCAGTCAACGAGATCGCTGTTGTTGGAGCCGGACTTATGGGTGCTGGAATCGCAAACGTCACAATCGATAAGGGTGTCCGTACCGTGCTTCTTGATGCCAACCCGGCTGGAGTTGAACGAGGACAGAATCAGATTCTCACACATTTGAATGGACAGATGAAGAGAAGGAAGATCAACAAGTTGGAGAAGGAGAGAATTTACAATCATCTCGTCCCAACTGTTGATTACTCCGCCTTGAAGAATGCTGATCTTGTCATTGAGGCTGTTTTCGAGGATCTTCCACTGAAGCACAAGGTCATTAAGCAGATCGAGAGTGTGGTTGGACCGAACACTATCATTGCTTCCAATACTTCGGCTCTCCCAATCAAGGATATCGCCGCCGCTTCTTCAAGACCAGATAAGGTATTAGAGTTTTCTGAGTCTGACTTTCGAATTATCAATATTTGCAGGTTATTGGAATGCACTACTTCTCTCCAGTTGAGAAGATGCAACTGCTGGAAATCATCACCCACGAAGGAACATCGAAAGAAACTCTCGCGACTGCTGCTCAACTCGGTCTCAAACAAGGAAAGCTCGTCGTTGTCGTCAAGGATTGCCCCGGATTCTTCGTTGTCCGTTGTCTTGGTCCAATGATGTCGGAAGTGGTCCGTCTTCTCCAAGAAGGTGTCGATCCAACTGAACTTGATAAACTCACCACCAAATTCGGATTCCCAGTTGGAGCAGCTACTCTTGCTGATGAGGTCGGTCTTGATGTTGCTGAGCACGTTGCTCAGTTCCTCGGAAAGGCTTTGGGCCCACGTGTTCGTGGAGGATCCGCCGACTTGCTCTCTGAACTTGTGAATGCTGGACATAAGGGACGTAAGACTGGAAAGGGAATCTTTGTGTATGGAGATGGAAAGAAGGGAAGCAAGAAGGTCAACGAGGAGGCTACGAAATTGCTTCAGAAGTACAAGCTGACACCAAACGCTACTGTGTAAGATTTAGAGCTTTCTAATTCAATTTAACGAGAATCAATTTCAGCTCATCGCCGGAAGATCGTCAGCTCCGTCTTGTCTCGAGATTCGTCAACGAGGCTCTTCTGTGCCTTGAAGAAGGTGTGCTCGCTTCCCCATCCGATGGAGATATTGCTTCCGTCTTCGGTATTGGATTCCCACCATTCTGGGGAGGACCGTTCCGTTTCGTTGATCTCTATGGAGCTGATAAATTGGTTGCTTCTATGGAAAAGTTCGCTGGAGCCTACGAGTCAGCCCAATTCGCCCCATGCCAACTTCTCAAGGATCATGCCAAGAGTGGAAAGAAGTTCTACAACTAAACTCTCCCTTTGAACTGCTTGTCGTATGAACAGTGTGTATTTGTACCCTATGTGCCTATAAGATGAACCTCTTTTTCCTTTTTGTTTCTCACTTTAGAATGTAGTTTCAGATGATCCCACAATGATTGCCCTTTATTTATTTATTCGTTGTTAAGATATTGGTAGAGCATTTGTACGTGTCTGAATTCCTCTTCCCGCTCAATTTCTGTAAATGCGGTTTTCACAATAAAAATCTCCGATCTTTGTAACAGTCGAGCAGATTGGGTCAGCATCGTGACACCGAAAAAGAATGAGTTTCAGGAACAATATACAGTAATCGGCAAAAGAACGCGCGTTCCGAAAACTGTCAACTTTGAGCGGTCGAAAAGTAATCTCCAATGATACGTCTGATGTGAAATTGCGTGAGCGCATTAAGAAACTCTAGATCTTCATATTTGCAGCTCAAACTGTAACAAGGCATCGCTTTCTTGACGGTTATCTTCCAGGAAGTTTTCAACTGCAAAATAATGATCCAGAATTGCTTAATACACCCACAAACTATCAGAAAAGTGGGGTCAATGAAAAACGCCTTTTCAAGGTTTTCTTTGCACCTAAAATCAGAAAAGTAGTACTTCAAATGGAATATTACGATTTATTCGCGTGAACTGTGACCACGTAAGCCATCAACTTACGTGATGACCTCTGTATCTTGCTCCAGATCTAAGCTCCGCCCACTTTGTCAACGAGTCTCGCGGATTCATAAATCAAATCAATCGTTGTTAGTTCCGAGTTGCTTAGAAAAACCAAACGACAAAGCACGAACGATCGAAAATGGCCCAAGAGCTCATTCAGCTTAACCCTGGACAGATGGTAGAGTTTCGGATTCAGAAGTCTTTCAACTTTCCGTTTTTTGCAGGTCGAGAGATGGGCGATCGATAAGAAATTGGGAGAAGGAGGATTCGGTGCCGTCTACCGTGTCTCGGATTCGACCGGAAAGTATGCGATGAAAGTGGAGGGATGCAATGAGCAGATCCAAGTGCTCAAGTTGGAGGTGTCGGTGCTCAACGAGCTCTCGAAACGTGGAAATCGTCATTTCTGCAAAATTGAGGACAAGGGACGCTTCGGAAACTTCAACTACGTCGTCATGACTCTTGTCGGAAAGTCGCTGGCCGACTTGAACAAGGCGGGTCCTGGTGGACACATGACCATGGGATGCTCCATTGGAATCGGAATCCAATCGTTGGAGGCTCTCGAAGATCTTCACAACATTGGATACCTCCATCGTGACGTCAAACCGGGAAACTACACCATTGGCCGTCCGGAGTTGAACGAGATCCGCAAGGTGTACATTCTCGATTTCGGAATGTGCAGAAAGTTCACTGGAAATGATGTTAGTTTCCGTTGGCTTTTCTCATTTCACACTTTTCGAACTTGCAGGGAACCATCAGAAAGCCACGCCAAGCTGCTGGATTCCGTGGAACCGTCAAGTACGCTCCGATCAGTTGTCACTTGCAAAGAGAGCTCTGCCGGTAATCTAGACCTTTTGAGTCCTTCGGAAGTCTTGACGCTTTCAGCAAGGACGACTTGGAGACTTGGATGTACATGCAGGTTGAATTGTCGTATGGAACTCTTCCATGGCAACACATCAACGACATGAACCAAGTGGGACAGGCCAAGCAGGGAATCCGCAACAACTTCGCCCAGTTGTTCCCACCGCCATGCCCACCACAGTTCGTGGAGATCATGCGCATGGTTGACGCCATGAAGTACTACGACGCTCCGAACTATCAAGCATGTTATGGAGTTAGTTTACTTTCGGTGAAACTGGATTTCATCTCTTTCAATTTTCAGCTGATGCGTCAGGCATACGCAGCCGTCGGATCGAACGAGAGTGCTCCGTACGATTGGGAGAATGGAGGTCCGGCTGCCTACTTGCTCCACTAGCGGCTTGAATCCAGTGTGCTCAAAACAGATGATGCTTTATTGTATTGGAATGAAGTTTTTTGAAAAAAATTATTGTTGCAACATGAAAATGCTATAAAACCTTCCGTCGGATTACTCTGAAAGTTGGTGGATGTTTTGTACAATTTTTAAGCTCCGTTTTTGTTGTTGACAATTTTTCCGAAAGTCAACATCAATTTACAGTTATGTCTCGTTAAAGGTCATGGGTCCGAAAACGTTCGAAATTTAAAGCCGCCTGACTATGACATAAAAACCTTGATTTCAATTGACAGAAAATTAGTCAAGTTAGTTGTCAAGATTCTGAAGTTTGCGCATTGTTATCTTCAAAAAGAGTAATCACCTGGAGTCCACAACTCCTCCTTTGAAGGTCCGTACAGTTTTTGAAAACACGCTCTAAATCCTCTTTCCCGATACACTCAAAACACTGAAGGGCTGTGCGCACCATTCCATAGTTAGACAATGAACGCCTCCGTTGCTTCCCAGAAGAAAATAGTTCGCATCACGCGCGAAGACTCTCAGTCGGATGAGTCCACAGTCCGATTCAAACGGTCCTCTTCGTTCATCCAATATTATCGTCTCCCAATAATCGAATAATGTCGTCTTCTGCTGCCTACGATGAATGGGATCTCATGAAAATCGAAGACTTCCTCGGAAGAATCCACCGTGAGTTTAACTAAATTTATCTCGGTTTGCATAAGTATATGTAAAAAAGCTGTCTTAATGTAGTTTCTGTTATGAGCAACATGCCATTAGTTGACAAACTTCCGAAATTCTCAATGCGAACCGAGACATGCCGTCAAATTGAGGTTTCCAAAAATGTATTTTCTAGACTACCAGCAAGCTAAAGGAAAATCGGATCACTGTACGGATTGCAAGTGGATCGCGTCGAAACTGGAGTCGATGTACGAGAAGGCAAAAGAGTACGCGGTGATGAGAAAGACCGACGACGATGCCATCGAATGGAACTCGCTGATTCTGGAGGTTCTCGAGGTGTCTGAGAACTGAAGGAAACAGTTTAAAATCCGTCCCCAAAAACCTCTGTAACTCTCTGTAAAGCTTCAAGTAACCCCAATCCTCAAATTTCGATTTTCAAAATTGAAATAATCTATCTGTAATCCCTTCCCCCTTCAATATACCCAATCTTCAATTCGAAATAAAACTTTCATTCCACTACTCAAAGTTTACTATGCACAATCTTATTCGTGCTCGGAAGAACAACTTCCGTTTCCCTATTCCAATCCGGAATCCTTTCTCCTCTTCCAAGATGTCTCCTGAAGAATTCCACATTCTTCGTCCAAGTGGTCTCCTGAGATTTTGAGTGCTGATAACATTCTCCTCCGAATCCCCACATCAAATTGATTTGAGCATTGTAGATGATTCCGTGGTGAGGGAAATACGGGAAGTAGAGGAAGTGACCACCAGGCACCAGTTCGGACTGAAACATTTTCTCTTAAAAACCCGTCTTCTCACTTCTAGGACATTTATTTTGGCTCGCATCGAGAACTTTGAAAAGCTCTCAACTAATAAAATGTAGCTCGTTTTCTCAACAATATTCCTTTAGTTGACAACTTTTTGCAATTCTTGATGCGAACCAAGATGAATTCTCTTGAATTGAGACGAGGGGATGCAAAAGTATTAGATGTTGTCGTGAAGAACAAACCTCAACAGAATGACCGGTTGCTTTAAGATTCTGACAAATGTTGTCTCTGGAAGGTACTCCGTCGACGAGCATGTCATCGTAGCATTGCTGAATAAAAATAAACTGATTATTTCGATTGAAAACATCAAAATGACCAACAGGTAACCGATCAGGAACTGCAGAATTCCTCTGACCGATGCCCCTTAACCTCCATAAAATGTATCTCGGTTTCTAGAGCAAATATCAAAAAGTGGTCAGCTAACACATTTTTAGAATATCATGAAAAACACAATCGGTCAAAAAACGGGAAGGGATGCTGGTATATTAGAGGAAATATATTTCAGAAGTTACAAAGTGGTTTCCAACAACCCAAATTTTCGGAATATGTGTATGGATGTATCGAGAAACTCTAGATCTTCATTTTCGTAGTTGACAACATTTTCTGAGAATCGGTTTCAAGTCTGTTCTGTCGTGAGTTGCTCGAAAAATTCCGTAACTAATCGAAATGATGAATCAAATTTAGAGGTCGCGTCAGTATACTCTATACCTATAGTCTATACCCGACATAATCTACTTGAAAGCGATTCTCGAAAAGTTGTCAACTGCAAAGATAAGGATCAAAAATCGCTTGATACATCCACCAATTTTCAGTGAAACCGGTTCATTGGAAGTTACTTGTTCAGATCCCGTTCACCACTCTGTAACTGACCACAATGCGATAATGTGTGTCTTTGGATGCCCTCCACCAGGGGATACTTGTAGTAGGTGTCAGCTTACTGTACATCTCCTTGAACGCAGGTTTCTGTCTCAACACTCCATTCACGAAATCCGACATTCCTTCGTCCAATAACTGAACTTCCATTGGTTTACCGTTCTCTCTCATCACGGCGATATCACGACAGAAGGCGGCGGAACAGTTCAGTGCAACAACTGCACCAACTTGAGGGTACTTTGTAGAGAGATAGTTGGCTGTCAAACCACCGAATGATTGTCCAATCAATCCAAGTTTTTCAGAACAATAAGGCAGTTTTCGAACATATTCTATGGGCTTCTGAAATCCGTTCAATCAGAGTCTTGTGTTAATGCTTCCTTCTCACTCCGAAGAATTCTATATCGACTTCTGGAATAGACCTCGGTAGTTCTTTTTTGTATGCATAATAGGCGAAAGTGAATGTCACAAATCCTTCAGAAGCCAGCACGGCTGCATATCCACTCTCCAGCATTCCATTCGATCCGGGAATGAAAACGACGGTGGGAAAGGGACCAGGACCCGGAGGTTTGAATAGTGTTCCGTATAAGCCGTTTTCAGCCACATTGATTTGAGTTATCAGCGGATGTTTCCAGTGTTTTTTCAAATGAACTTGGTCTATTACCTCTTCAGAATCATTCAGAAGTCTACAAAATATTTGAACTAATGGTGATGATTATGACCTGGATCTTACTGTAACGTGTAATAGAATGTACTGGGATCGTAGGTCTTGAAGAAATGACCGGGTCGAACACTTTGAGTTGGCTCAAGTGACAGAAACAAACCCATTGGGTCGACTTCTGAAAATTGGTACTCCTAGGGAACAGAGAATTTTCGAGAACTACCAGTATAGGTTCCTCGAATCGGAGCATCTCTTGCCAAATCGATATTTCCCAAAGAGTCAGACTGAATGACACAAAAAGAAGCATAGGTTCCTCGGTCATAATGTAGTCTGAAATTGACGTTTTTGGAGAAGAATATCTCGAGAGACAGTTTCAATGTCATCTTGAGCGTCCCAATGCAAGTTCTTTGACTTCTGGAGTACAGTAACACCGCCTAGAATCTCACCTCAAAATGAAACTATAACATCTCCATTCCTCTAGTTCACTCGCAGTTATATGTATCTTTTCAGTCTGAAGACTGTCCACTTTGTCAACATGCAACATTTTTGCATGTGTATTGGAGGGTACTGTTTATTTAATCTCGTCGTTGCAGAAATTTCGAATAAACAGGAAAGTACAATGTTTTATCAGTTTGGACGATAAGAAAAATGTTGCCAATTGTTTCTTTTTCGTTCAGTTTCTTATTTATGTAGTGGTCATTGAACGAGGGGGTGGAGCTTTTTGTATTGATGAAATGACGAATTGTCATGTGAAAATTTGAACTTGTTTAAAATAGTATAGAGTGCGAGTTGGATTTTTGAACAAACTCAAGAAGAAAAAATTCTAGACAAGGGGAGGATTAAGAGGGCTAGGAAACAAGAGAAGGTTCTGTTCCCGTTATTGCTGAAGAAAGAAACTACTCTACTACCCTGACACCCTAGTGAACTGTCCTAACCGGCACAAGCCTAGTGACCCGGTCATGAGTACCATAAAAGGAGATATCCTGTACTGTTGGCATCACTGATCACATCCACTGACAATGAGAACTCTGGCGATTTTCGTCATGCTCCTGCTCGCCGTCACTGCCTTCGCTGAAGAGACTGGGAGCCCCGATTTTCCGTCAACTGTGCCTTTTGAAGAAACGTTTGGTGCAAATGGAACGGAGATTAAAGACCGTGAAGAACGTCCATCACCGGAAAAAGGAGTCGAGGATGCCGACCCAACGCCACCAGCTCCCAACGAGGAAGGACCAAACGAAGAGGCAACTACGGTTACCAGTGGAAACCGTTTCGTCGGAGGAATCTTCACCGCCATCACTTTTGTCTACTTGTTTTAATGATTGAATAAATAATTGCGATTTTTCTTCGCTCTATTAAGGGACGATTTTGTGCAAGAAATGTTGCTTTGAGTTAAGAAAACGAGTGTAAAGATTCTAAATATCCAACGTTCAAAAAACACCTAGAAACACCCGAAATATCTCTTCAAAGACCATTCTTCAAGAATGGGTTCACTCGTGGCCACCGTTTTTCTGCCCATTTTCCCCGTTTGTCGGATTATTTTCATGGAAGTCAACAATTCGTAGAATTTTTGTTCATTTTCCCGATTCTAAGTAGTAAGAAAAATTCGAAAAAGCAGTGGAAATGGACGGAGGAAAGCGGCGTCCACTAGTGACAATATTCTTTGAAAATTGTCTCTGTGAGGCGATTTTACGGGTGTTTAGTGAAACTTCTGAATTTTTTATTATGATATTCGGAATTAACAAACTTCATTAAATACATGCAGAACATTTTTGTTGAAATCTTCCTTGAAAAAAAGAAAATCTCGTCACCATACCAAGCTACAGTATTCTATGTTAAAGGCGCACGATAAAAATTATCAATCGTGGCGAGACACACTGACGATATGGCGCGAACACACTGACGAAATGGCGCGAAATTTCGATTGCGAAGCAGTCAGAGATTCCTCACTCTTTTTCCTTCTTCGCAGCGTCATGTTCTCTCGGAGAAGAAGTGGCGCCTATCGGACGTTGACTGCGAATTCTCCAAAGGCATCTGCAGGTACGGAATAGTGAAAAATGCGCAAGCTTCTAGGAAGGATGGGAAAAATTATAGCCTCCATGTTCAGCTTATTTGAAACGTATTCTTTCAGTTGTCCGACGCACCACTGGAACCAGAGCGCTCTCATCACGCCTTGCTGAACCATTGTCAGCCTCATTGACTACCGGAAGACACTCAACACTTGGACACACGGGCTGTCCAACGCTGCACAAAACAACGAGTGCGACTCCGTCAAGAGTCCCAATCGCAAAACGACCTGCATCCACCAGACCCCCATCGACACCCTCCATCGGATCAGTCACAACACAGCGATCTTCTGCAGTCACGGCCAG
This sequence comes from Caenorhabditis sp. 40 LS-2015, assembly GCA_900536305.3. Lineage (NCBI taxonomy): Eukaryota > Metazoa > Nematoda > Chromadorea > Rhabditida > Rhabditidae > Caenorhabditis > Caenorhabditis tribulationis. The sequence continues at coordinate 357,081 of LR543384.1, read as the reverse complement.
CAGACCAGTGAGTGCTGCATGCAGGACTAAACCTGTTGCTCGCCCAGCAGCTCCAGTTGCCGCTCGGAAGCCGTCAGAATTGGATATCCTCAAGGCGAAAGTCGCTCAGTTAGAAAATGATGTCGTTCAGAAGGATGAGACGCTGCATGTGTTGCGAGACATGTCAGAAATGCTGAAAGCAACCAACGAAACAAACAAGACGCAGTTGGAGATGCTCGCAATGCAACGAGACTCGTTCAAAAGCCAAGCGGAAGTCTTGGGTGAGCAATGCCAATCATTGAAAACATCCTACGAGCAGGAAAAGGGTCTGGTTGAAGAACTGAAAGTGCAAATCAACGAGAAAGAAGCCACAATGCGAAAACTGCACAATGATGTGGTGGACCTGAGAGGACAGATCCGTGTTGCTGTCCGTGTTCGTCCGTTGCTCAAATCAGAGGATGCAACCAGCGACAGTGCTGTCGAGTTCCCGGAAGTCAATTCGATCATTATCAATCAAGGATCAAAGTCTACCGGAGCTGTCTCGTTCGAGAAGGTTTTCACGCCTGTCTTCACCCAAATTCAAGTGTTCTGTGAAATCGAGGACTTCATTATGGTGCGCTGCAAGAATTCTGTACAGTTATATTCAAACATTTATTTTCAGTCTGCGCTTCATGGCTACAACGTTGGTTTGATTGCATTCGGACAAACAGGCAGCGGCAAAACCCACACGATGAGAGGAGGAGAGGAAGAAAATGAGGGTATCATCCCGAGAGCCGCTTCATTCCTATTCAAGGAATCGAAGAAGTTGGAAGCATTCGGATGGGAATTCAAGTTCTCACTTTCCTTCCTCGAAATCTACAACAACGAAGCTTACGACCTTCTCAGAAATCGAGACGCCATCAAACTTCGTTTGGTTAAGGAATCTGTCGCTCTCGATGGCCTGTCTGAACATCCACTCAAAAAGCAATCCGATATGTCGGCTTTACTCCGGAAAGCTGACGGTAACAGGAAGACTGCAGCAACCAAGTGCAATGAGTACTCCTCTCGTTCCCATGCCATTTACATGTGGAATATCAAAGCTCATCAGCCGTCGACCGGTATGTTTGCACTAGCTCCAAACGTTTCCACGTTGTACTTGTTTTCAGGAATCTGCACCTCTTCCGTGTTGAAACTTGTCGACTTGGCTGGATCAGAACGAGCAAAAGAGTCGGGAGTGACTGGACAACAGTTCAAAGAGATGACCAGCATCAATCAATCGCTCTCGGTTCTTCAGAAGTGTATCAGTCTGCAAAAGTCGAAATCAGCGCATGTCCCGTATCGCGAGAGCAAGCTCACACAAGTGCTCATGGACTGTTTGGGACGAGGCAATTCCAAAACGATGGTTGTGGTCAACATCAATCCGTGCAACGAGCAGGCGACAGAATCCAAGCGGAGTATTGAGTTCGCTGCGAAAATGCGAGACACACACATCGGAACAGCCGTGCAACAGCGGGATCTGTGAAGGCACAAGCATGCCAAACTCACTGCTTGTAAAATAATTGTATTTTTATTGCTTTCCATGTACAAAAATATATATTCATCTACTAGCAATGAATAATTTTCCTGTTTATTCCAACTATTTTTCTCACTCTTCCGGTTGACGACCATTCTTTAATTATTTCTTCAGTTGATCTACGACTGTTATCTATCGTTCTTTGCCAAACTTTCTGAAAGGTAGTGAAACTGATATCGTTTGCAGATGCTCGGCACCTATAGACCGAAAACGGATCCAGATGTCGCAAACAAGCGAGCGACAAGAGCTAAGCCAACTGCCACTGGAGGAACAGGTCCGAAAACGAGATCGGCATCAACGCGGTAGATTGAGAATTAGCGTATCTGTTAACGCCTAAATTCACTTCAGGAGAGCAGTAGAACAACCAATCACCATCACATATTTGGGTCGTTCCCGTACAGCCAGCGATAGTGAGGTCACAACCAGCCGTTCTCGTCGTCCATCTCCTGTTGCTGCGAAAAGGGCCGATTTGATGTCTCCTGTGGACACAAAGAACGAACGCAGCTCGTCATCACTATCCTCGGTGGATTCATCGTTGCTGTCAAGTAAATCACAATGGACTGCGTGCATCAATACTGTCAATGAAATCGGAGCCACGGCGAAACGGGAAAATAAATGTAATCGAAAGATTCGCGCACCTGTTCGTACTTTCTGTATTCAGATATCCGTCGATTGAAAACCATGATGTCTCGTCGGCCAGTCAATTTCGAGAAGGATGTCGCAGAAGATGATCGCCTTACTATGGTGGCAGTCAGATTTCTATCCAACAAGAACGACTGGTCGTTGAATGCATGCCACGCCTTCCTTCCGGTTATGATGAGTGAGTCTGTCAAATCTTAAACTAATATTCTTTTTTTTTTGCAGAATACCTCACCAGTACACACTCCGAGTACCAATCGATTGCCCTGAATGGACTCGAGGCGATAGCCGATACGTGGTTGGAGAAAATTCATCAGTTCGCAACGTCTGAAGCTTCACGTATCGGAGTAGATGTTGCTGCAGAAGAGCGGTCAGCAAAAGCGAAGGAATGCATCGGACATTTCCGCGAAATCGTGAAAAACAGGGACTCCTATTACAAGCGAATGGACGAAAATTCAATCTACAAATTGGATAACATCCTGGCTCGGCTGAAGAATGTATGAAAGCTCTCAAATTCTCCATATTGCTATGTATAATTGCCTTCCAACTTAAAACTTTATCTCATGATCATGTACTATAATATTCTCAGACGTTTATTCATTGTTCTTATCGCCCGGCATCGCTTCATGAAAATTACATTTTTGGACCTCGGTGTTTCTAATGAAAACTTTTCGAATTTCAGTCAATGAGAATGATTTATTGGAGATAAAAATAATCAAGCGGAGACTTTGACGACACGCTTGCGGAAGACTTTGCGATGTTTGCGAACAGCAACAGAGCGAGCTGGGCATGGGCAATAAGCAGCATCTCCTCCTGGAGATCCAGCGTTTCCTGGAGCTCCTGGCGTTCCTGGAGCTCCGGCTTGCCCTGGTTGTCCTGGAGCTCCTGGGGCTCCAGCTTGTCCTGGAGCACCAGCTCCACCGGACTGTCCTGGTTGTCCTGGTCCTCCAGCTGGTCCTTGTGGTCCGGGTGCTCCAGATGGTCCTGGAAGTCCACGGCTACGTTGTCCTCCGCGTCCACTGTTTCCTGGGGCTCCTGGAGCTCCCGCCTGTCCTGGTGCTCCAGCATCTCCAGCTGGTCCGGTTGGTCCTGCTGGTCCTGGACCACCTCCGTAAGCGTCTTGTCCTGGGGCTCCAGATGGTCCTGGTGCTCCTGGAGCTCCTGGAGCTCCGGCTGGTCCTGGTGCTCCGGCTGGGCAAGTGATGCATGGTCCTGGTCCGGTGACGATTCCGATGGCGACTCCGTTGGCTCCTGGCTTTCCAGATTCTCCTTGATGTCCTGGCTCTCCCGGAGATCCCGGTTGTCCTGGTGGTCCTGGTGGTCCAGCTGGGCATCCTTGCGATTGAGCTCCGCAGTTGCACTGGGCGTTTCTCTTGTTGACTCCACGCTTGATTCTTCCGAAGACATCAGTTGGCTTCACCATTGAGTTCCATGCTTGATGTTCGTTGAACTGGAAAAATCAAGAGTAAGAATTCGACTGAAAAAGAATCAGAAACCTTGAACTCAGTCATGGTATCCATAACCTCATCATAGAACGAATTGATATCGTTGAAGATGTATCCAACGGTGAAGAGACAAGCAATCACAGCGACTCCGCTGCCAACGCTGGCGATTGTTACCAAAGTCTTTGCCATTTCGATTCGAATGGTGACTTTTTCCTGCTTTCTGCTACACTTTTATACTTTTCTTCCTTCTTCTGACCAAGGACATCTCTTTTTTTCTGCTTCCGCTTTACTACAAAGTAATGAATCGAGTAAATGAGACAGTGCAACGGAAGAAGAGATTCAGATGCGTTGACCTTCAAGATTAGAAGTATTAACAGTGGTTTGTTGTAAATTCTGGCAAACCGTTCCGGGTTTGAATTGTTGATGCTGCATACTATCAGAATGCGGAAGAACTAAATCTCCGTCATTCTGGAAACATCAGAAAAGGACGAGAATGAAGAAAAGGAATAATTCGAAAAATGTGTCAAGTTTGAAAATTGTTCGTTACGGGGATTTTGAGAAGCTGAAAAAGTGGTTAACAAAATTTGTGACTCTATTTGGCGACTCCAGATCATCCTTTTTGTAGCTGGCCACTTTTTCTTTGGCCACTTTTTCTGAAAATCGTTGTGAAGTCGGTTAACCTCATTTTATAGTCCGTCCTCAAAGTTGGACATCAAAGCTACCAATCTTGTTAAATTATGCTGAAAAAAGTTGTCTGATTGAAAACATGAAAGCGGAAGTGAACTTATTTAGCGGAAGATGGAAGACGGAATGAGGAAGCCGGGTTTTGTTCGAAATCTCATTCGAAAGTATCCGAATTTGTCTTGAAAAATCAAGTATTCGGAAAACAGGGTCATTTAACGAAGTTGGCTGAAATACGAAACTTTCAAACTCTGTGATGCTGATTTTCAGATGGTATAGATCCCAGTCAACCTCAAAGTTCGACCTCGTCCCTCTTTTTTTCAACATTCTGACGTCTTCTCTCTCTTTCTTGATGCTTCTCCCCCACATCATCTAAATAATTCACCAACACAAAAATAAGGTATGTAAGTATAACCTCATACATTCCTGTCCGTTTCCGGTCCCTCTCCCTTTCTTCTCGTCCACCACCAAGAGAACCTAATATCTATCCATTCTCCTCTCTTTTATGGGAGCCCCCTTTTTTTGCATTTGTTCTTTCGTGGAGTCGTCAAATCTTTACGTTGTCCTTTCTCTCTTTGTACCCGTTAAATTGAATTACACTTGCACATCTCTTCCTTCTTCTGAACAAAAGTCGTCTTTTGATTTCCAGTTCTAGGGGAAAATCTTCCTCATTCCGAAGATTCGTACGCTTTCTCAAAGAACTTTGTCTGAAAATCTTGTTGGTCACTGTACCCAGAAAAAGAAGGGGGCGATTTTCAGAGCAAAACTCCTAATCACCCGATTACTTTAAAAACCTGTGCGTGTATCAAGCTAGTTCTTTATTGACAACTTTTCGATATAACCGCAGTCTAGTGAGATAGGTCAAACGTATCGTGACCAATTTCACAGCGAGTTTCAACAAAGCAATTGCAGAAATGAAGATCTAGAATTTGCCAAAATACCCACCAATTTTCAGAAAAAATGGGATCGTTCGATACCACTCTTCCAGTTCCATATTTCTCAAGTCCCTCGACTTATGGTAAAATTTTAAAATTCAATAAATCTTGAATAACACTCGAATTTAAAACTCAAAGAGCATCTCCAACAGGACCAACTGACTCCTTCCTCCTCTCTTTTTTCTCATTCATTTTTTTCCCACAACCCAAATCTCTCTCAGGGCTCCCACTCATTTTCTGTCTGTTTTTCACTTCTTTCAACACCCTCATTTTCTGTTCTTCTTTTTTCACCGGACACACACCTGTTATTACATGTCGGATGACTCTCTCTCTCTCAAGACTCATCGTCTCAATCAATTTATCTTTTCGTCTGGAGTGAAAAAGCGTCAGGTGAGGGAAGTCGAGAAGAAACAGATAGTGAGAGGTGTATCCATTACTTTTTTCATTGGTAGCCGCTGTCTGTTCCAGGTGGTCACTACTAAATTTCAGCTCGTTTTTGTCATGTTTAAAGAAATATCATAATCCTTCGTAAACCTTTTTAATCTACCAAAATAACCGAGATATCCCCTGAAAACGGTCAACTGAAAGTTGAGGTAGAAAAATAGATACCGGAGTTTCTTGGATCATTGGTGGATATATTAAGCGGCATCTTCATTTTTGTAGTTTGCAACTGTTTGAGAAAGTTGCTGCTAAGTCAGTTACAATACCGATCGAAAGTGCATGAAGTTTGGCTGCTTGGTAGTTTTTAGTGCGACCATGTCAACCGTGAGCAGTTGAAAAAACAGTTTAATAGAACCCGACGTTTTGAAGATGATGTGGATACATTTTGAGATGCCATTTTCCCAAAAATATGAAATCTTCTTTGAAGTCCTGAGCACTCACAGCGACACAGATAGAAATTAGCATCGAAATGAACTGAAAATTTGGGTGGCGTTGATGTTAGCGTTCTGACAGTTTTCAGAGCGATTTTCAAAAAAAATGTATAAAAATAAAAATAGACTATTCTCGAGCTCAGAATCATTATTAATCAACTCTTCCCCCGGGACCTTTGAAACTTTAAAAAAATCTCAAGTTTCGAATTTCCGATCTGATTTAGTGTTCACTGTTCCTTAAATTTTTCATGTGACTTTCACTTTCCAAGAAAAAACTGAACCCTTCCCGATACCGATCTTCGAAAGTTGAAACAACCATTTCAAAGGTGACATTTTCACTATTTTCAAACTTCTCAAATTTCGTATATTTTCAATGTTTGAAACAAATGATCACATGAGATCTTCAGAACCCTAAGGGCTCATGTGAGCTTTGGGAAAGAGTCCTATAAAGTGTCACTTTTCTTTCGGTGTCCCATTCATCAAAATAACTGACACATTATGATAGCAAGGGTTTTTGGTCTCCAAAGAATTTCTCCAACTTTCAAATCCCCTCAAAACAACTCAATTAACTGTTCTTAACATCCCAGAGCTTCCCCCAGAAAACAGCTGATTTTTACTTTCTTTCACACTTCGCAACTTTCTTCTTTTTTTCCCTCTCATAAAAAGAGATTGTCAAAAGTTTTCGCGGACTCTTTCTCAACTTTTCTCACCCTTCCGATAGAATATTCATCCAGTTTCTCCCACCTTATTCTCCCACTGGTCCCTGTCCAACTGAACTGCTCTTCGTTTTCTCTTTCTTTTTTTGGAAAAAAAACAGATAATAGGAAAAAAGATGTGCATGAGCCAATGGCATTCTCCGCCTACACTTCGGAATGGTCAAAAGTTCAAACATAGTTATTTCAATTCGAAAATTAAAATAAGATTTTTGGCATGACCTCGCAATGTTGCTCTTTTTGAATAAGGATACTTTGAAAAGTCAACCTCTAAAATCGTCTCGTTGTTGATCTTATTGGTTGAACCATGTTGATAACTTTTCCGAGGATTTCTTTCAGAAAATCAACAGAATCGTATCAATTTCGAAAAACTTCATGCAGCCAAACAGGCTCCCGACATCACTCTTTTTGCTGTCTCCCTTGTCTATAATCTGTTATCTGTCTGAAAATCCGCTTCCTTATCTCTGCATAGCCTCCCATTCTAAAACCCAGACGGAAAGGAAACGAAAAACATCTCTAGTCTCTAATTATTTTCAAAAGGAACAGAAAAGCCAAACGGGGGTGCTCCTCTCTTTTCAGAGCGCTCACTGAAAGGCAAAAACACGAAAATTAGAACAAAAAAAAACAAGAGACAACACCATAAAAAATTCGCAAAAATATTCCAATTGAATGGAATGGCTCTCGAAAACAAAAGGTGTCTCTCTTCTAGTTGCAATTCTTCCTTTTCAGCTCCTTTTTTATTATTTCGATGAATGATTCATAATGAAAAGAAGTATTTCCCTTCAGGGCATCTCAAATTTTAATTCATTCTCCGTCTTTCGGGATGTTTCTTGTCCATCTTTGCTCTCTCTTTTTTCTTCCTCGAGAACTGGGAAAATAATAATAAATTTCAGAAAAATGGACTTTGATCCGCACTCAATCAAATGGAGGTGCTGCTGCTGTACGTTACCATCAGGTGAGCCGATTTTGAACTTTAAACACTGATATGAGCTCATGAAAACTCTGTAGGAACACTGATGATTTTCAGTACAAAATGGTCAACTTTGAGCAGTTGAAAAGTGATCCCAATTACTCGATTTTTCTAAAAGCTGGTGGGTGTATTCAGCAAATCTAGATCTTCCTTCTCTCTAACTCTTTATATTTTGATTTTACAAAAAAAAGTTTTGACTACAAAAATGAAGATCTTGAAATCTTGAGTTGCAATTGGGAAGTACTTTTAAAGTCCTCAAAGTTCGCGGTTTCACACTGAAATGCATCGAAACTTCCCATTAATATTCCAGGAATGAGCCTGCTCGCTTCATTTGAGTTCGCCTTCTGTGCCATCACTGGATCCATCACTATGTACAACATAGTCCATCAAAAACCCGAGGTATCAATCAATGAACTTGGACTCACTAGTATGATCTGGGAACGAGAAAAGAGGGGTCAGGTGGTTGAAGAGAGTTCAGTAATCAGAGAGCAGTGGGAGGACATCGGAATGTTGCTCACTGAGAAATGAGTAATAACTAGATTCTAGTTTCTTTCACTATAGTTCAGCTTCTGCCGATTCAATTCTCTGGGATTAGTATCTCTTAAAATTTGAGATTCTGGAATTTCAGAATTTCATGTGGGCTCGGAAACTCAAATGTCGTACCCCCTAAATCCTAAAATTCTTAATACCGCGAAGGTTTTGGAACTCTAAATCGTAGAAAACAGAAATACTTGGAGTATGTTCAAACGTAATTCAGAACCTGGAAACGGAATAGTATTTTCCAACTTGATTTCGGAATCCTGAGAACAAAACGTTCTTGTGAAGCATGAAAATCTCGAACAGAACAGGAATGAAATCGGAATGATGCACAACTATTTTACTTACGCCGCCTTCAAATGTCTCCTTTTCCAGGACCTGACCGCCTTCGAAATATGTCTCGTCGGCCTGATGCTCTTCTTCGGTCTGACATGCATCATGTTGATCATCGGAGTCCAGAAACACGCCCATCAACTGATCTATCCATCGCTGCTCGCCCGTGGCCTCACTGTCCTATTCCTGGCCGTTTTCGGAGTCTCCACAGTCTTCGCCTCTTCCAAATCTCCCCACTCTCCATCGGAACATCAGGCGTGGAGACAAGAAGGAGCAAAACAGGCACACGATGAACCGAATATGGCCTTGAGACTGGTTCTGTTCGTTTTCGCCATGCTCTTTCTGACCATAATCATATTCTATTGCTCCTACCTGGTCGTTCGATTGATTCATTACGAGCAGGCGTATGCCAGATTGAAGGAGAGAAGAAGTTCTCTCATTCAAGCTGGAATGATCGGTTTGTTTCAGTTGCTCTTTCCGGTCCATATTCTTCCTTTTTCAGACCCCGACTTCCCAAGTCCAAACAACTACTCTGCATCCAGACGTGCTTCTTCTGCCTGATCATCTCAAACCTTCTTATCAATCCTACATGTACTTCGTTGCTTATTATGTGTTCCTTGCCATAACAAAAATGTACTATTTTATTTTTCAAAAACCTGTGTCAGTATTAAATAAAAAATGTAAATACAAAAAACCTGAACAAAATCACAATAAAGTTTTGGGATATCAGTGAAGGCACATAATCATTCGTTAACTTCTGACTACTTCTCTTTCTGAAAAGAGGGAACAGTTGGCGATTGGATAATATAGGAGGCAAGAAGAATGAATGTACAGAATGTTAGGAACAGATTTTACAAGTTTTCAATGAGCCGTCTCAAGAAATGATCTACATCACTGGCTCGTTTTTTCGGCCGGGTGCTCAGAGGAAGTTGCTCTCGGATGATGGGAAGGAAGTAGGGAAGAAGGCGAGATTGGCGGATGACCATTCGTATACCATATTCCAACTGCACAGGACAAATGAAGTTGGGATCTGGAAGAATGGACTTCGTTTATACAGCAGTTGCTATCATAACCAACCTCCTATTTTGGGCAATAAACACTGAATGAGTGCAAGCATGAAAATCGGGGAAGGTTCATCTTTCAATCGGAAAACCATTCGTTCGGGATCATACAGGGAGTACTGCATCATCAACTTCAAAATAGTCCCCATCTCTGCTGGCAGATCTTTTGGATCACGAGCCATCGATCTGAATATTCCTTTTTGATTAATGTATTCCGGGGTGCTCCAACCTGTTGATTTCCATCAAATCTCTGTAAACAGAATCCTCCCGGTGTCGATTCGCAAGCTGTTTCGCGTTACAAATGGTTCGAAGAATCAGCACAAACTGGCCCATTTGCGCCAATGTTGTGCCCAGTGCCGCAGATTGAGGCTGAATCGCTTTCACCAGTCTTTCGTAAACGGGTCCGGAGAAGAATCGATGAGAGTTTTCATGGGAAACCGAGTTTTGGAGGTTGAAGCTAACACCCAGTTGGCGAGCAGACGAGATGTAGTCTGAATCAATGGAAATTATTGATGGAAAGTTAATCGATGTTGAATTCAATACCAATGATAATTTTCTCCAGTTCTATCGTCACATTCGTCTCGATGCTCGTGAGAACATGGAATGGAACAAGATTTTCGATTCGATCGAAAACATCAAAGGACAGTATATTATTGCTCGACTTCAAATCCTTCCAGCTCAACGCATTTTCCGAATACCGAGTAGATCTGAAATCCCAAAGTTTACGAAAGGAAGTATGTCAGAATAGATGTTACTTTGGATTCGTGATTCGAATAAACAACTCAGCAATCTCATTCTTCTCAAGTTCCCCAGAGCACTTCGCAAACGCCCGTTCCTCCGAAATCTGACTGAAGTAATCTCCCATGGCAGCACTCCAAATTCGTTCTCCATCCAGATTCATATGATCACAAAGGTAGAAAAATGAGGTTCTCATTTTCTCAACTCTCTCACAAGCCTTCAGAAGATTGTCTGAAAAATGTCTGGATTTTCAAAGGTTTGATGATTCAAACCCACCGATACTAGATGTAGCTGAAGAGTCTGATAGATACTTTTTGATTTCCTTGTAGAGCTGCCGAATCATTCCCTCTTCCAACAATTCCTAAACTAAGACCGTTAGTTTTATAACAAAAACATCTGCACCTTGGGATTAATCTCGATGGTTCCCACTCTAGTCAACATCATTCTTGAAATTCCCATACTCGTGTTCGCAATCAGACTCGTCGTTTCAACCAACTTGGAACTATCCATGTAATCACGGATTTCTCGAAGCTCTGTCTTCTCAATAAACGGCTCGAACTTTTTCTGCAACCCCGGCATCACAACTTTGTACATGATTTCCATCATGTGCTGCGGAACCGACTGCAGCACTGTCTTCAGATGTTTCTCCAGAGAATACGAGTAGGTATTCGCTATGCGATTCGCCACATTGTTTCGATCTGAGAAATCGGAGAGCCTCAGCTTCAGAATCCAACAAGAAATCGAGAGCTTTGTGAATATTTGCCGAACGACGTCGGTGTTTGAAGTCGACACAAGATTCTGCTGGATTCTCGGAATCAATTGAGACATGAGTGGCCATAAGTATGTCGCTTCCATTTTTGAGTAGACATCGGGAACGATAGAGTCGGAAAGGGAGAGAATGGCAAGGAGAGCGCGTAGATCAGAATCCAGAGTTGAGAGACACTCCTTGAGGGTGAGGTTGATGGATAGACCAAGTAGTTCTCCGACCTTAAAACAATTGCTTTTGTACAACGAATGTTATAAAACTCTCACTTGTTTGACTCGTCGAATAATCTGCTGAACAGTTTCAGCACTTTCCTTCCCATCGTTCAGTTCTATCTTCTCCACTGTATCGCTCAAATTGCGAACCCATTTCACAAAATTCGTCTTCTGCGTGTCGCTCATTTTCACAAAACCGTGCTCAAAGAACTCTGCCAGTTGGTTCAAACTCGAACTTATTTTCTGCTTCCATCTCGACGCTTCGTTCTCACGATTCTCCAAAGTAGCTGTATAGAGATTCAGAAGGAGAACTTCACATCTGGAGACATTCAGCAGCCATTGGAATAGATGGTCATCAGAGAGAGGTTGATTCTTCAGAGGTCGAGTGGTTTTTTGAGCAGGACGAGAGTGCAGGAACAGCCATTTCAGAGATCTATTGTAGCTGGTTATCTTTTGAAGATGATCATCAAACTGCACCATTTCTTTGATGACCTGGAAGAAAACGTTATTAGTTTTTAAAAAATTTGTACAAAACGTGAGGATCCCAAGATGTGCGGAGTTACACACTAACCTCTAGCTGACCAGTGCTTCTGGTGAACATTTCGGTGTTAGAAAAAAACAACATTTTAGTTTTACAAGGGGAGAAACTCCTACAGGTCCACTCAAAATATGCCTAATGACAGTGAGTCTGAAAATTACAGGAGATTTGAAATTATGCTTCAGGTCCTAATAAAATTGACAAATCCGATAGGAAGAAGAAAACCAAGCAGATGTCAGCTGAAGTATCAGAATGTAAAGGAGTTTTGTGTTCCACTTCTCTCGCTTCATTTCAAGAACATTTGTCTCGGCTAGCATTGAAAATTTCCGAAAACTATCAACTAATGACATGTATATCATTTTATGAACAACATTTCATCAGTTGAACACTTTTTGAAACTCTACATGCAAACCGTGACGAAGGTCTTTGAAGTGAGATGAGGCTTACAGGATTTACGGTGATTTCAGTGGTCTCCTTGAAAAGTTGCCGCAGCAGTATGACATACGACAACTCGATGATCGATGAAATTCAGGCTCGAATGGCCTACAACATGCTATTCAAGCTTTTTGAATGTGGTCGTGGCGGAGAGAAAACACTGACATCCGTGGTGCAGCCAGCTGAGATCACTACTCTATTGGATTGTTTAAAATTGGTGTTCATGTCTCAGCCATCCTGTCTTGAAATCGATGGACCGATCAATGTTTGTGGAGATACACACGGACAGTTTTCAGGTTTGCTAGGGTTTGGGTGAAATGGCGATGAGTATGTGTTAATCAAAAACTGATGTCGATCTTCAGAAGCCGAGCTATGAGCTTCTTAAGTCTCAATCTAGAAGTAAACTTCAAGAGCTTATAACTCGACTTCTGAAGGTCGGTAGTAGTTTTTGAAACTTTGGGAACGTGTTTCAAGAGCTTCTCTTTATGAAGACAGCGATCACATACTGAAGTCCCTGAAGTGTCATTCCCCGACAGTTCTGATTGTAGATGTTCTCCGTATGTTCGACAAATCCGGGTACCCTCATCGTGCCAACTACCTCTTTCTGGGTGATTATGTGGATCGAGGTCGTCACAGTCTCGAGAACATTCTCCTCTTGTTCTCCTACAAACTTATTTTCCCCAATCACTTCTTCCTTCTCCGAGGAAATCACGAGTGTCCGTCCATCAACAAATGCTACGGGTTCTACGAGGAGTGTTCGAAGAGATACGAAAAGGGAGGAAGCAAGATGTGGGAGGATTTCCAGGACACCTTCTCAACGATGCCCATGACAGCGGTCATTGGTCAGAGAATCTTGTGCATGCACGGTGGAATTTCTCCGAGGGTAGGGTGTTATATCTATTAGTGTCTTCATTCAATTTCAGTTGACATCCCTGGATAGACTCAGGGCATTCCGCCGTCCCAACTACCAACCAGGCCACGATCAAATCGAGATTGACATTCTGTGGAGTGATCCGTATACTGGAAAAGGATGGGCTCCGAACCAAAGAGGAGTTTCGTTCACTTTCGGAGCGGATGCGTTGAAGAAAGTGTTGAATCCTTTGAATATCGATTTAGTGGTTAGAGCTCATCAGGTTTGGATTTTCTCTTACTAGGGAATCGGAGGAATGATACTTCATTGTGATGGTCTTCATTGGGAAAAGGAGCTCTCGAAACGTGTTTTCTGATTTTCAAATTCTTCGATCAACCTTCATAAGCTTATAACTCGACTTCTGAAGGTCGCCCAAAGATTTGAAAACGGGGAATAGGCTTCTGGACCTCCTCTTTCCAATGAGGAGGTCCATCGCATAATGACGTTTCATGTTTCCCGCCCACCTATAAAACAGCCATCTTATAGGTCGTCCAGGATGGATACGAGTTCTTCGCACAACGCCGTCTCGTCACTGTCTTCTCTGCTCCATTCTATTGTGGTCAATTCGACAATGCAGCTGCCGTCATGACTATCAATGAAGACTTAGTTTGCTCATTTCAAGTATTACGGTAGTTCGGGGAGAAAGAAGAAGTTTGATTTTTACAGATTCTACGCCCGAAGAAGTACTTCCCTAAGCGTCGAATTCAGATTACATAACTTGATCTACTACTTGTTAATAAAAATCTATTATTACCTGCGGAAAACTGGTGTCTGTTATCACTTTCCGATGTTTCTCCAGAAGCCTATGGGCTTCCTGTTGAGTAATGGTGGCATTCAGAGCATTCCATGCTGATTTGTAGTTGTACCATCCATCAAATACGTTCGCTATCACACCAAAGCCTAAATTCACTACCTGAAAAGTAAATACTGTTTTTGAACTTTCTGAAATTTTGAAGCTCACCCATGTATCTCTAAATATCGAGTTGACAATCTTCGTCATTCTGGCACTATCATCTGTTAGTGTCGGCTGATCGAATTGAAGCGCCACGTACATTAGATGTGCTCTTGGTGTTGGTAAAGATGCTTCTTCCATCAATTCTATAGTGTGAAGACTGGATCGAATGAACGTCTCGGGGAGTGGTATCCTTCTGAAATGTATGGGTGGAAGATTCTATCCGAAGTGTTGACACTTACTGTCTCATGGAATCCTTCCCTGGAACCGTAGCCTTCAAGAAATCCACCAGAAACTCAGCGTTTTCTCTCACGTCGCTTTTTCGGTAGATCGCAATGTAAATTCTCTCACGAATAGGTGCAGGCAAATAGACATCCAGATAGATGATGAGGAGTCCACATAGGTACAGACAGTAGGCCTGAAATCGTATTTATAGTGACCCCAGCCTCCTTGAAGTATAGGCACCTCTAGAACAGATGTTCTCGTGACTTCCATTCTCTCCGAACGATAGATTTCTTTGGTGTAACTCGTGAAGGTCTGCACATACTCAGTTATCGATGAGAATAGTTGTTCGAAGGCGATGAGAACGGGCTCAAATGTCGAGTAAAATTTTGATTGAATCCGAAGATCTTTTTCAAGATCTTTCTCGATTTGTGTGATTTTGCTCAAGTATTTGAAGTCAAGCTGCACAATACTCCGGAACTTTGCGGATTTGGATGGGTCTCGAAAGTCTTTCGGTACGAAACTGGACAAACGAAACAGTTCTGCTAGAATAGACTCGCCATGAAGAACGAGTTTCGATAAGAAGAGATTCGCTTCGTCTGTCATTGTGATCTGAAGTGAGGAAGTTCGAGAAGTTCCAAATCAATCTTCAGATATTATTAGATCGTTGTTCAATACGAGTTCTTTAAGACCAATTTTGTAAACTGCAAGAAGATGATCAAAAGCAACCAGTTTTTATTAATTAAAGCTCAGCATAATAGACATAGAGAGAACGTAGTATCACAGATAATGAGTCGACTAATTAAGTAAAGCTTAAACATAAGAAAACCAGTGATATTAAGAAGACCAGACAGAGAGAATGAATCGGGGAAAGGCACAAGATGAATTAGTACAGAAGGGTATTAGATTAGATAATTAGGTGAATGGCAACCACGCTGCATGAGCCATCGTTCCGAAGATGAAGTATCCGAGAATGTAGATGTACAGAGCTTTTCCACGCCATCCATCTTCCCAGACACGTCGGAAAACGAAAAATGGGAGGATGCCTGGAGATGAGGTGTAGTGCCAGAGACGATTTCCAGCAGTGTTCTGAGAATTGAAAATAGGTAAGAGTTGTTTTAGGTAAACTCACTCCATCGGTTAGCGAGTCAATGTACCGAGCAATGTAAATGTACAGGAATGGACTGGATGAGAACATTAATCGAGTGAAGACTTCTGCATTGATTACGAAAACTGCAGTGAAGAGCATGATGGAAGCATGGAGAGCCAAGTGAAGCTGATGATCACTGCGTACCGCTAGAACCCAAATGTTGTTCCATCTGAAAAGAAGAAGAATTTACTAGACGTTTGAAAACATCACTGACCGTTTGGTTTGGAACACATCCTTCCAAGCGGCCTTGATAGCCAGAACTGTAAGAATTGCCGCCGGCAGCATCATCAGGAAACAAGGGATCTTCTTGAGCTTCCAGTATCCAAAGAAACCGACATTCCAGTATTTGGCTTGAATCTCTCCGTAGTAAGGACGGACCAATCCGAACAGTCTTGGCTTCCTGCACCACGTCGTTTTCTCCCATGCTTCCACAATAGTGACTACTCTCGGTGGCATTCTGACGTGCTTCTTGACTTCAGCAACAATCTTCTTTTGGGCAGGCTCTGCTTCACAGAATTCTTCGGCAGTTGAGTTGGCCATGAACACGTAGGGACCAAGGAAAACGACGATTACTAGAAAAACGAACAAGATGGTGATGAGAACAAGCGAACAGCGGCTGAATGAGGGATCAGTCCATCTGAATACTTTTCTATGTTGCTTCCGTTTTCTTTCAAATTCTCGTAGTCTCGTTTGTCCTTCACGACGATACCGTTCATTCTTTGTTCCTGCCAGCAACTCAATCATCAAATGACACTCCGGAACAGGTTTTTCAGGCTCCCACAGAAGAATCGCACACCAGTACCAGGCGACAAAAATGATATTGAGGAATCCATTGGAACGGACAACGAGCGATAATCCAAAAATCAATGTTCCCGACATCGTTCCAGTGATACGTTGAGAATAGGATGTAGCACGAACAGTGTACAACATGAAGTTGAAAGCAGTGATCGTGAGTGCAAAGAACATCTGAAAGACAATAAGTTCTCAATGAATAGGTCATGAATGCAAACCGATTCAGAGTATGCAGATGTGAAGAAGATTGATGCTGGGTTATAAGCGAAGATAGTCACAGCAAGAAGAGCTTGCTTCACATTCCTCGTTGTCATCAAAACTACCATGAACAGAGCCATTCCTGCTACATGGAAGAAGAAAATGTTGCAAGCGAACGACAAGATTCCGGATAGCACCCATGGTGGGAATGCCCATCCAAGACTGGCCAACGTATATTGATTGATACCAAGGCGGAAGATGCTGGAAAAAAAATTGGCTGAAACAACAGTCTTTTCGCCTAAGAACTTACTTGATCACTTCTGGAAAACCGGCAAAAAAAGCGAGGGAATGTTCAAAGATGTAGTGATTGTCGGCAATGAAAAGAAACTGCTGAGCATCCCAACGACGAAGACCGAGGAGTAAGCGACGGACTACGAGGTCTCCAAGAACTGATTGACCTGGCTCTAAAGAAATATGAAATGAAATGTTCATTCAGATTGTTAAAACCTACCAATAACCTTATCAGCCAGATTGAACCCATCTGTCCTGAGACTATCTCCGAAGTAGTTCGCAGCGGCAAACTGAAGAAGGAGGACCCAACAGCGAGAGAAGAATAATTGACGGAAACAAAACCAGTAGCAAGACCATAAATCCCAATCTCGTTTGTCTCGAATCTCGTCTTCTGTCCCTGATTCTCCATCAGACGATTCCTCCTCTCGATCTGAGCAAGAACCTTCATCAGTCCTTCCAAAAGTTCGTTTGGTGAAAAACGGCGATTTCTTCGGAGAGAATGCATCCTCATCAATTGCGTTCATCTGAAAATCGAAAATTGTAGTGATGAAGTTTGTTATGGGGGAAAACCTCGATGATCTTGTTGGGCACTGGAAACTGTAGAATCTTCGGGAACTTGAACCCAATGTGTTCATCTTTTTCCAGCACCGTTTCTGAAAATCATACAATTTGGAAAATAGACAAAGCATTGGTTTACCTTCATATGTGACCAAACTCTCCTCCAATTCTGTGATTTCCTCCTCAGCTATCAGCCTGTTGTCCTTTCGGGGAACATGCCGAGGCATGGTGCTAGAAAATAGTTTGAAAACAACCTTAGTGAGTGGACAGAAAAATAGAAAACGAGTGATTCAACCTACTACCAACAGAGACCAGCGTCCAATGGAAAAATTTCATAAGCGAAATCGAAAAAATACAATTTACAGATTAGAACTGAGACCCGTTAATTAGAGGGGAAGATGTGACCGGAAAACAATATCAAACACAAAGAAAATAAGAAATTCGTGCAATAATAGGCGGGATGTTGTCCGAGGTGCCACCGTTTTCGATCCAACGAGTTGTCAAAAATCTGAAAAATTGGCGGTCTCGCGGTGAATTTTTTGATCTATTTTTCACTCACCTATTCATTTCCTCATCACACGCTTTCGTTGTGGTTTCAGCTGACACATCCGCCTCGGAGACTGTCAGAAACAATACGGTTTTTGGAACAGGATATTTTTCGTGATCAGCGAAGGCGTGAAGGACTAAAACTGCATCCCATTTCAGTAGATCGACATCGAGAACAACAGCTGTACGAGGTGAAGATTGGGAAGCAAGTGAAGGTCCAAGAACTAGAAAAATGTCCATTTGAATCCACAATTTGCTGCAACAAAAATAACTCACTTTCTCGGAGATTTTCATGTAACTCTGCTCTGTTTGTTCCACTTCCAATGCGAATCGACTTGCTTTCCTTTGCACCATTGTTCTGGCCTTTGGCCTTTTGCACTACTTGATTAACTGCTTCAGAAAATTCTTTCGCAGATTTCCCTCCAACCAAAATCACTAGTGGTGCTTGATTCTCCGGTTCCAGAAATAGTCGCCGCCCGATAAGTCTTAAAAGATCTCTGTTGTCTTTGGACACTGATGGAAACTGTTTTTCAAGAATTGGTCGCAGAGAATTGATGTAATTTTGGTACGGAGATGAGTCAGTCTGAAAATAAGGTTTACTTGTTTCCCAACTGAGATGTAATGTAAACCTCTGTATGTGTTTCTCTATACGCTCTACACGCAAATCCGAAAATTATGGCCAATAAAACTACGACAGTAATCAGTCCATATTTCCACATGTCATTGAACTCCGAAAAAGACGTTTCTGATCCTTGAGAACTAGCAAAACTAGTGTCATTGTCGGTTTCATATACATCATCGTCGTCTTGCTGCTCTGAAGTATGTATTGTTGTTGCATGGCTTATCGACTTCTTTAGATCCGGATAAATCTTTTTGATCGTAGAACCTTCCAAGCTTCTTCTCGACTGTTGTACATTTTTTTCATTAGTTGGATTTCCGAGTGACTTTCTGGTTTGAACCATACCCTGCAAGATGCGACGTTTTTTCGATGTGACGTTCTTTGAAAATATGATTCACACTAGTTCTGACTAATTTCAATAGTTTGACATTCTTTTTGATTCAGACCAACTATGAAAAAGCAATAAAAAAATATAATAAAATCTTCGAGCGGTGTAAACACCAGTCAGGCAAGTGAACCACGTGCGTTGAAGCTTACGCGCAACATTCAGTCAGCTTGTGTTTTCAAATCGATTTCCAGTGAAAGTAAAAATCAGTTTTCCAGAGATGGCGCCTGATGCCGAACAACATAATACAAATGGAAAGAAGTGCTACATGAACAAGCGGTAATTTCACTATTTGACGTCTTAAACTCATCAACTTCTTTGCAGATATGATGATGCCGTGGAGCACTACTCGAAGGCAATTAAAATGAATCCACTCCCGAAATATTATCAAAACAGAGCGATGTGTTATTATCAAGTATGTGAAACCGTTTCGGATTGTTAATTAACACAAAAATTCCAGTTGAACGACTTGAAAATGACCGAGGAGGATTGCAAACGAGCACTTGAACTCAGCCCAAATGAAGTAAAGGTGTGAAACATTAATATATGAGTCATTATATGAGTCATTATATTCCAGCCGTTATACTTCTTGGGAAGTGTGTTCATGAAAGTCAAGAGGTATAACGACGCGATAAACTGCTTGTCCAAAGCTCTGTATCATAATTCTATCATCACAGTGAGTAATTTTTTAATAAGGTTGTAATAACGAAAATATGATCAAGAGATCAGTTCAGAGGAAAGCAAAAATAAGTGTTTGTAGAATGCCGCGGACATCGAGAATGCACTCAAGCGAGCTCGTCACCAAAAGTTCGAAGAAGAGGAGTCTAAAAGAATTATCCAAGATGTCGAATTCCATACATACTTAGAAAGTCTGATTGAGAAAGATCGTCAAGAAAATGCGGAAAATCCAGAAGCAGTGCAGAGATCAGATGTGGCGAAAAAGCGTCTTGCAGAAATCACAGCTGCGGTATGTCTTACTTTTCTGAAAAAGCTGAAATATATTGAGCTTATTTATATTGTTTTTAAACCCGCTACTTCAAAAACCAGCTAGTAGCTCGAAACTTTCGAGCTACTAGTCGAAAGGAAAGACACCACTGAGATTGAAAGTTTTTCAATATCTTTGGCCAATTTTATATTTGCAGACACAAGAAAAACGCCAGAATCGCGAAATCCCGGAGATGCTTTGCGGGAAGATCACATTAGAACTCATGAAGGATCCAGTCATCGTTCCATCTGGTATCACATATGACAGAGAAGAAATCGTTCAGCATCTGAGAAGAATAGGACATTTCGATCCGGTCACCAGAAAGCCATTGACAGAAAACGAGATTATTCCAAATTACGCGCTCAAGGAGGTAAGAATCAGCGTATTTCGTTCTGTCCAACTATTCTTGCAGGTTATTGAGAAGTTTCTCGACGACAATCCATGGGCGAAATACGAACCAGGAGCAATGGACTGAATCGTTTCTATTAAACTCGTGTTTCTTTATAATCCGCAAGTCATCATTCCATGTTGTATTTTCTCTCCCGATGTAGATTTTCAGTTATCGGCATTTGACAACTCGTTTCAAATGTTCTTCAATTTCATTACAGGTTTTTTCCATCTGTCACATAGCTTTAGTATGCTTCATTTCTGAAACACTCTGGTAGAAAGTGCTTTTATCCCCTTATTTGGAAATCTTTGTATGGCGATTCTTTGTAAAAACTCTTCCAATAAACTTGATGCTTTCTTCAAATAAAATGAACATTTGGGGTCAAAAACCCACTATCTACGTGCAAAAACTGAAACCAGTAAAAAACGAGGAGTCTCCGCCGAAATTGCATCACTTGTCGGCGGGATAGCGGAGTGTCGTTGCTTAATTCAGACAGCCTCTTTTCTGGGTCTCGTTTAATCAGCATTGAATCTATCAGGTTTTTTAATAAAATTTCTCGAATTTACAGATGTTATCACGAATTTGTGGAAACGGGATACGGTTAACTCGAGCAAGATTGCAATATCAGCCAAGTATAGTTACCTTCAGAGGTAAGTTCAACCTTGAAACAGTTGGATAAACCTATTTTTGTTTCAGACTACAGTAATCCAGCCCCAAAGCGTGGATTTTTGAACAACTTGATCGAAAATGTTCGAGATGAGATGCAGAAGAACAAAGAATTGCAGGAGCATCAACAGCAATTGAAAGCTAGAATGCAAGAGTTGAACGAATCGGACGCACTGAAAGATGCCAGAAAGAAATTCGTGAGTTCAGATGTTTTATAAGACTTTCTATTGGTTGTTTTACAGGAGCTTGTCGAAAAAGAAACCCTCAAAAGTTCAGAAATCGTCAAACAAAAAGTCGAGGAGCTCAGTGAGCAGATGAAGAAGGCGAGTGAAAAACTATATGTGTCCAATAGCAAAATTTTTTATTTCAGATGATCCAGGAAATTCAGAAGACAGAGGCCGGGAAAAAGATGACGGAGGCAGGAGAAGAGGCTCTAAAACAAGCGAGAAAAGCAGCCGAACAAATGGAGAAAGTGGCAGAGAAAGTCGGGGACACAGAAGTCTACAAACATGTTTCTACGGTACTTTCAGTTCTAAAAAAGATTGAAAATCAATTTTCTTTCATTTCAGTCGATGAAAACTGTCAAGGAAGAAATCGATAGCATCGCTGATGTTCGTATGTACAGTAGACCAGGTATTTTTTTCCAATTTTTAACTATTTATAAAAATGAACATTGCGTTTCCAGAATCTCTGACAAAACGTACCGATGGATTTGAATTGGAAAAAGATCGAGTGGTTGAAGCCAATGAGTTGGTTTTTTTCTTTCCTATCATAGTGAACTTAATCTGATTTCAGCTCGGCAACAGATGTACAACTTCACAAAGACTCAAAATGGTATACTGGATGGAAGAACTTCTCCGAATCCAACGCCTATTATCACAGTAAGTTTTGCAGAAAAACATTGCTTTGAAAAAGTGTTCTTTTTTTCAGAATTGCTTGACATGAAGATGAAGTACGACGAGTCGGACAACATTGCCGTACGAATGATGAGAGGTGTTACGGAGAAGATCGGAAGCGTTTTCTGTTAGTTTTGGCTAAATTTTTTACCAAAAGGTGACAAATAATAATTCCAGCCTCTCAAAATGAACTGTCACAAGTGCTCACCGAGATTCACAAAATCGACGCCAATTTCGATAAGCAAGAATGGCTGAGATTCTGCGAAACTAAGATCATCCCAAACATTCTGGAAGCTTTCATCCGGTTCGATCTAGAAGTTCTTCAGTCTTGGAGTTACGAGAGAGTTAGTTCATTCATCTAAACTTTCGTAATTACTTTATTCAGGCCTACACTCAATTGTCTACAGTGGTAAAAGAGTACCAAAAAATGCACTTCAGTACGAAAGACTCTCGAATCATCGACATCAATAAGGTGGAATTGGCGACTGGAAAAATGATGGAACAAGGACCGGTTTTGATTATTAGTTTCCAAGCTTATATGATCCAAGTGACGAAGAATGCTGAGGGAAAAGTTGTCGAAGGGGATCCGGTGAGTTTATAAATCTTTTGGAGTCTGAAATTTGTACTAGATTTACCAAAAAGGATAGTTTATATAGGTATATCGAACAAAAACTAGGTTTTTGAACTACTTATGAGATTATTCGATTATCATAATTCATGAGCGTTTTTCAGGACAACCCGAAGCGAATCAACCATATCTGGGTTCTCTGCCGTGACATTGAAGAATACAATCCTGCCCTCGCGTGGAAGCTTCTCGAGGTTCACATGCAGGAAACACCGTTGGCTGTCTAATCATCTTCTTCACCCAAATGATTTCATTTCAAAATCTCGTTCATTTTTCAGATTTACGTATTCACACAGTAGTTCCTCTTATTCCTTTTTATAGGTTAGACTGTTTTTTCTTGTTTTTTCTTTGTTATCCGAACGGGTGCAGTTCTCTTCCTGTTTTTCTTTCAAAAATGTTTATTGCCGATGAAGGTTGCAAGAAGTTCACTTTGGAAAAACCGCCACTTTCAATCCGCCTGCTTCAGTGATCGAATCGACGTAGACGAATTGAGTATAGTGCTTCAGAAGAGTTTTGATGGATGAGAAAGTGGGCTCATTGGAAGGTTTTGTAGTATCGAGATGCGCCAATTGAAAGGAGGCGTCTTTCTTGACGATTGGGTAGTGGCTGAAAATGAATAATCGGAGAAGGAAGGTAAATGGAAACTCACTGGTATCGGTTGCGAGTATTCAAGTAGCACACATGAAGATTCAATGAGATATTCGAATCTTTCGGTGGTTTCGACGAATTCAAATGATCATCGATGCGGTAGTAAGTGGCGAATTGGGCAGGGATCACGACTTCCTGAAAGAATCTGAATCTTCTGAATACCTTTGTGCCTTCTGTTTGAAGAAACTACAACAAGTATGCCCTCTTATCCTCCCTACTTGGATGATCTACTTGTTGACCTCTTCTTCTTTCTCAACAACTATGCAAATTTGTACTGTTGAGCAAGCAATGACTTCTTCAACCCTTCTCTCTAAATAGAAGGACTTGGGTCAGTTTGCTCGTTATTATTGCGCAATTAGTCGGGTTACTGTAGAAGTACCAAATCAAAAAGTGGTGGACTAGCAAAATGTCCTTGACATTACAATAAACATTTTATTAGTATGTCACTTCTTGAAATCTGTTACAGTAACCCAGATAGAATCGATTGAAGTGAATATAATTAATGTACCTTCTCTGCCTGATCCTTGGTCAAAAATCCCATGAAATAACCCTGTCTCTTTTTGGCTCTCTCCTCCATCTTCTCCTCTTCAGACTTTCCCAAATTCATCACGTAATCTCTCAATTCCTCCAAGGATTCAGCTCTATCAACAGGAGTGCCTGCATTGAAGATCAACGACTTCGGACCCGAATCCGTGTCTTTGCTGAATCGACCGAAACTTTCCGCTTCGAGAACGAACGATTCACAATCGTTGATAATCGAACTGAAGTCGGAAGTGAATGAAGATTTGAGAGAAGAGCCCACCTATTATCCCTATTATCCGGCATTGTTTCCTTTAATGTTCAAGGTTTTTTAATGAATAATAAGAAACTAGCGGGGAAAATCTGAATGCTGATGGAACTCGTAAAGAAATTGTATTATCACGCTTGGGGGGTTAAATTCCGTAATTCCTGTAATACAACGGCACATAACATTGATCGAATTTACATCGGTTCTGGTAACAGATATCAAAAAGTGATCAACTAACGAAATGTTTATGACATTATGAGGAACATTGTAATAGTTGACCACTTTTTGATATCTGTCACTGGAACCGAGATAAATTTGATGAAAATTGCGGCGAGGAGTTACAGTATGATTTCCAGATTATGAACGCTTCTTCTTCTCATTGGAAGCTTCCAAAGTCTTATCATTAGCTATGTTATTTCCAATGGACATCCATTCATTCAAGAATCTCCATCTTACATTCTCCGAGACCTAAAAGTTATGGTTTCGGATTAAAATGTTCCCGACACCTTCTTCCTCCCACACTCAACGCGTTTTGCAAATCTAACACGAAGAAAAAACCCTTCTTCTTTTTCTTCCTTTCTCAATGGCTTTTTCCTCTTCCGTCTCCTGCTCAACTGGCTCTCCACTGTCGGTCTCAGTGAGCAACGGGAGCCCTTCTCTTTCTCTGCGTCTCCTGATCTCTCCTGATCTTTCCATTCCCACAAGAGATTTCACCACGGGAGAGCAAAACGAGACACAGCTTGGATCGAAGAGAAACAGAGGATATAGAGGGGGGTGCACTCGGCGCTCTTCACGGTTTACAGTCCTCCCACACGCAGGAGACACCAGAGAAATGAGTTCCTTCGCTTCTCTAGATCTCTTTTTACACATTGCGGGTGCTCTAGAGACTCGAGTACCTCCTACTCCGTCCAGAGAGACGGCGAGAGAGTGTTGATGGAGTGGAGAGTGCGAGACACTCGGACAGTTTGCCAAAGTTCACAGATTGTCTCTTCAAAGAAGAGTGGCGGGAGGTCTTCTCAATGAGAGAAGACGCGCCCCCGGAGGAAAGACGTTAAGAGAAATGAGCATCAAAGAGAGAGTTGATAAAGAAGACAGAGAACGGATGAAAACACGTTCGGTGCTCTCTCCCGGAAAATATGCTCTAAAGAAAGAAGATCGATTGCGAGGGAGGATATCGGGGGAAGGATTGAAACTGGGAGAGGAGAGAGAAGGGACAAGGTGTTCGGCACCAAAAATCAGTGATTGATGAGGGGAAACTACTATTGGTCAATGGAGAAATGGAAGTTCCTGGTCGTGATGGCATGTGACCAATACTCTTGATGCTGCTGGAAAGTTTGACTGGGGTCGTAGACTCAAATCTTGAAATTTTTCACTCGACCTTCTGAAGTTGAGTTTTGAGCATCTGAAGTTTCTCATAGAATTATACTATTTTCGGGTTCTTGAATTAAAAATAGCAAATTTCAAAACCTTACAACTCGACTTCTGAAGGTCGATTACAGTTTTGAAGATGCATGTATAAGTTTCATGGCATTCTCTATCTAATGATACCCAAGGATGAAGATTGGACCAGCGAGTTTCGGGAAAGGATAAACTAGAGTCAGATTCAGAAATCATGTTGTCGGTACGATAGGAACAGCGTACTGGCCACGTTCGACATTAAGACAGGTCGAAATTTCGTCAGCGAGATTCAATTTAAAAAATGACCCTAAACATTTTTTCAGAATAGACAAGCTTGTCTACCTCGTGAATTTTATCAAACTTCCCAAGCATCCAGGAGAGTCTAGATAAGCTATAATTTTCCAGAAGACCCCCAGCTCATTTTGCAACATTTAAAGTGTTAGTTTCGTTTTACAGCTTTTGCTTTGGAGATGTTGGAGCACCGTCACTTTAACCGAGTTTATCTTGGTTGTGGTAACAGATATCAACAAGGGGTCAAAATGGTTCTCATTCTGAGTCCCCTGCACCATTCAGCTTTTTTGATGGATCACAGGATCTACAGTTCTGGTTTTCCAGAAAGTGGCTTCTACTTAATTTTTAGTAGACTTCCAGTTTAGCCTCTTTCAACTTTTGTTCATCTAGACTAATTCAAATTCTAGCCTGAATACCAGCCACTCAGAAGACACAATAGCAAACTGTATGATTCTCCTGGAAACTTGCCATTCTTCTCTTCTTTTTTTCTCTCCAGAAGAAAATTCCATCGTCATTCCCACACCCTGAAAACCGGAAACACTATAACAAACGTCTGTTATTATTATGTGAGAAGAAACATTTTTCTCTGCATTTTCTTCTTTCCCACGTCAATCTTTGCCCAAGAAACGTATGGAAAACCGTGGCTGAGTGGTCTAGTGGTATGATTCTCGCTTAGGGTGCGAGAGGTCCCGGGATCGATCCCCGGCTCAGCCCGATTCTTTTTGCAAGGTTCGATGGGTCTTGGGACAGTAGTCCGAGAACTTTTTATCAAGGTATCTAATTACCTAGCTGGGCCTAGATTCTTAATTACAAAGGATTGACCTCCTCCTGCCACCCGCCTATCCGATTTCACCCCTCCCAACGGATTCAAATTATTACATTAGTCGTCAGAAGACTCTGAGTCTCTCTAGTAACTCGTTGGCCTGCTGCTCCCCACTGTACAACAACTCTTCGCCCCGACCCTCCTCCTCTTCAAAGAGACAAAAAGAAAGAAAGACAGGAAGGTACGCCTCCTTCCAAAAAAACTGGGCGGAGTCAGGAGAAGCAGAAACCGAAGGGACGGGGTGGAAACACAGCCAGTCCCCATCAAACCAACCCCGAAAGAGACGCATTTCTTCGCCTCCCGATCAGCCCCTCCTCTCTCTCTCTCTCTCTCTTTAAAATATATATATCGTGCCGTCCGTTTTCGCCTCCTCTTTTTGCAGTGCCTGTTAAGACGGCGATGACGGAGTTGAATAAGAAGAAGAAGAAGAAGAAGAAGTGTGTGTGCACAGGTATTTGCTCAGTGCGCACCTTTTCCTCCTAGGTCAGCCCCACCCCATTCTCTTACAAATCTCTCCTTCGTTTTCTCCACCATCAGAAGACTGTACATTCAGAATAAGAACACGAGACCTCCGGGCACCTTGTACACCTCCAAAAGTCTGAAAATGACTCTTTGGAGTTCCTAGCGTAACCAGTTTTGGTTTGAGTCTTCTCCGTTGAAATCTGAAATCTTTGGAGCCCCCATCCTTATTTTCATTCTCTTCTGCTATTCCCCTACTTTCTATTCATTCAGATTCTCTGCCGTGCCGAGCTGCATACTTCCTTACATGCCCATACTGTATCGTAGATGGATATGGAATGTAAAGAAGTATGTAGAACGGTGTACGGCAAAACTTTGGTCTGATAAGACAGAAGGTGAGTGCTTTTTTTTGGTTTTGAATGCGATTTCAGTCCTGACGAACTCAATGACTGAAACAGAAAATTGTTGGAGAAGAATGAAGTGCAAAACCAACGACTGCTAAATGGCTTCATACATTTTCAGAAGCCTTCTAGGAGAATTCAGGTTTGGTCTTCTGAATGTCACAAAAGGCTCTAGAAGACTTTGAAACGTCTCCGACGACGTGTGAACAATTCGGGATGATTCTGAAGAGCTCTGACGACAAAAACTGAATCAGTTTGAAGCATCCAAAAGCACAAAGGAAACACTGATTCTCCCTCGGAACATTCATTTTATAGCTTATTTTTCTTCAGGTAACGAAATCCCATGGGATCTTCAAAAAATTCGAAATGACAGAGTCGATTCCACAAATTTTCATTATATTTGGTGACATATTGGCTCCCGTATTGGAGCTTAGATTATCAGCTGCGGTAATGGAAGAATAGTGAAACAAAGTTTCAAATGAGCAACAGACCCCTGAAAGAAGAGCAGAAGAGTAGAATTTCAGATAATAACATGGTGACAGGGAATCTTGTATCGTCTCTCTTCCCAAAGGTATCTCGGTTCTTTTGACAGATATCAAAAAATGATCAACTAACAAAATGTTTGTGACATCATAAGGAACATTTTAATAGTTGACCACTTTTTGATATCTGTCACAGCAGCTGAGATATCTTTGTCAAAGTAACGGTGAGGACTGTGGTTTTATTACAGGATTTACGACTGGTCCAAAAATTTCAAACTCCCTTCACCATTCACCCTCTTGTTACCCCCGTAATCCATTCAAAAGTCTGCTCCTTTCCCCTTCGGATTGATTGATTCATGACACTGACAGAAACAGTTCGGATGCCCCCGATGCACAACGGCCATCATAAAATATTACACACCGGCAGAAGAGAATCGCCACCAGAATCTTCTTCCTCTTCTCTCTGTCGCTTTTTTCGATGGTTTTTGTCTGTTCTCTATGTCTCTTCCCGTTGCACACTGCTTCTTCTGATTCCGATGGGGCGGCAGACGTCTCACCCCAGGAGCTCTTTGACGTGGCACAGTGGACAACGGAACTGGTGCTCAGCACACATTGCGTTGGGAAGGAAAAGAGAGAGAAAGACACGGGAAAGCGGATCAGAGGAAGGAGGCAAGAGAGCATACATGGAAACAGTTGGTGATACATTGATTTCTTGGTACTGTCAAGAAGAAAAAGCGAGACTTCGGTAGAGACTCGGGTTGTAATTCTAGCTTACTCATAATCTGGTTCAAAATGAGATAGACCTTGCTGATTCAGGTTCTGGAATGAAAATCAACCCTCACGAGATGCGAGTCATAACCTCGTAAAGTTGAAAGCGGGCAAAATTAGAGGTTGACTTTTCGTAGAATCCCCAATTATAGGGACAACTTTGTGAGATCATAACTCGAACCCGATGAACTTTTCTTCCAATTTTTTTCAGAATCGAAATCTCTAGGCTTGATATTGCTTGGCCCAGATTATGAGTAAAAGTCCATCACAAAAAATGACAGAATTTTCGACTGGGATTCATTCTGAATTCTCAAACAGAGCCGAATATCTGAATGAATTTCGCACATGTGAACCTAATTAAGCCTTCGAAACGAAAACGAGAAACACACTCACACACTTGACACTTGTTCATTTCATCTCCATTCTTGTCTCTTTCTTTTTCTTCTTCCAACAATTCTTCTCACTCGTTTTCAATTGGTTTGCTGCTTCTTCTTGTTGTGTGATGGATCATCATGTATTAATCCATGACCACTGGATTCGGAGAGACTTCAGAGACACACACAAGTTTCGGGAATGACCCCGATCGGGTCGGGAACGAGAAGAAACAAGGAAAGAAGAAGAAGAAGAAGCTTCTCGGAAGACAGGAAGAAGGTTCTGGTTTGGGAAAAGCTGATGGTCAGAGTATTTGGTTTGTTGGGGAAGTGATTGATCGAGGAGGTACTGAAGAGTTTCAGGATTCTGAAAGATCTGGAGATTCTTGAATTTTGAAGGATTCTGACGTCCGACAGGATTCGGAGAGTCTGAAGGATTCTAAAACTTTGAGGAGTTCCCGTGAAGTTTTGAGTTTTGACGATCATCAGATTCTATGATAATGTTCCGAGATTCTTGAGGATTCTAAGATACTGTAGGGTTTTGGAATTCTCAAATTCCAAGAAAAAAAGTTTTACTTTTTGACTTCAAAGGTTGTTGAATTTTTGGAAACCACCCAAATTTTCAATTCAATCTTTCATTTTTTCGAGACTCGGATTTTGTCCCGGCTATTTAAACAGACTCACAATTTCTTCGAACTGCCATATTTCATGTTTTACGATCACCTTTAATGTCTTCAAACCTCCAACTCTTTTTGCCAGTAATTCCACTCTTCCCCGTATTTCACAATGAACATTTGGCTCTCTTTCTGTCTTTCGAAGGTCGTTATTCATTTATTGGATGGAGAGAAAACGGGGAAAAGTGCACCTGTCCCCCGCCGGAATGAAAAGTTCAATCGGAAATGAGAGAGAAAATGAGTTGGGAGAGAAGGAAAGGAGTTTGAATGAGAACTTTTGTACGGGTGCGAAATTTAAAAACCTTTCTGTTGGCGATGGAAAAAAAAACAGAAAACCAGTTTTGAAAGTTTAGAAGCTGAAGATACAGGGAGTCTGGGAATCTCGGATCTTCGGAAAATCGGTATCCCGAAGTATCAGTATCGCAGACTCCTTCAGAATGATTATACTATTATACATCCGTATCAAAGAGTCAAGGTCGCCAAAACCCAATTGACAAGCCTGGTCAGCATCCTTTAAAGTCTCAGTCGGATAAATCAGGAGTCTGGCTAAAAACTCTAAAAAATGAAAGATCCATTTGAAAGTTCGAGCGATTTTTAAATTCTCAAGATTCGCAACCTTCGCAAGTGAAAAACTTGTAAGCAAAGACTTCTTTTGGTTGGTCCCAATTAGGAGCTAGCCTCCTTCTATTGCATCTCTGGAATCTTTGTACTTGGATCTGTTACCACTTGCAGAATGTTCCACCAAGCGCTAAGTTTTCTAAAAGTAAGCTAGACTCGTAGACACAAAACCTTTCAGACTGATTGCATTTTTCGAAGCACCCATTAAAAGTAGAGATCCAAGACATCGGGAAGCTCCGACTTTGCTTAAAACTCACATCAGAAAAAAACATAAAATTTTCAAAAGCCAATGAACATAATTTATCACTTCATTCTCCTTCAACCACCGGCGGAATCTCTTTTTTGATCTTTCCACCGAAATGAGTGAGATTAGCCAATCTTTAATGGACTAATACATCCAATGGTTCTATTGACATATGCTTTTTATTCCGTCTCACCTAATACCATTTGTTCCCCTCCTTCATAACGTCCACCGTCCCGATGACCAAGCCAGAACACACACGTCGGCGTCTCTTTTGGTCCGAATGTGTCATTTACATACATGTACTAATATGACTAAAACCAATATGACGTCGGATTCAAACATTTTTGGCTTTTTCTCTTTCTTCAGGTGACACAGGGGCATTGTGACTAAGCGAAACGGTAGCTGCTGGTAGGGACGGTTTTGATTCATAGGAAGTACAATGTAGAAGGAAGTTTGGAGTTTTGGGAACAGAAAAGAAACTTCTCAAGTTTCAGAATTATGCGAAGAACGCTGGAATATAATATAGAATCTGATAGTCAGCTGTATTTCTGAAACCGTATAATCAAGTTTCCGAGCCTCTATCATTTTTCTCGATGACCTACACAATCTTCATATTCAGATGCAAATCAAATATCAAATTCGACCTGTTCTGCTTCATTCTAGAGATTCAAAATGTTCTCTTCCTCATTCTGATTGTCTCTGCAAAAAACCCACAATAATTTTAATGTTTTTATAGTTTTCGAAATAATGGAAAAAACGAAAAAGAGAGTCATTTCAGCGCTAGCCAGAGTTTTTGAAAAGGGAAAGATTCTGGGTATTCGATTCCAAAAAATGCAGTATGAGCAATAATATCAACTAATAGTAAACTTATTAGTATTTAGGAACATAAAATGAGAATTGAGCAAGTTTGAGGAAGAGAAGAGGAAATAACTTATACTGGAAGTTCTCGTTATATACAGCTACAGAGAGGTTGAGAGGAGCACTATTTTAAAGCGAGAGAACAGTGGATCATCAACAAAAAGAGTATGAGAAGACGTTGAGAAATGGCGGGAAGAGGAAAAACACGAAATTGAAGGGGAGTATAATTGTATCTAACATCCGTTTCCACCTCCGAGGAGTGATGGAGAAATCGTGAAATCTGTGGCAATGTGGAGTCCGTGTTCCACGATATGGACGTCTGGATTGATGATTCCGATTGGGAGAGGAAGGTTTTGAGGGATGGAAATGGCGATTCCCTTTTGGAGACCATCGTTGGCGACCTAAAAGACAAAGTTTCAATAAGAATCTAGGAAAATTATTCTGTCAAATTAGTCATCACGAGAAAATGAAGCATCTAGCAGTGAAGAACACTCCTAGTTGCCACATTGACCCAGTTTATCTCGGTCCTTCTAACCGATATCAAGAAGTGTTCAACTAACAAAGTGTTGCTCAATTCTTCATAAAAATTTTGTTAGTTGACCATTTTTTGATATCTGATACGAGAACCGAGATAAATATGGTCAATATAACGGGCTACTTCACCCTTAATCCCTCTTACTAACCTTCTGCAACAATTCCTTTCCGAGATTTCCCAAATTATCCAGAGCATCCTGTGGAAGACCCAAAGAACCAGTTCTGTCGGAGAGATGAAGTTGAGTGATCTCAGCTGTTCCCGAAAGTCTTCCTCCTCCGATTCTGGCCGTCAGGACGACAGTGGCGGCGATGGTGATGGTTCCGACCTTGGTGTTGGTCTGATCGATGTAAATGTCGGCGTCGGCGATCAAGTCGAGAGTCACCATTCCTGAAAACGTAAAGACTAGATTGAGAAGCAGAGACTTTCAGGTTACCTCCTTTAGCAGAAGAGAGAAGGACTGATGGGGCACGAACTGTTCTGATTTGAACTGCGATCTTTTTGTTTGGATACTTCTCACGGACAGCTGGAAGGATGTCTCCGAAGCAGATTCCGAGATCAGCAAGTCCTGCGGTATCCTCTTGACGTCTTCTTCTAGAATCTCTCATTCTCTTCGATCTCAGTCTAGTTGTCTCATTAGTAGCTCCGATGATTTCAGGATCAGAGTTGTGAGTTGCCACGTGTCTGCTCGGTCTGACGGACACCACGATGGTGGAGTTGGAATGAACTCCTCTTCTCAGACGGAACTTCGCCTTCTCCTTCGCCAAACGACGTCTTCTTCTTGCTTCCTCCTCATCCAGCTCAACAGAAGTGGCCTCCAAATCCTCATCATCATCAGAGCAAGTCGTCTTCAAAAGCTCTCCGATCTTCGGGGTCTCTGGACCGATGCGGAACGACAAGAACTGTTTACGGTGGAGCCAATAGAACAAGGAATTGACAGTGTAGTCAGTGACAATGAACTCGGCCATCTGCCCTCCATAATATGGGAATTGAGTTGGGAATGGTCCGAATGGAGTTCCACCTTGACCATATGGAGAGAACTCTCCAGTCAAGTCAACAGTGTAATCGTTGGAAGTGGCGTAGGATTGGATGTATTGGAGGGAAAGGTACAGATCGTTCAACTTGCTCATATCAAGATGTCCAGCAATTTGACGAAGGAACGAAGCCGGATCATCAGAAGATCCTCCAGCAGCGGAACACTTGGAGCAATCTGGTGGTGGTTGAACAGCGACTGGTCCAACGGCGACAGTTGGTGGTGGTGGATATCTAGGTCTCGCTCCGACATTGGTGTACGTGGCAACTTG
Organism: Caenorhabditis sp. 40 LS-2015; assembly: GCA_900536305.3. NCBI lineage: Eukaryota > Metazoa > Nematoda > Chromadorea > Rhabditida > Rhabditidae > Caenorhabditis > Caenorhabditis tribulationis. Next base: position 323,834 of record LR543384.1, on the reverse strand, counting down.
CTGAGATTGGTATTGTCCAACTCCGGCGGCTCTGATGGTGGCAGCATACATTCTCTGTCTGCCGATTCCTTGTGGAAGAACCAAGTGTTGAGTGATGTTCGTGCTTCTTGGATAACGAAGCGCTTGGAGTTGTTGAAGAGTTCTGACGGCGGCTGCCTTTCTTTGTCCTTCAGTGTAAGCAGTGGTTGGAATCTGTGGGGCTGGAGCAGCTCCTCCGACGATTGGAGTAGCTGGAGCGACTTGAGCTGGAGTAGATTGAGCTGGCTGTGGATTGGTGGACGGAATGAAGACTGGTTGTTTAGGGCAGGTTGATGGGCACTGAAATATAAGACTTCTTGTTTTCAAAGTCACTATCCAAACTCACAGTTCCAGTTCCTGTTCCACTTCCTCCGAGTCCCAAAGCTCCTCCAAACAAGGAGATCATTTGTTGAAGAGCGATGGTTTGTGGGAGAGCTCCGAGTTTAGAGTTGAGCTTCTCGTTGATGATGTTTGGAAGTTGGCCGCAAACTTGTCCAGGGATCATTTGACGGACTTGGTTCGAGATTTGGCTCTGGAATATTCGAGCTCATTTTTAGCAATCAAATAGGAATCCACTCACTCTGAACTGACTGTTGACAATATCTCCAACTAATCCTCCATTCTCAATGTACGCATCAGCGTATCCAATCTGCATATCGCAAGACAGAAGACGGACATATGGACCACGTGGACCTCTTTCGATGGCCAATTGAACAGTGATGGTGGCTTGATGAATGTTCAACTGGACGATACCAGACAAAGCGATTGGAAGTAGAACAACCACTTGTCCACCCAAGTTTCCGGTCACTCTGAAATTCGTTATCTTTGTTGTTGGAATCCTGTGGGGACAAGACTCACCCCAAATCAACATTCTGCACTTGAAGGACGATCCTGTTTGGTGGAGCTGGATAGAGAACCACTCTCTGGGGACACCGATATCTGGAGACGTACAAGTTGTAGATGTTCACACATCCTTGTACCTGAAAAAATGTATGAGTTACTTCAAATCTACAGTGTGAAAGAGGTGCGACTAACAAAATGTTGAGAACAAAATGAAAAACAGTTTTTTAGTCGACCCCCTTATGATTTCTATTTTAGAACCCGAGATAAATTTGGTTAAAGTGACGACAGGTAGGTATAATATTACAGAATTTACTGTATGTCTCTAATCTTCTTGTCCGATGGTCTTCCTAATCTATGAACCCTAATCTCATTGTCTCCCCTTGAAATATGTTATTCAAAAATCTAAAAGAGAAGCCTTCAGAAGGAACAAGTTTTTTCTCTCCCATCGACCTGTTACGTAATCTCTCTTATATTGCCTCCTACTTTCTCCTCCGTAGACTACGATTCGACAGATGCCATAGCTAGAAGTCCTCACGTAATAGATTGAATTTAATTGAGAAATGATGAGGTGATAAAATTCAGCTAGATATCCTGTTCTTGTGGGTATCGAATATGTATTACCTAACCATGAGAAGAGACTATATTACGGTAGAGAGAGAGATGATGGGCGACAGGAAACGATGTGTGAGAAACAAGCAATAAACAGGAGAGGAAAAACTGTACTAGCAAATGGAACGAATTCTGTTGGAATCATGTTACAACTTGAAGGGAAAGTTCTACATGGTTGCAGACTGTTTTCAGTTTTTAGGGGAAACTGCAAAAAGTGTAAACTCTAGAATTTGATGGGAGAACAGGAAACAGGAAGCATCAGACTACTCTCAAGAAGTGAAGTACGGTGCAGAGCAGAAGACAGACGACTTTGAGATAGTTAAACATCATCCGATTTTTATTTGAGACTTGGTGGGTGGATTAAGCTACTCTTGAACTTCTTTTTTTTTGGTTTTTTTGATGGAAACTACTGTTTAAAATTCACTCACCATTGGGATACATTGAGAAATCGGAGGAATTCTAGCCTTCTTGATTTCGGTATTCAACAAACCAGCCACCAAAGTACTGGCATATTGGAAAGCTCTTGAGTTCAATCGAGCTCGAATTCCAGGATACCCACGCTGTCCTTGAAGAAGAATCGGGTTGAAGTCGGGTCTGAAACGAAATGCTCTGTCTCACCCGAATCATAAGCAAAACTTTTACTCCATCTCTAGTTATTAGCCAGTTTCGAACTCTCAAAATCTCTTGCAGAAACTCTCAAAACTTACCCAGATGCAAAGGATCCACCGCCACCTTGAACTGACTGAATCGCTGATCCTCCGCCATTACTTGGTCCTCCGGAATAGCCACCGGATTGGACTGTGCCTATCAGAAGGCAGATTGATATGACCTTCAACATGGAACCCGCACCCCCGAGAGTCCTGCAATGAATGTGTGTTGAAGTTGGTCTGGGAGGGAGAAAACTGAGATGGAGAGGAAAACTGATAAAAGGTAAGACCGAAATCGAACCAAAAACAGAGAACAAAGCGGCGGCTGGAAATGGTGTAACTTCATATCGTTCCTTTTAATAAAAAACCAGTTTGCCACTTTTGGCTTGTTAGAGAGATAGAGGAAGGGACAATGGAAATAGAGATGATGGTTTTCTCGAGAAGAAAGAGGAGGCTTGTTACGTAAGATTGGAACGAAAACACTCGAGACGGAGTGAAACTGATGAGACTGAGAGATAAGACTAATTTCGAGAGTTGGCATCAGTTTAGAAGTCTTCGAGAATGAATACGTTGGGAAAGAGTATGAACCCTTGACCGAATTTATCTCGATCCCTAGAACAAATACGAAAACTCGATTAACTAACCAAACGTTTAGCACAACATGAGAAACATTTTTGTAGTTGATAACTTTTTGATATCTGTTACAAGAACCGAGATAAAAGTGCTCAAAGGGAAGGTGAGGCATGTCACTGAAAGGGGCACTGGAAATAAGAGAGCTTTTTTTTCAGCAGGACGCTAGGACAGTCAATGCAAACTTCAAGAAGAGTTTAGGCAGTTGATTTTTTGTCATATTTCGAATATTTTAAAACATTAAAACAACCACAAGTTTCCGGTGATTAGGTCGAACTCTACTTTTGGTATGTGAATGGTGAGAGATTTGTTAGGAGTTAAGATCATTTGAGAAAATTCTCAGAAGTTTTTAGTTCTTGAAATATAGAACCAAAAATAAACATGTATACTTCTATAGACCCAAGAAAACTTTTATAAACAATAGTTGATTTCAGGGTCACTGTTTAGTGATGTCTCATTTTGACTGTATTCATCTCTGTTCTCGATGAGAATTATAGAAGAGTGTCAACTAATGCAAAGTAGCTCTTTTTATGAGCTATATTTCAATAGTTAACTGCAGTTGAACCGAGATCAATGCTCTTAAAGTAAGGTATGTCTGGACCATTTCGCAGTTTCACGATACGGTAACCTTGGCACAACAGAGAAGAAGCATCAAGAGAATAGAAAAGTCTGATCTCTCACAAAAAGGAAACCGCAATTTTGCATCGTCGAAAGCAGGTATTTTGTGACGATGGCGCAATGCAAAAAGAAGGAGGCGATGGGGGCAGCCGAAGTGAATTGATTGATCATCAGAAGACGAACGGCAAAGTGAAAGTAGAAGATGACGGAAGGAAGGAGAAAAAGATTCAATTGTTTTGCCCCCGTCATCACATATTCAGGCGCAATCCGGAAGACTCTCTCTCTCTCTTTTCACTTTTCAGCATGAGAGTGTTTACCTAAGCTTTGATTTGTATGTACTAGTAGTTGTCGTTCAAGGTAAATTGGATAATATCGGAAGAGGGGGAAAGCTTATGCATCTGGAGTATGGTTTATACTGTCAGGAAGAGGTATTCCAGAGATCAAAACACAAGTGGAAGCCAGGATTCTCAAGGGCTGGAATTCAGTACTAGTAGAGTCAATAATAGCTCGCGAGAATTTAAATTTTGTATTGATAACAAGGCTACAGGAGTCGGCACAAACATATCGCTAACCTAGTTTTTCAGCCCTCACTTTACTTTGATACCATTTATCGCGGTTCGCACTGAAAATCGCAAAAAGTTGTCAACTGATAAAGTGTAGCTTATCATAAGATTTACAATCCCTGGGTTAACAATTTTTCAAAAGATTCGAAGCGAACCGAACAGAGATAACTTTCCTACAAGTGAGGCATGGGAGTTTGAGGGTTTTACCGTAATTTCCTACTGGCTGTTCCCTCAGGTCACGATGGTGGAGACCATTTAATTTGAAAGTCTATCAATTTTCCGACTGCGTTTTGGTGTCGATGAAAACTTTTCTTGAAATCGGACAAACTTCCAAACAACCGGACAACAGTGAAGGCTAAGAGAAAAACAAAGAAGTATGTTGTTTACATGACATTACGGCATGAAGTCGCAAAAAACATTCTGATTAGATATTCGATTTTCGCTTGACTGGTTAGAGACAAATATATGAACTTCTGAGAAAGTTTAGAGAAGTGGAGAAAGATGTGAGCTCCAGACTTACCGTACACCCGGACTGTCACTTTGAACAAGTTATCCTGGTTCTTGTTAGAGATATCAAGAAGTGGTCAACTAACAAAACGTTCATAATGAAATGAGAAACTATCTGACCACTTTCTGATATCTCATACACGAACCGAGATACATTTGATTAAAGATGAGTTTCTCTTGACGGGTAAGAGTGAAAGATTATCGAGTCAGGATCAATCACGGACTAGTTAATTGGAAAAGAGCTAAAGGCCAAGAACCTTTTTAAACCTTATCACTTTTAGACACTACGCACACTACAGTAACGGCTACACAATCACCTAAAAAAGGTGTCAAGTGTTTATCAATGAGAGGAAACACTGGGCGGTTACGCAACATCGAACACTTTTCTGAGATAACACAAACACGCGCGACGGGGGTGGCATATCGCTATCCGATATCATGAGTCGATGGCAGAAGAAGAAGTCGAATAAGGGATGGCAACTATGCGTGGGCGGATACATGAAGAAGCTTGTCGGTTGGAAAAGGGACTGTGAGGCAGCTTCATCTGTATGTATGTGAACTTGAGAATCTCTTCCTCTCCGCCTCGTTTTCCAGATGGCATTGGTAAGAAACCGAGAGAGTCACAGGCGTGAGAGGGTCTGGCAGAGAGTCAGAGGTACCGGTTTTGGCGACGTCCTCGTAGACACAGAGCGAAGCTTTTTGGGGTGGAGAAAGAAGGGGCGATACATATTTGTATTAGATTTGTAGGCATGATGACACGAAAAAGGGAGAGTTTGGAACCTCGAAAAAGACGCTGAATGTACTATTGTGTTGTAATCTTGTTGTAGCCGCTTCTCTCCTTTCTTCAAGAAATGATCAAGATTTTTGAGAAATGAGTCAGGGTTCGGAAGGTCGTCAACAAGCGGGGTGTAATACTGTGATGAAGCTAGAAATGGGGAGAAGTCTGAGTATGTCAGTGTGACTAATTAAAGGTTCTTGATCAGATATCAGAAGTTCGTCACTTTCTGGTAATCAAGAATTCGAGGGGAAAGGAGATTCTCAATTTCGAAGAGCCTGGAGCATTGACTCTCACTTTTTTTGGTCTCTTACCTCGGTTCGGTTTGAGTATTCTGAAAACTGTTAACAAATGAAATGAAGTTCTTACTATGGGCTACATTTCGTTAGCAGACAACTTTTTAAGATTCTTGATTCGAACCGAGATGAACGTCCTTGAAAGAAAACATAACAGCTTCAGATTCAGGAACATGATTGGCCTAAAGCCGCCTCGTTTTCTTTAGGTACGGCCTCTTGCCAAATCTGGTCTGGAGCAGAATTTCAGCAGTGCGAAAAAAACTCATTGTGCCTATTTCTCTGAAGATCATCAGAAAACTTCAGAATCCTAGCCATCTTCTGGAATCCTTCACGCCCTTCGACATTCTTGGGCATAGTGATGAGGTGCTAGAAAGTAACGATGAGAATGGCATTTCACTTCAGAATTAGGAATCGAAAAAAAAAACTAGAATGATCACGGAAAACGACTAGAAACACACTAAACACGGCAGGAAGCCTTTATTTTTGTGTCACTTTTCAACTCCTAGATTTCAGGTTCTTGATCACTTTTTCAAAGGCGGGCGAGGAGAAAGAGGGAGAATGATCGAAAATTATTTTGAAAAACAGACAAGAACTGGAAAATTTGCATAGGAATTCAAAAATGGTCAGATTAACTTTTAGGAGATGTTGTTTCATGTTTTTATAAAGCAAATCGTGGAAGGCAATTGATAATTGTCGAGAATCATGTAATACCGTTGCACTGCCCTTATTTGCCGACAGTTATTTCGATTCGATACAAGAATTTCAAAAAGTGGTCAACTAATAAAATGTTGTCCATGTAAAGAGCCATATTTTATCAGTTGACAACTTTTTGAAATTCTTATTACAAACCGAGATAGATGCCCTTGAAATGCGGCAAGGAGGGTGCACCGCTATCATGAATTTTACTGTATTATCCATCTGCCAAAACTTGGCAATAACGACGGTCCGCAGTGAAAAAAAAAACAGATGACATTCAAATAGTATTTTGCAGCATTCTGAAGGAGAAGTATAACGCTTTTGCTTCAATTTTGAACATCATCATCTTTATTCAAAGATCCACAGCACAAATTTCGCCAAGTTTTTTTCTTCACATCAAATAAATTATCTGAAAGAAAACAGATCCAATCTACTACACGTGTTTCAAGGTGACTACATATGAAAAAAGACAGAAGCGTTGTCCAGTTAACAAACAGTCTGACACATATTACACATTCAGAAGACGTGCCTCCTGAAGGTGTTTGTATGAATAACTAGCCAGACGTTGTGGCTTCACCTTCTGGATATTCAGTTCCGGTTGGCTTTTCGAACCGTCTTCTCCTTCTCCTGTGTCAATACACCTTTTGCAGCTTCTCCTTCTTTTTCACTTCAATTAGAATCCACACTCTCTTTCTGTCTCTCGTTTCCTCATGTGGCGCAAGCACGATTACGCAAGAATGGATGGTTTTCATTCTGTCTCTTTTTCGTGCCGCCCGTCGGATTACAAGCTTCTCGGTTTGTCATGTCCAAAACCCGAAAACTGCCTCCATCATGAAAAAGAAGGCGCAGGAAAAAAAAAGAAACAAACTTCTTTTGGAACAAACGGACAGGTGGAGAACACATAACCGAAAAGCGAGCGCAAAAGGTAACAGGATTTGTAAAAGAATAAATGAGACATGTATGTACAAATGGAAACAAAATGAGATCGGTTTTTTGAGGCTTCTTACCATATACATTAACATTTTTGTTTACTCGCCTGATGGAAATTATTCGGGGGGAATGGTTCCAGATGAAGATCATCTGGAGTGGGGTAGCAAAATTCCAGTAAAGGAGTAGTCGTGAGGTGTGCTTCGTGAAGCATGAAATTTCAGAGAAACTTGTAAAAAATGGGAACTTTCTGAAGGAACGAAGTTCATTCGAGGACCGCTGAATTCCTGAGGTTTGAACGATTAAAAAAAAATGAATTTTGATTTTTTTGAAATCAGCGATCTGTTTCTCAAATTCAGTCGAGAGTATTTTTTCCTAATCCTTTTTTAGTTCTTTCAATGCTTTACTCCCTACAGTACTCATTGAAGACGCAGATAAAAAATGTACTTGGGTCTTGCAACGAAAGTTCATATTTTCTGGAAGCTAGCTTCGAAGCTTCGAGTTCTGATTTTCTTGTCTCGTTTTTTCTAGCTTTCATGTCATTGGCATTTCAAAAGATCACAGAAAAATTAAAATAAAGAGTTCGAAATTAATTTTCCAGACGATGGACATCAAGTGGTCGGAAGGAGAAAAGTCAAATTTGCTACAATTCTTGATCGAAAGCACTAAAGATGCCACCGAGAAAAGTTCGCCGTATGACTTATGTATGAAATACAAGGCAGTAAATGAATTATCAACACCACTTCTCTCCATTGTGGATGCCGTCAATGCACTTCTTTTTGATCTTCAAAACGATCACAATGACCGAATAGGTAGAGACACGCTGGTGAAGATGTTCCAAATCCTCGATTTGACTCTGCCAAGAGATCTGAAGGACGACGGTGTACAAGAGTGAGTACTCATTTTAATGAGACTGAATAAAATGTTTTTTTTTCAGAATTGAAGAGGAGAGAGAAGTCGATCAAGCCGTCAGTGCTGGACCAACAAGCGAGTTGCAACAAAATCAGATATCGGACGGCGTGAGAGCTACCGAAAGATCTGCAGATCTCGATCAGAAATATAGAACCATTGAAGATGAAATGCTGAACTTTCTGGCACTGAAAACTGAAACAGCCGACAGCCAAATGTCTATCGCGGGATTCCTCAAAGAATACAAAAGCGCCTACAACAGAAAAGGCACTTTTGCGATATTGACACAGATGTAGCAGTCCTGATATTAAAAACCTTCAATGAATAGTTTCAGATACGCCTGCGCAAAGGAGCGTATTCTATCTACCGAGTATGATAATGAGACGAAAATCAGAATGTTGTTCATTTCAAAAACGAAACTTGATCGGAGTGATCTGGAAAGGTTATTGAATATTCATGATTTTCCGCTTTCTGAATAAATATTTCTAGACTTCGACAAGATGGAATAGTCGAGGTCACTGGCAAAGACTTTATCATCAGCAGCTATGTTTCGAGCGATGGTCAGTTGATGTTGGGAAACAGACGAGAGATGCCAAGAGCTGCCAAAAAAAAGGAAATGGAGTATCATCTAGGCGAAAGTGACGATGATAGGAACGACTCCAGTGACAAAGATTACGCGATGAGCGAAGACACAGAGAACGAAAACTCAGAAGAGAACTGGGTAACCGGAAGTGGAAGAAAGTGAGTGCATACTTTTGGCTTCGAAAATTTAAAAAAATGTCATTTTTCAGTTCTGCACCTCCCAAGTGTTTTGATTCTAATACTCGCTCTACTTCTTCCAAGAACAAGAAGCGTTCTGCGAAAGATAACATCGCGGAGGAGTCAACAGAGACTCCCATGAAGAAGAAGAAGAAGGCAGGACTCCCAAGAAGTACTCCTTTGGCTGTTCTGACTACTGCCACATCTTCAGAACCCGTCAGACCTGATTCCCCACAATCGACATCCATTTTTTCGAGTGCAGTTTCCTCTCCTTGTTATCCAGACCTCATGGAGCCGACTGCTCAAGATTTTGATACTGTCATTCATCCAGTTTCATCATTTACTGCTACCGAGCCGGCTACGCCGATTATTGACCAAGTGACTTCGAAGACTCAAGTCATTTCTTGTGATTCTGCCGCTGAGCCATCGGCGCAGATTTCCTCAACTTCCGAAACAGTCAGTTCCCCCATCCCAACTCCTCAGCTGCTGTCTGCTACTACTCCAACCCTCGTTATTGAACAAGTTACTTCGGAGATTCCAGCTGATCTTTCTGCCGCTGAGCTGATGGCTTCGGACGCTTCAACTGCCAAACAGATTTATGCAACTCTCGAAACAGATGCATCCATCTTCCCAACTCCACATCCGGTTTCTCCTACTACTCCAGGAAATGAAAATATTCCGCCTGTTCCGGACAAACGCAACGTAACTCATGTCCCATCGCAACAACCAACCTCTCTTTTCGATTCGATAAGCTCCATAGGAAGAGGAGACTCGATGCTTTTTTTCAGTCACAATCCAAATCCACCGAAAAATATTGAGGAGCTCGAGAAAAGACGGAAAGTTCGAAAATTGGATCAGAGAGTAGACGACAATGTCAAAGACGCCGAAATGACCAATGCCAAAGAATTCCTGCAGAATCTTCATGGCTTGCTTCGCACCGTTGACTCTGATATCTTCTCCGAACTTCAATCGAAAATCGAAAAGTCCGTCGCAAATATTGGCGACGATCAAGTGAGTACCCATCTTTCCAATTTTCGAGAAATAAATACTTCGAGAGCGAAGTTTTTTACTTCTCTGAAAACCTAAAATGAAACAATTTCAGAAAGTCTCATTGAAAAAACTCCACAGTGCGTTCGACACAATTTACGAAATGGCGACACCGTAACGCATGTCTATTCATTATCTCTTTGTTTTTTTTTGTTGCATGTTTTCCGACATTATCACATTCTGCGTTTTTATAATAAAGTAACACCTCGAGATATTTATTTTTTTCTTCCACAGAAGTTTGTCAACCTAAAAAATTTGGATCGAACAAGTATTTGAAAAAATTTTAAACTAAAAATGGTAAATTTTTGTATTCTCATACGAAAACTCTAATTTTCATCTTCCCCTCTTTTTTCGCGCTACGATCTTCAATTTAGTTCAATGTCGTAAGCTTCGGCGCCCAGTGTTTGCGTCCATGAAACATTTTTGAAATTTTTGAAACGAAAATGTTCATAATTCGAACAGTTTTCGGAGAATTCTTTTCTTTTTCTAAAATCTAATGCGATTCCCGATAGAAGTGCGAAATTTCAACCTACTTTCCTATCAATTCTCGTGTCTATGTCCTCTATTTCAGATAAATTACTCAATATTGCTCTAGTTTTCATAAATTGTTTTTGTAGGTGAGTAGACCGAGTGGAATCATGATTCTGCTCCGATTACTCTTAGTGTTTGCTGTTGTGCAGACGTCAACTGCCTATCGGCTCAACGTTCCTCGCGTTTTGCTACCCTATCACCCCACCGTACCAGTTTCCTTCATTTTGGAAGTAACACATCCTACTGGAGGATGTTTTTCTTGGTAAGCTTTGTAGAATTTCCAGGAGAAAATCGTCGTTTTTCAGGAGATCGACCCGTCCAGATATCGTTTCAGTGAAGAGTATTGTCACATCGGAAGCAGGATGTTCTGATAAAGCAGAGATCCGTTCAGTGGCCAAGCCAGGGAGTGTTGGAAGTTCTGAGCTTTCTGCAGTGATCTTTGCTGAAGACAAAGGTATTGTTGTGACGAACAGTTCACAATCCTAAACCAATATATTTCAGGATCCGGCACCACTTTGAGCTGCGGAGTTACGGTAGACGAAATCGCTACTATCAGTATCGAAACGACAACAAAAGTTCTCTTCGTGGATGCCGCCCCCGCTCGGATGACTGTCGATGCTTTCAATGCTGATGGTGATCGTTTTTCTACGTTGAGTGAACTGGCGTTGGAGTGGGAACTCTCCTCAACATCTTCCAATAAGGCCAAGCCTTTGCGAATCGTTCCATTCGAACAATCGACATACGAAGCTCCATCCGAGATTGTGAAACTTGAAAAGAACAGAAAAAAGGGATATTTGATTCTCATCGAAGGAGTTGGCACAGGAACGGCAACTTTGACCACAAAGTTCAGCGATGCTTACCTGCAGGTAAGCTTGTCATTAGAGTAAGGATTGTGAATGAATAAACTTCAGAAAGTAGCTGCACATAACGTGGAGCTCGCTGTCGTCGCCAACTTGCTTCTGGTTCCTTCTCAAGACATCTACATGCCAGTTCAATCTGTCATTCCCTTCCAAGTTTTGATTGTTAAACAACGAGGAACGGAAATCGTTACAATGCCTAATCCATCTTATGAGCTTCAAATCGACGGAAATGAGATTGCTTCACTCGACAAGAAAACGTCGTCCGTTCGAGCATTGACGACAGGAAATACTGCTGTACACCTTCTCAGTAGCCGTTAGTGATATGAGTCAGAATATCTATGAGTATTGTTATGAATTTCAGATGTCGATGTTCGTGCTAAAGCTGGACTCCGTCCTCCATCTACTGTGATCCATGTTGTTGATCCGGAATCTGTTCAATGGCATGTTTCAGGAGAAAACTGGATGCTCGAGACCGGAAAACAATACACCATTAATGTTGAACTCCTCGATGAGCACGGAAACGTTATGTTTGTCTCTCATGTAGGTCGATTTCTGTTGTATTTCAAACCTCTCAAGTTTTTAGAACTCGCGGTTTAACACTCACGTTGATGAGCAAGTTCTTCGCGTTGACTACAAGTCAGAGAATGGAACGTGGCTTCTCGTGACACCATTGAAACCGGCTAAGACAACTCTCACCACAAAATTCGTCGCCATCATTGACGTCAATGGAAAATCAATTGCTCAAAGTGGAAGAATTGGTGGAGAACAAAAGGCAACTCTTGTGGATCCAGTGCGAATCGTGCCACCAGTCATTTATCTTCCATTTGCCGAGAAAAGATCTCAAATCGATCTGAGAGCGACCGGAGGCAGTGGATTGTTTGATTGGACTTCCGAAGATTCCCATGTCGCCGCCGTTGACTTGAGTTCGGGCAGACTGACCGCCAATTCATTGGGAAACACCGCCGTCACAGCTACTGACAAAAGAAATGAACTGCTGAAAGACATCGCTAATGTACATGTCCTTGAAGTTTCTGGAATAGGGTTTGGAGAAACTGTTCGTGAGACGTTTGTCGGTGATAACTTCGACTTGAATATCAAAGCAACTGGTCACACTTCCGATGGTGTTCTTGTGGAAATGTCGGATTGTCGCAATCTTCGTGTTCATGTTCAACTCTCGGACAACTCTCTCTTGCGTCATGAATCGAGCGAAGATTCCAAATTCCCGAAAGTTGGAACCGGATGCGGTACAATCACTCTGAAAGGCTTATCCTCCGGAGTTGTTCGTGTCACTATTACGTACTCGGGACATAAAGCAAATATTGATGTTGCGGTCTATGAAAAACTGAAAATCTCGGAAGATTCCTTGGCTATCGCTCTTAGCAGCTCACATCCAATCGCCCTTTTGGAAGGACCTAGACCCTGGATTCTGGACCCAGCGAATTTCTACAAGCGACAAGAAAAAACCGAAAAATCATCTCATCTCTCGGTGACATTCGACAACGAAAAGGTAGTTTTGAAATGCGGTTCATCGGAGGGCACAGAAACTGTTCGTGTTCGTGTCGGAAATCAAAAATCATCGACACTCCCTCTCCCAATTCACTCTGACGTTCTCGTGTCAGTTTGCTGCTCCAAACCAACTGGACTCGAAATCTCTGAGAATCGGCCACGTCCAGCCAAGTGTCCTCTCAATGTTCATTCTATGCTCGTTGAGAGTGATGCGGAACTCGTACTTCGTGGTTTGGGAGTATGTGATGGAGTCTCCACTCCACTAGCTTCAATCAACGGACTTTCTCCAAAATGGTCATCTTCGGATTCTTCTCTTCTCAAAATCAAGCGACAAGGACTGGAAAGTGATGTTTCTGCTGGAAAGGTATTGAAAAGTTTTCAGCTCTCTGATTAATTTTAAGTTTTTGCAGAAAGAAGGACGAGTCACTGTACAAGCTCATGCTGGGTCTCTATCAGCTAAGTATGAAGTGACGATCACTCATGAGTTGAGAGTTGAACCATCTCGTCTTATTCTTTGGAACGAGGCGGTTTCAAAGGGAACCTTCACATTGGCTGGTGGTTCTGGACATTTCCAAGTGGATAATCTTCCAACAGCTGGTGCCCCCGTGGTCGTGTCTCTCCGATCTCGAAGCTTGACAGTGACACCTAAAAACAACGGAGAAATAAGTTTGAGAATAACTGATTCCTGCCTCGTTGGTCAATACGCTGATGCTTCCGTCAGGATTGCTGATATTCATTCTTTGGCAATCGATGCACCTCAATTTGTTAGTTTTACCGGAAAAAAGAGTTAAATAATGTTTTTTTTCAGGTTGAAATCGGTCAAGAAGTGGAAGTGGAGATCCTTGCTCAAGATGAGACAGGTGCATCGTTCGAGAAAGAGAATCGTCCACTGGCTGATGCCCAACTGGATGCTAGCAATCAACACGTAGTTCTCAAGAAGATCGACGGTCTTCGATACAAACTTCGGGCCAACTCAATTGGAACCGTCTCTCTGTCTGCTACATCAAAGTCATCTTCCGGACGTGTTCTCTCTTCTCGCCCTCACACTGTTCAGATCTTTTCCCCTATCTTCTTGCAACCAAAACGTCTCACCCTCATTCCGGATGCCAAATTCCAATTGGAAGTTGTAGGAGGTCCTCAACCAACCCCTCCACTCGATTTTTCATTGAACAATTCCATGATTGCTTCAATCGAACCGAACGCGTTGATTACATCTTCCGAACTTGGTTACACTTCAATCACTGGAACTGTTCGTGTTGGAGATGGCCATGTCACAAAGGATTCCGTTGTGCTTCGTGTCGTTTCTCTCGGTGGAGTCGTGCTTACGGCGTCGAGTCGTAAAGTTGAAACTGGTGGACGGGTGAATTTGAGATTGAGAGGTTTGTTGGCATTATTCTAACTTTTCCCTAATGTATATTGCTTCAGGATTGATCGAGGGAGCAGAAGATGAAGAGCCATTCGCTTTCGGCGGTGCTATCTATCCATTCAAAATTACCTGGAGTGTTTCGGATCCATCAGTTCTCTCTGCTACTCACCCACTTGGAGGAGATGTTGTCGAGTCGGAAAACAATCAGTTCGCGATATGGTTGGATGCTGTCCGCAGTGGATCGGTTACTGTGAGCGCTGTCGTTGAGTTGAACGAAAAAGCAAGGAAACACTTTATCGGAAGAAGTACAAGTTTCACAGCAGAGACTACGGTTACTGTTGAAGATGCAATGATGCTAGTTCGACCAGAAATTGATGTGAACTCTGTTCGAATTGCTCCCAACTCTCAGTTGAAGATGGTTACTGCATGGTGAGTGTCTGAATTCAGTAATCAACTGAACTGAAATGCTTTCAGGTCTCAAGCTGCTTTCTCCGTTCCATCTGATTACTCAAGCAGAATATCTATCACATCTGATGGTCTTCTCAGAACAAACGGAAAGGAAGGATCTGCAGTTGTTGCTGTCCGAAAGCTCAACAGTCCCGATAATGAAACGGTGCTTATCCCGATTACGGTTTCTCGTGTTGCTTCTCTCGATGTGTACCCAACTACTGAACTGAGAAGTGCATTTGAAAACTCCCCGATTGTGCATCTCCCAGTTGGAGCTCAAATTCAACTCAATGTTGTTCCTCGCGATGCACGAGGTCGTCGTCTTGTCGCTGCTTCTAACAACATCAATTTCCGGCCACACAGGTTTGAAATATTTTGTAAGAAGATGTTTATGTGAAAATTGTTCAGATTCGACTTGACTGATATCATCGCCACTAACAACAATCAAACGCTGACAATCACTTTGAAGAATGCGGGAGACACAGTTCTGAGAATCGGAGATGCTGTGAACACGCACATTTCCACTTTCATTCGTTTCTCTGCTTCCGAATCGATACTTCCACGTGCGGCTCACAGACATGCTCAAGATCTTGTTGTCTCGGACGTTCTCTGCCTTCAATCAAACATTTTGACCGAAGAAGGTGCCCGCTGGTCATCACAAAGTTCGAGCGAAGGAAGGCTCAATTGGCTGGATGACAGTCTCGGAGTTGCACAACTCGCCAAGGCGGGAAGCACTTTTGTCAAGCTCGCTAGCTCACATCAAACGATTCATTCGAAGATTTCTATCTTGTTGCCTTCGTCCCTTCGATTCGCTGATCAACACCCGGATTTCGTTACCAACGACGAGCATTCAACATTTGTGGTTCCAGTTACAGCTATCACCAACATCACATCCAAAAACAAAGTTTCTTCTATTTACGGAGGTGATCTTTTTCAACATTCATGTTAATCATCATCCTTTTGGTAGTTTTAGAATGCAATATGGATCAAATTCGTTCATTCGACACAATCGCTGCTCCATTCGAATGCCAGGTTGAATTCGTGCGTCGCTCGAAACCCTTGCTCTCAGCTGTCAATTGGCTCACCGCTTCTGTAGTGTTCAGTCCATCTTTTGGATATGGATGCGAAATCCGTAGACTCGACACAAGCATTTCCACCTCGTCCATCATTGTTCCTGGAGAGCTTTTGAAGGAAGAGTTTGATGCGAGAATCTCTGCCAAGTGGGTTTCCGGTGGAGTGATTCAAGTTTCCGAGGCAACGATCGAACTCCCATTCCGTTTCGCCTTCATTGTGGAAGAGAAAGAAGTAATATTCAAATTGAGTGATTATCTCTGATGTGAAATTTTACAGCTCGTCTTCTCAAACATGAATCAAGTTTTAGCAGCTCTCTCCATTTGGACACCATCATATGATTCGAAAAATATTGTGGTGTCAGGATGTGAAGGAGATATTGTTTCTGTGGAGAAGCCCAGACAAGTCAGTGAGAAGCATTCGGCGAAGGCTAATATTTTCTACAATATTCGTCTTAATATCAAATCGGCTGCTCTTTTCACCGAGCACGCGAAGAAATGCCAGGTTCTTGTGGAGAACACTTTGACTGGGCAAACTGTTCGAGTCCCGATTACAATTCAATTGCTAGATCAAACTGCAAAGCAAGTGTTTAATGGCAAGTTTTTGTAGTTCAATAAGAGAGTATTGAATGAATATTTTCAGCTTTGGAAAGTCGCGGAGTGGTTGATGTTCTCTTGATTCTGGCTCAAAAGTATTCTCATATCATCCCAACTCTTCTTTGGACATGTCTTGTTGGAATCATCATTCTCATTGTTGGAATCTACGTCAAGACGAATGTTTTCGATAAATCTGGTTCCTTCGGAGACAATACTCTCAACAACTCCGCCCATCACACTTCAGTGGGCAGCTCGTTCAACAGTACCAACGGTAAGTAGAGAATCTCAATCTGATGTACTGCTATTCATTTCAGTGAGCATGCGAGAGCCTGTATTCCGCTCAACCCCAATCGCTGGCTCCCCACAAGTGGCTCTCCCAACTGCTCGCGATCGTCTTCGCAATAAATTGGGATCCGGAGGGGAGAATCAACTTTGGAGTTATTAGATTGCTTCCTGTTGTTAGACTTATACCGCTTCTCATTCCCATCTTCTAACTACTTTTTATGTGCCGCTCTGTGTTCCCACAATTTCAGGTTATTTTTGTTGTTGATATTTTCTAAACCGCTCATCTCTCTTTTTCCAACATAATTGTATCATGATTACCTGGCAACTTTCCTATTTCCATATCCCCATATATTTTTTGTTCATCTCTGTCTGCCCAAAACTTCTCTTTTCTACGAGTATTTCTTGACACCACCCACTTCTCTTTTTTTCATCCCGATTTTTATCCATACCACCTCTTTGATCTGTTTTCACACTTTGTTCACTATGAACGCTTGGTTTATTAGACTTTGACATCAACGAAAGTGAAATGGGAATTTGGGAATGTTCAGGGGGACCAATGGATTTGAGAAGAATGAGACGGGAACTATTGGAACGCCGCGAGCAGATACATGTGCTGGAGAGATGGGTAACACGGCGACTGGAGCAGTGACTGGTTTCTCATCGATATTGAATGAAATTGAAGGAGGTGGAATTGGGAAAACAGGGGTGGTTGTAGAAATGGGTGGTTGATACATTATTGATTCGATCTGAAAGTGAAAATTCCTCGAAAACTTGATTGTTAAAACTCACAGGAGACATTTTCAGATTTTGAAGGGCTGTCAGACGCACGAAGTTTTCAGAGTGTGGTTGGACAGGAGATGATACTTGGTCTGAAATGCACATACAAACGAAATTACAAATTATATAATTTCAATTTTATTTTGCGATTTCTGTCACTCACCACAACTCAAAGTTTTCGAGCTCTCATCAACCAGATCGATCGATGAAAACGCCACAAAATCGTTGGATCCAGTAACAGATTTCAAAATTAATACAACTGGAATCTCCTTGGGAACCGACGTCAATGGAATCAGAATCTTATTCCAACCGGAAGTCGTGAGTTCAGAAGATTTCGATGCTTCCTCGGTCCAAATGATCTTCTCATCCATAGATCCGATGGTTCTGAATGCCAAAGAAGTGAGTGATCCCTGACTATCGAACATTTGAAGTTGGATGACAGATTGTGGATCACGTGGAAGACGAACTGGATGGGATGTCAGCGTGGATTCTCCGGATGCTTCGTTTACTATTTTATTCGGCAGCATTTGGATGTTCGAAGCCTGCCATGAGCAGGTGGTTGAACGGAAGTTGCAGGATATTGGAGTGCACACTTTGGATAATTCTGGAAATCTGAGGATTGGAGGAACAACAAGGTTTGGCTGGGTGGAAAATCCTAATCTGGGTCATTGTAAAACCAATCATCCAGATTCTGCTTCTGAACTCAAAATCGACAAAAAGCTGGAGTCAATTTTATCTTGACTCAGGCCAGAATAGAACTCACTAGAACTCCTTCGAATCTCCCTTCTCCTGATATCTTCTTCATCGAAAAACTTGGAATCTTGCCCCGCCCACATGACATTCGCTGGAGTCGCCACATCCACCTCATCCACTGCGATCACGTCTTCAGCCGTTCGAATATTATCACACTCGAAAATGATACTTGTCTGATCATCAGAGGGAATCGGTGGGAATATGACACTCCTTCGATGCCATTTCATTCTCTCGATTTCATTCGGAGATATTGTATCCAGGAGGACTTCGTCGGTTTGATTTTTCAGAAGAATCTGGAAGGAATTAGATAGAGGAAGAGTTTCACCGAATGGAGCTTAACCCTTAGAGTGGCTCTTCCTCTTCGTTGGTATCGATAAGCGAGGATTCTCATGTGATCGGATTTGGCGATTTTCTGAGAAGTTACACGGGAGGAAGGGATCGCGGCGAACTTTCCTTGAGCGAGGAGAAATGGGCCTTCTAGAAAAAAAGGATTCCGGGGATTGTGAATTTTTGAAATTTTAAAACCTGGAGTATCGGCATTTTCGGTATTTCGAATGTTTTGGAAGCTCGGAATTTCAAAAATTTTGGGAAATTTTGTAACTTCGGAAACCTCGGCATTTCGGAAATTTTGGAACATTTGAGCAACCCTCGGATCTTTCGGAACCTCGGTCTTTTGGAATTTTTCAACTTTTGAAACTTGGGAAATCCGGAATTTCGGAACCTTGGAACCTCAGAATCTCAGAGTCCCAAAATCCTCAGAAATTCGAATTTTTTTGAGCTCTCAACATGAAAATTACATATCCAACTTCGACATTTTTCCGGAAAATTTCTGCTCAAAGAATACTCGTAATTTTCGGACTTTCTAATTTCCTATTCAGAACACCCCTGGATGAATTCTCAGAATTCGCAGATTGCAAAAAGAGAGATCTCACCAGAAGTAATGACATCTGGAGTCTTCGTCGTAATCAGAAATCCAGGTTCCTGATGACGTGGCAGAATGGCCAATGAGACCACATTCCACGGAGGCTTGATATCCCATTCGCACGTCCCTTCGTCAAACGTGCACAATTCTAGACACTGAATTACAGATGAAGCTAGAAATACCAAGTTGAAAATTCGAAGAAGCATTTCGCTGAGTGGTGTCATCTGTCATAATCCAGAACATGTGCCGCGACTGACCTCGATGTGAATCCAAATAGTGACCGGTTTTCTGGATGGAGAGGAGAGAGGACATGTCAATTATACAAGAGTAAGCGACGCTAGTTAGCTTTGGGAGGAGAGCAATTTATTATATTAAGTCTCTGCGAAGATTTTGTAAAAGGAAAAGTAGGGGGAAGAAAATTGAAAGAAATGTAGAGACATGAGAATTTCTTAAACGATCATTAGTAAGAACAGGTAAGTGGCGAATTGGGGAAAAAATGATGCCTATGGGAGGGAGAAGACAATTCAGAGGGGGAAAGCGAAAAGTTCTATATATTGACATTCAATTTTTATGAATACCCGGCTGGATCATTTACAAAACCACAATGAGAGGAAGCACGTTGATTTCTAGCAGCAACCTCCACTGCCTCCTGTTCTTTGTGGCTGTACAGGGTTTATGGTGTCGCGTGATTGCTCATCGGTGGAATCGGGCATCTGAAATGAAATAATAAAACACTGTGGATGGTTAAAGACAATCACCTTGGCAAGAATGGCCTCTGCAAGATCGTAGAACGCAGTGTCAACATGTACATTCAACTTTGCCGAGGTTTCGTGGAATCTGAAAGAATAAGTTTTAGATTTATAACACTGAATAGGAATTGTGATGGGCCAAAGCTGCAAACATGCTTAAAAAGTCGGCATGAGATATTCAGTCAGACATATTGTCAATTCCAATGAATCGCACGGAACTCATTTCAATTTATTTCACGATATTCCCATTAATTAAGCTACGCCCACTGCAGCCAAACAGTGATTGCTCCAGGGATTCTGATTTCGTGAAGTTTTCCCATTGAAAAACAGAAGAAAACTTGATCAACGAGACTGGGTGGTTGCTGTGGGCGTGGCCTTATGGACGGGCACAGAAAAATCAATTCAAATGCCTTTCGCGCAATTTATTCGGATTGGCCATAGTATCAAATGATAGATCTCAATGAAATTTTCACCTGATACTAAATTTGACTATATATCTCATTTTGGAGACTAGATATCTGCGGAGCCATTCTCTAACTATGGTCTAAAAACGAATCCAAAACCTACCGAATGCCGTGATCCTGCGCAATCTTCTCTCCTCGTTCTCTGCTCACCACTCTTCTGTCACTCATGTCGCACTTGTTTCCCAATATCATTTTCACAACGTCTTCTGATGCATGTTCATCGATATTCCGCAACCATTTTGCAATATTGTCAAAGCTCTTGGCGTTCGTGATATCATAAACCAACATGATGCCCATCGCACCGCGATAGTATGATGTTGTGATGGTATGGAATCGCTCCTGTCCGGCAGTATCCCAAATTTGCAGCTTAATCTTTTTCCCTTTCAGTTCAATTGTCTTGATTTTGAAGTCGATGCCTAAATCATCATCAGTTGATAACTAATCTTCAGTAAAATGTATAAACTCACCGATAGTTGAAATAAAAGTTGTGTTGAAAGCATCATCTGAGAATCTGTAGAGAATACACGTCTTTCCTACTCCTGAATCTCCTATCAGCAACAACTTGAAAAGCATATCGTACGGTCGGCGAGCCATGTTGATTTCTGAAAAGAATGAGAAAGTAAAGTTGTTGGAAGTGAAAGAGTGGGGGGTGGAGAGAAAGAAAGAAAGAGCACTTGGAGAATGGCAAACAGAACACTTTTGAGATTATGGGAGCTGCGGCAGCGATCAAGACTTGAGAAATGGTAAAGAAAAATATCGTCTTGAAGAAAACGAAATCCGAAGCAACACAAGTTGTGTTACACAACGGATCTTCTAAATGTGCTTCTGAAACCAAATACCTCTAAAGTTAAATTTTATAGTTCTGAATTACTACAAATCCCTCCATATCCTGGATATCCCGATTGAATTCTTTTTCAGCTTTGAAGGGTACACTAGACATTTGAACGAGACAGTTAACGCGTGCGCGCGCACAAATCGCATCGATCAGCTGTCTCGACGGAAATTCTCGGCAGAGGTGAACAGCAGCTGGCTTCCTCCCCATGCATAGGTCACACACACAAAGAACCCATTATAATTGTTATTCAAGATGGAAAATGTGAAACGAGTAGAGGAGTACGGAATAGGTATTGATTGAAACCTTTGTAAGATGAAAATTTTGAGAGAAAGGGAGAATTTTAATAAACTGCGTCCGAAAAAAAAGTGTTATCGTTGGTGTTAGGAGAAAGATGAAATCGAAAAAGAGAATTGGTGATAAGGAATCTGAACGACATGTTCAGGAGATTGACAGATGCAACAATCCTAGCTAATACGAGAGGAATATTTCATAAGTTTTTCCTGAGATCTGTAATGAGGAAGGCTTAAGTGAATCATAAGACGTTAGTGACTGCTGACTTGTTGTTTGTTTGTTTTTTCATAAAGAAGTGGTTGTTGAGTTGCCTTCAGTTAGCGGAAACTACTGAATAACTCGAAAAAGAAGCCGTTTTCTTCTGTCATCGCCGTTTTTCAAAAAGACAAAGCAGTCGACAAGGGGGGAGGGGGTCAATTCTCTGTGAATTGGGCGTGGTGGAATTTTGAAGGCCTTGTGTGGCTGGACCCAGAAGAAGACCACACCAAAATAGACGTTTAATTTGATGAGATGGAGAGAGAAAAAGGACTCATTCTCTAGTTGATGGAGACGACAGAGATCGAAGCGAAAAAAAGAGGGCGCCCCGAGGGGGGATCGATGGAGAAATGGGCGAGATGAGAAGACGAAAGCAGCCGCTGAGACGCAGAGCATGCTGACATTGGGAGGATGAGGAGTGGAAGCAGAAAATGGGGACACAAAAGAGGGTGGCTCAGCAGGGGAGCTCGACGAAACCAAAGGGCAACGTGTTGAAAGCTTGTTGGTTGGATCATGTGTTTCTGTTTCCGCCAACTTTTCGCAAAAAAGTACACGTAACTGGAGCCAACTGGAAGCCGAAGATGTTGCGAAATAAGGAGGTGTAATAATATTTGCACTTGGAAATCGCGGAGCAAACAAACAATCAAGAAAATATTGAGATCATGTGACAGAAATTCCATAAACATTTCTCGAAATTTTTCTTGAGGTCTAAAAAAATCATACTTGAAATGCGCCCTCGCCATTCCAAGGAAGAAAAAACAAAACTATAAAAAAGGACAGCTTATGCAAAGCTTTGACCGTAAATTCGTCGAGATATAAAGACAAAAACCACGATTCGTACTAAGAATCAGTCAAAATCCAGATTGAATTCCTACGCATTGAAATTATGCGGCCGGCAGCGAGAGAATATAAGGAACCGCATGTTTGTTCACAGGAACGCTATTGCGAAATCGGCCACTCCGAAACGAGCGGGCGGTGAGTGGACAGCGAGAATTGTGAATGACTAATGTTTTGAGAATGAGTAGGAGACAATCGTAAGAAAGTATTACGAATATGGGAGAGAAAAGAGAAAACTGCCGGAGAGATAGACACTTGGAAAGTTTTCTAGGCGAGATCAGCAACAGTTATTAAGAAATTTAAAACAGTCGTTGTTATATTACGAACAGAGTACAAATCAAGAAAATGTGATGCACAGTGATGAGGAATTAATCTCCTCAGAAATGTTCTCTCGAGTTATGAGAAGTTGCAAGAAACTCGATTTTCGGATGGAGATTTTGCGACTTTTCTGTCTGAATTTACAGCCACCAACCGGAGTTCACTATTGAAGCCCATTGAAGCACAAATATCCCACGAAAATTAACAAGAAACTGGCAAAAACTATTAATCGCCGCAAAGCAAGTGCGCCCCACCGCAACGCCGCCTTCTGCCGCCAATTGCGAATTCAAATCTCAAAAGGCAAAAGAAAAATTTCACCTTTTGCTTCTTTTCTGCTTCCTCTTAATAGGATAAGCTATTTTTTTTTCAGAAGTTCTAGTTATCAAGTTTACTGCAATGGGAGATGGGGACGTAGTTCCTGCTCGAGTACAAAATGTACTCGACATGGACGTAGTTCGGCTGAATTTATGGTCTCTACAGGTGAAGAATAAAAGAAAAACGAAGAGACATAATAATGATTAAGTTTTAGTTCAATAGTTCCGGTGTGAGACTTGAGGGATTCGTAAGGAGCGAAGATGGGAATATGATGCAGAAAGTACACTCTGGAATCATTTGCGTAAGAATTCAATGCATAATCCACGAACTCATTGATGTTTATAGAGACGAATGTCAGCCACAATGCTTTTCGACGTCTCTGGATGTTTCTACGAACTCGCTGGGCACATTGATCGCGAGTTTCAACAGAAGCTAGGAATGCCAAGTCGAGTTATTGAAGAATTCATGAATGGCTTCCCAGACAACTGGGCGTTTCTTATTAAATCGTGCTTGCCAGCTGAACCGAAGAGTGCACTGCGACCTATTCAAGCAGCTCCAGAACCGTCTAAGGCTCGTGGTGAACCTATAGTTACCATGCCAGATGAAACGATTGTTGATAATCAATCAGCTGAAAAGGAGAGGAAGCGGAAGGAATTGCAGAAAAAGAAAGAGCAAGAGGAACGAGTGAGAATTCAGAGAGAACAACGAGCGGCTGCTGAAGCTGCGGCCGAAAGGAAACGTCAAGAGGACGAAGAATTCAAACGGCGAGAAGAAGAAGAAGAAAGGAAAAGGCAAGAAGAAGAAAATGACGCTGCAAATTATACTTTCCGCGTTCCACAATCTCAAAATGGCGATGCAATCACTCCTATAAGATTCACCCGAGGAAATGGACAAAAAGGAGCCAACGTTCGATCAATTTTCGAAAAAACTCCAGTTAGTATCTAACTCAAAATAATCAAGAGTAATGGTGTAATTTTTCAGAGAACGAAGCCAGCTGGTCCACTAGCTTCATCGACACCCCAAGCGCCACCTCAACAGCATGCTCCACGTATTTCTATTGCAGAAGCAAAGCAACCAGATGAGCCTCCGCATCCGCATCCGAAACCTCAACCACCGACCCGAGAATCGATTCGTGAAACTCAGTATTGTAGTGACTCTGAATTTGCTGTACCGAAACTACCGGCACCAAGAAACAATCGACATGCGAGTGCATCGTCTCAACCGGCTCCTCTTGACTTCCTGGACGAGATGGATGCTCTTTTCGAGACTGCAAACGTGGATCACACTCCTGGCAGAGGAAGGAAGTCAAGAAAGCCAGTTAGCAGATCGCCTTCCCCAGGGAGATTCAATTCAACGGCAAGAGATAGGACCGGTTACGATCGCTATGAGCCATCTCGTCAAAGTAGTAGTCAGAGATATTACGATGATTACAACAACGTGAGTCGTATGAGTGGTCGGAATCACACGCTCGGAGGACACGATATGAGGAGAGACGAGTCTCGAAACAGCAGAAAAAGAGGATATGTAAGCTATCTCGGTGTTGCAGGATTCTTTAATTGAAACTTGTTTCAGAACAATTCTCCCGAAGACTACAGTCGCCGGTTTGATGATCGCTCCAGACGCCGAGACAACTATGAATCCGACTCTAGATACGATTCAAAGAGATCTCGTCCAAGAGATCAATCTTCATCCTCTGGAAGGGTATGTCACTCAACATGTTCCTCAATAATCCTTTTTTTCAGTCCGTCCGATTTGAAGAAGATTTTCCTAGAAACCGTAGAGACGAATCGAGGGATTCAAGAAGCTACAGACATTACGAGGATCACAGAAACAGGGAATCGTCGGGAGATCGTGAAGATAAGCGAAAGTTGGATGCTATTGTGCGGCGTGAAAAAGAGCTTGTGGCTCGTCTCCAAAACACTCAAAGATCATCGTCCACTCTCCAACGTAGTGGATACTCGTCTGAAGACGACGAAATGTCAGATGAGTGGGACAGGGAGAATCAAGAAATGCTGGATAACTCGATGATGTTCGGAGACGGATTATCAAAGAAGAAGGGGAAAAGTGGAGGTCACAAGACGATGAGAGTGAGTTTTTATTTTATCCAGACATCTACCTTTACTATTCCACAATTTTTATATCCAATGAAACGTGAGCATAAGAACGATGATACCAAAAATTCTCATTTTTAACAATTAGTCGAATGCCACCAGTATTGCGTGTGCGCTTGAACAAACCGAACTACTTACAGCAGGCCAAAACCAGATATCCTCCGAAGCCGAAACCTGCTCAAAAGCCCGCACAACCGAAGAAGAAAAAAAAGGATGTGGAATATGAATCGGACGAAATGAATGACAGCATCGCCTCTAACCGTCCACGCCGTGCCTGTGCGACCCCATCGACACCTGCTCCAAAACGGATAACATGGCCGAAAAGAGATCTAGATCGATTGAAACACACTATCGAATTGAAGAAACCGACTGGTGCTGAGGCCGATTGGGCTGAAGTCACAAGATTGTTGGCCAAGGATGGGGTTGATGCAGAAGTGGTGAAACAGACCGCCATAGCTAAGCTGAAGTGGAAAGAGCCATCTCAAAAAACGATCCAACAAGAAGAGGAGGAGAAGAAGAGACGACGTGGTGCTACCGCCAGAGTCAAAGAAGGCGTCAGGATGCATGAAGAACTGAGAGAAGGGGGGAATAATAGAGCAGAAAGTTCACAATCAGGAGTTGAAGCTGTGGACGACTACGAACCAGATGATGTGGCAGCTGATCAATCCTTGTTAGGCCTTCAAACTCCGATAGCTGTGAAGAAAAGAGGCGGGACCAGAGCTTCGATAATGCCACAACCTGTGGAGGACTCACCAGTGGTTAGAGGGCAAGCAGTGTTATTGAAAAAAATTGTTTCTAACTCAAACTTTTCAGAAACAACTCGACCCTAAACTCACCAAGACTAGACCAAACGAAAGCCAAAGACGTTGAGACTACCTTGAAATATGTTCAACACCTTTCAATGATGAATGCTCGGCCCAGTTCCAGAGCTAACTCTTCATATCTCAATAAGTCTTCGGTTTGTGACGTAATCTTTTATTTCTATTTTTATTGGTTCCATTTCAGTCTCGTGGTGGTGACAAGAAGAACACCAGTCTTTCAGTGGAACAAGGTGCCCGCAAAGCTTTGAAGATCATCAATCGCGGGCGAACTATTCATGAAGAAGACGAAGATGATGAGGATGAAGACATCACTATCGATTAATTTCCAAATATACAATTTTCTGTGAAGATAAGTTTAATGTTCTAATACTTGCACTCACGTGTCTGTGTGAATAAATATTTTTGCTCAATAAAAATTTATTTCTAAACTCAAATAAATAAAGATCCCTGGGAATATGATACATGAATTATTTATGCTTTGTGTTGATATTCAGCATCCACAAGTTTTGCGATGGTGTTGAGCTGAATGTTAGAAGTTCCCTCATAAATAGTGCCGATCTTTGAGTCACGGTAGAACTTCTCGACAGGGAATTCCTTGGTGAATCCGACGCCTCCGAGCCATTCGACACACTTTGAAGTAGCCGTGGTGGCGACCTGAGATGCGAACAGCTTCGCCATTGCAGCCTCACGAACGAATGGAAGTCCGTTTTCCTTCATACGAGCAGCGTTGTAGACCAGCAGACGGGCGGCCTCGATTTCCATACGGACTTGCCCGATTTGGTGTTGCATTCCCTGAAGTCCTATTGATAAAGAGATTCCCAGATCATGCCTATTGTACCTGAAAGTCGATGAGTCTCTGTCCGAACTGCTCTCTCTGTTGAAGATATGGAATCGTTTGATCGAAGCACCCCTGAGCCAATCCGAGCATTTGAGCTCCAATTCCGATTCTTCCAGCATTCAAACACTCGATTGCGTACTTGTAGCCTGCAACAAGAACATTACTAACTGATAAGAGCTTATTATCACCTTTTCCGTACTCTCCTAGAATGGCGGACTTGTGGACGCGGACGTTATCAAAATGAACGGAGCATGTGGAAGAGGCACGGATTCCGAGCTTATCCTCCTTCTTTCCAACCGACACTCCTTCTTGATTCCGATCCACTAGGAAGCAAGTGATTCCTTTGTATCCTTTGGATAAATCTGCGTTGGCGAATACCAAGAAGAACTGGGCATGTCCCGCATTTGTGATCCACATTTTGGATCCAGAGATCACAAAGTCATCTCCATCCTTTTTGGCAGTTGTCTTCAATGCGAAAGCATCGGAACCGGATCCAGTCTCTGAGAGAGCAAACGATCCAATAGCCTCCGTGACGATTTTTGGAAGATACTTTTGCTTCTGCTCCTCATTTCCCAGTTGAATGATCAGAGGGGCGACGAGAGTGTTTTGAACGTCAACGAACACCGAAACGGATGGATCGACCTTGGCGAGTTCTTCGATGACTAGAACAGCGTCGAAGAAGGATGATCCAGGTCCTCCATACTTCTCTGGAATTTCGATTCCCATCAGCTGAAAAATGCATTATGTTTTACATTGCAACAATATTCAAAACCTACCCCATTCTCAAATGTTCCAGTGATAACAGATTGATGCATTTGAGACTTGTCGTCCATCTCACGAACCAACGGCTTGATGACATTGACAGCGAAGCGGCGAACTGAACAGAAATTATTGGGTTTCTCTCTTTACTATTAGTAGTTACATTTGAAAACTTTAAAACTATCGTCTGGATATTTTCAGCACACTTATCTCTCTCTCTCTAGTCCGACTTTCCTGCACCAAAAATTTGGAAACTTTTATTAGTTAAAGTTATTAGTCAAGTCTGGTTTTCGCATTTTTGAAATTGGGGCAAGTTGAAGGAAATTATCGGAGTCCTTTTTTTTGTAGGATGGCTTACCTGTGTCCACGATGGAAATTTCCTGTTCAGAAAGTTGCTGCAATGGTGTGGGTACGTGTCCGTCGACCTGAGACCGCGCCTTTGTCGACATGGACGATGTCGCGGTGACAAGTGGAGCAGCCGATTTGGCAATGAGAATGGAACGACTGATGGAGGACATTACTGGAAAATCGAGACTTGAAAGTTATCGAGGTGTTGGGGGTTGTGAGGAGATATGAAAAAAAGCGGTAAAGGAAGAACTGAAAAAAAAAACGAATACACGGGAGTGGGCTGAGAAACTACACTCTTACTTCAAATAAAAGTTTAGCAATCTTCGAGTATTTATACTATTCCCGACCTCCACGCACTCCTGACTAGTGAACAATGATGTTAGGAAGAGTTGGAGACTAGATGGAGAAGTGAACAATGATCTATCGATAAGAACAAAATGAAAAAAGAGGCGAACTCGGAAGGAGAGTGGGAAAAGGAGAGAGATGGGCGGACTGGTGAGATGCAGACATGAAGACGGCAAGCACGTTTGGACTGGATGGACAACTGGCGCGAAGATATATAAAAACACTTGATAGGCCTGGAGGGAGAGGTTTTTGGTGAGAACAATGGTACCATGAGCCCGCGCAATAAATATTCTGATCAGGCAACATCAGAAAATTTGATCTACATTTCACAGGCTCTCAACATGTGCTCTGACGAGATAAAAACGTGAGAAGGAAACTCGGAAAACATGAAAATTTCAAATTCATTTCTAACCATGGAAGTTTGCAAAGAGTTTCC
This sequence comes from Caenorhabditis sp. 40 LS-2015, assembly GCA_900536305.3. Classification (NCBI taxonomy): domain Eukaryota; kingdom Metazoa; phylum Nematoda; class Chromadorea; order Rhabditida; family Rhabditidae; genus Caenorhabditis; species Caenorhabditis tribulationis. The sequence goes on along the minus strand of LR543384.1, from coordinate 295,154 downwards.
AGAAATTCCAGCAGATTTCAATGACTTCAAGGCGTCACCGAAACCGTACGATGCATGTCTTAGACTTCCCTTTTTAAGAAAATTAATTAGGCTCGGTTTCAGATGAACTCCAAAGAGCTAGTATTGAAGAATCATTCCAAGTTTGCGGTTTTGTTCAAAGTAAAACAAAATTAGGTCTCTCACGATCTAAACTGAAAATTCTAGATCAAATGCACCAATAACAAGCGTATCAAAATTGAAGACTGTTCCGAAATTCTGCGACCGGGCAATGAGACATCGGTGAGCCTCCTGTCTCTACAGAGCATGAGCATAGGAGCAAGTGTTATTTTCTAGGTTCCTATCAAGAAGTTGGTGGAAAATGTGGACGGTGATTCTCTCTATGTGATTTATACGTTGGTTGGGAAGCAATGGCATGATGAAAGGATGTCAGCATATCGGTGAGTTCATTACCCCCGGAACCAAAAATGCTACCAAAAGTTGTCAACTGACAAAAAGGAGGACAAATTGTATAGTTTTTTTAGTTTAAAATTTTTTAGATGCTGGGAGCGTGCCAAGAAGCAAGGTGTGCCGACAAAGTGTGTCACAGTTCGTATCAAAAAATCCAGTGAATGTGAGAAGAAAGGAAAGAAAAACGAGAAGGAGAGAACCAAGAGTGAAGATTGAGCCGGGAAACCAATAAAAATGTCTTGATTTCTTTGTCTTGTTATTGAAATCAACCCTCTTTTTTTTCATAGATCTTCAAAGAGGAAAAAAAGCAGAAAAATTTCAAACGCAACGTGAAGACCAGGGTGGAGAAAAAATATGAAGAGAAAAAAAAAGATGACTTTGAAATTCAAACGAATCTCCCCGTATTACTCGATTCAATCTTCACTCGATCTGTCGATACTCGAAAAACCCAACTAAAAATGCCGATGAGCGATCCGATTCAAACGCCAACTCGCGAGGGACCCCCAGCTGATCCGGCTCTTCTGGCCAACTCCGGATGCACTGCTGATGCCAGCGAAGCAGGCATCAACATGGCAGTCAATGTGAGCAGAAGAATAATGACCGGTTACAACTGCCATGTGGAAGTTTTCAGACCATGCAAAAGTTTGGTCGTGAGTTGGAGCAGTTGCCTGCAGAGGGGCGTAGGCTTGTGGAGCAAGCGATGAGCTCCATTTCAACCACCAATCATCGTTCTACCGGAGCCTCTACTTCTCTGAGAACGTCGAGATCCGGAAGAGGCGCTGTTGAGCAGGATTCATTCGTTCGAATCGTCAACACTCTTGTCGATATGGTAAATGAGCTCACACGCGATTCAAATATGATCACTTTTCTAGACCCCCAGTGAGACTCCATCTAAACCCATCATCGAGACCTTCGTCCTTTCTGCCGTCACCCTGACGGTCTTCTCTCTGTCTTCTTTGCTCGGAGAATACCTTCTGGCTCCATTCATCACGATGATCATCCCGCCAGTTGGAGCTGCCATTTGCAGTGCTCTGGTCGCTCCAGGTGCTGTGTATTATCAGCTGAGCAAAGGCTACGGTGCTCTTGACGGTTTCCGTCTGCTTGTGGTTGCTGCGGCGGCTCAAGGAATTCTCACAGGAGCTGCTCTGGCTCATTTCACCATCCCTTCCGAGCCATTCATTTCTCTGTCCACTATTGCCTCCTCATTCGTCATTGCCATGATCAACCCGACTAGTGAGCTTCACAGTTTTAGTCTTTGAAATCAGTTAAAATCTGTAAATTTTAGGCCGCTCATCGACTCTCTCCACCACATTCGCCACATCCATTTTGATTCATTCGTCACTTGGAGCCATTGAAGGAGCTCTGACGCCTATCTACTTCGTTCTCACTGGTCTCTACACTCTCGCTGCTCTGGTCCCTATTCAACTTGCTACTCGTGATCAACGTCGGGCGAATGTCAACTTGTACTCGGCTGTGCTGGTTGGAGTAACGGTTGCATCGAAATGCTTTGTCTACGGAATTATGGGAGTTTCGGATGCTCCGATTCCGATGGATCAACAATTGGGAACCGCCGAGGGAAATGCCGAGCAACAAATCAATGCATAGAACTGGGAAAATAGCCTTGAATAAATCATTCGCCTTTAATTTGTTACAGTATTGGGAGCTTCATTTCTCAACAAAGAAACAGGTCTTGATGAGGGGTAGGGGATGGCTTCGAAAATTGAAGCAAGGTATAGTACAGTAGATGCAGGGGCTTACCTCGTGAATCGAGTTATTGTTGGACAACTATGAGAAGTAAACTAAAGATAAGACAGGTGAGTTTAAGAAAACGGAGAGGGAGGTAGTGGTCGGGGCAATTCACAATTGATATGTCGATGAAAGGATGAAAAAAAAGCAAAATGAATCAGAATGAGTTCAAAATTGGTTACCAGTGGAAAACAAAACCTGTGATGAGTGACTCGAAATAAAGAGAGAGAAAGAAAGACAGGAAAAACAAGGTTAAAGAAAGATTCGACAAAGTTTAAACGTTTGAAAAAGGAAACGGAACAAAACTATTCCGTATCAGATATGGCGGAAAAGTCGAGGGCTGCGAAAGGGGTGTCTTGGTCACTGGCATTCAATTCGAGTGGGTGATGATGCATAGCAGAATGGGCAGATGATGTCGAGCCTTCATGCATTCCAAAATCCGGAGTGATGACTTGCATTCCCAACTGAACCACCCGATCAGTAGCGAGATCGGCAACAGAAGACACTCTCGAGAATGCGCCCTCACTGTCTTGTTGATTCAAAAGCTCATCATCCAAGTCAATCTAAACATTAAAAAGACTCTACTTTACGAGATTACCGAGCGTTCACCTCTGACCCGATGCTGTTGATGTCAAATGCGGAAACCCACTTAGGACCTTTCTGCTCGTTTTCCAACTCAAAAAGAATGTTCTCAGTGCTGAATGCAGAAAATCCGGTCGAATTGAGAGCACCAGACGACTTGGACCAAAGCTGGAATGCGAAACTCTTATGTGGTTGAAATTTGTAACCTACACTCATAGTTGAGTTATTTCTTCGAATAGCGCTTCGGGCACATCGTTTCTTTTTATCTTCTCTATGACCGGTTTCTCCGTTTGGTTTCAAAGAAGCCATCGAATGATGACGTTCAAGACGAGCTGATCTGAACTCCGATGAGTATAGACTATGGTTCATCGGAATATACGAGCAGGGTTCACATATCTGTCGACATTCAAATAGGTTCCAGAGAGATTTGTAGCCGTAGTCCAGAAGATACATTTCTGGATACTCGACATGAGGGTACCGAAGTTCATTGCGAACACGATCGATCGAGCGGACAGCATGAGCCCTGGAAATCTATCTTTGGTATCGCAACTTGAATAAAGCAAACTAACATGGCGGGTCCTCGCTTTTGACTGAACTCGCAGTAGAAGATGGGAATTCGTTTTGGTAACGAACTTCCGAACAGGTCTTCCGAGAAGAACGTTGATTTGATCTTGTCATGACGGAACACATTTATTGCTCCTTTCACATGCCCGCCTTTGTATTCGAATGGGAAGCGGCAATCGACGACTATGTACTTCTGGTGGAAGTCTGGACCGAGACGTTGGTATTCGGAGAAGAGGGTGGTGGCAGAGATGCTTCGGAATGCCTGTGAAGCCTTCTGTGGTCTTTCGACAGCCGGAAGAGTGTACTTCTGAAAATTGAAATGGTGATGACTCAGATTAGTCACATGTCATATAAACTGACCACTTCCAATGTTGCCGGAAGACCCTGATCGATGACTCCAACGCTCATTGCTCTCATAATCTGCTTGGGTCTTTCGGCGAAAGATCCGTTTGCCGAGGTATCGGATGACTTGCGTTCGACCAGAATCGGTGGGGCTAAATCCCATAAAGAAGTTGCAGTTCTTGGTGCAGGCGGGGCGAATAACATCGACGAATTGTCATGATGATTCTCGTTGTTCTGCATGAAGACTTCATCGTCGTCGTCATCTCCGAACGGATCGGTGGAGGCTGGAACGTCCAAACCTCCATTATAACGGCATTTCTTGTCACTTTGAGGAGCAGCAACCGATAGGTTACGGCTTCGTTTCCGGTCCATAAGAGTCAAGCTGGGAGACATCGACGACGAGCTTCGTTTCCGATGATTCTCCATGGTCTTTTCAGCAAGGTTCTTCTTCTCATACACTGATTGATCCAGAGAATTCGTATCGAAGATGGTTCTCTTCTTGCGGCCCGTCGGGGTATCATAGTTGTAGCTGTAATCATAGAAGTTACGGTTCATAACAAATCCTAGCATGGGAATATTTCGAAAGCTGAAAACTTACAAGGAAGAGCTGCGAGATGAGCTGACCGACGAATTTCGTTTGATTTTCGAGACGAAATTGGAGCAGTCGGAGAGAGCAAGTCGTGGTTCTATTTTACTGAAGTCCACATTACCAGTAGTGAGCTCCTGCTTATCACTACAGCTCGTCATAGACACACCTAAAAACTCCGAATATGAGATATCAGGCTGAAATCAATTCAACCTCACCAGAATCGCGGGAATCGGCATCTTCTTCGAATAAAGTAGAAGTAGGATTGATGACATTGTTTTCCGCATTTCCACCAACGACATCGTTGATATTTACACTCATTTGGTCAATGAAAATTGCATGATCTGCGGTGGTTGTCATCGGAACTTCTCAGCTAGCTGCAAACCAAGGTGGTGGGTTCCTCATACATTTGAATATGAACGAATATTGGCGGTAGAATGGAAGGAGGGGTGAGGGGAGGGCTACGAGACGCAGAAATAAATAGAACAAAAGGGTAGAAAGAGGTCGGTGTGACCCAGTGAAAGGGGAAGCCCTCTCAGACAGTACAGGTGCTAGTAGACTGTGCCATGCTTTCCGGAACGAAGGGGATAGAAAAAAAAGCGGAAAAGAAGACGTCGAGAAAAAAAAAATTTCGAGCTTCCGTGTTAAAATTGGCGCGAATAGAAGTTGGCGCCGAAATTCGATTGAAAAAACTGATTTTAGGCAAAGTTGGAGCTAAAAACTATTTTATAGGTGTTTTCAAAATGAGGCTGTTGGAATTCAAAATGTATTTACAACCATTTGTTTGCGAACAAATAACCCATATCTACCCTTGCCTAGATCCGATCCTAGGATCACAAGATCAAGAATATTACAGACTTTCAAGCGTTCAGAAGCGTTAATTCTGTCCTTTGTGTATCATCTGCTCATTGTTCAATGTGCATCACGGAAATTCAAATCCCTTCATTCCGGGCATCAGTATCGGTCTCGTTCGTGCTCATTTTCACGGCATTTCAGCTGAGCCGCGCTTAGTTTGAAGCTCAGAAAGCTTCTAAGAATCAATTTCACGACAAAAAACTTTCACGAAAAAGAGACTTTTGATCCATGAAAATTGCATCTGAATCCGGAAAAAAATTAGGCCCGTACCGCCTGGGTACTGTATCTAGAAATCAGTGGAGCGCGCTTCGGCCCTGCCGAAATTGTGCATTTTCCCGAAAAATTCGGTGCACAATTTTTTGAGTTTAAAATTTCACCTGCGTTTTTTATTCTTTTTTCAAATATTCTTCTTGCCTTTCCAGGTCAATTAAACCAAGTCATCAGATATCATCAAGCTATGGATGTGAAGGTGAAACCTTTATTTAAAAAAAAAAAGAATCAAATTCGTCAGTTTTCAGAAAAGACAACTGCGAGAGCGAAACTTCGTGAATTATGTTCATTATCAGGTCAGAATACAAAAAGCGAAGACGCCGGAGCCGAAGAAGACAGCTTTTACTGAAGCTTCTAGAGCGGGATCCGTCGCTTCCCGTGTTCGAAGTCAAAATCAACTGGTTTTGCGTCCGTCAAGAATCATCTATCCCACCAGACGATATAGCCCCGATGCAAGCCCTCGTGTCACTAGGCAGTCTTCCAATAAAAGTCATTGTGATCAAGAAAAAGTCGTCAAGGCTCCAGTAACTCAAGCCGGTTCCAATGCGAATGTCCGCTGCAAATCTACGCCCGTCTCTTCCAGACTGCCAGCTCGTTCCGCCGCTGCTAGAACATCAACCATCAGAGCATCTCGGTCAAAAAATATTGCATCAGCACCGAAAGCAGCATCAGAAACTCTAGCGAGTTCTCGCCGTCAGAGATCATCCCTAACAATTGTCTCTCGTTCACGGTTGACTCGTTCCAGTGAAGCGATCTCTCTCAAAACTTCAGACATGAAAACTCCAACTCAAAACAAGACCAAAAATTCACAGATGCCAACACCAGAACAAGATGAACTTGATGATCTTGATATGGGCTCCGGGAGCATAAAAAAGGCGGAAGAATCATCGGAAGAAGAAGACAGCGAAACAGACATAACTTCTGACGAAGACGATGATCAAAGTCCATTCAGACGTGACTCGGATACGGAAATCGGGCAGTATCCAAAGTTGGAATCGAACGATTATTCGTTTGGAAATTATCAGAGTTCATACACGGTCAGTGTTGAATTTGCGTGACGATTCATGTTTTTTTATACTTTCAGACCCCATTCGAGCTATCGAGAGTGCCAGGCGAGTTCCACGAAATGCATGCGATTTGGTTGAAGCTTCGAAGTATTTTGCCTTCTCAAATGCTTTTAGACTACAAAGCATGCCTTCGCGATCTTCTTACCGGACGGGTGTCCAGCTTGAACTCCGTCTTCCGACTGGTTCCGGGCTTTCCGTCGCATCTCGTTCCTTCACATAACAATCTTTATGGGCTTTTGTGCCAGGCTTCTGGAGCGGTATTGAGATCTCTCTAGACAGCATAAACAAGTTATCGTATTTTTCAGTACCCGTTCAAAAACCACGAAGGAAGTACACTAGTCTCCAAACATTATCTCGCTGACACATCTCAAATTGGTGCTCAACTAATTCTGGAATGTCTTGACAGCGGTGTTCTTCCATTTGATCCTACTGTAGAGACAACGATCTTGACTCAAATTCGAACTTATGTCAGAGTGAGTTACCAATGGCTCTAGCGTTTTTCACATCCTCCTTCTTTCAGATTGGCATCAAAGACATGCTCCAAGAACTGGTTGAACAACTGCCAAGAGGCCGCAACACGATCAAAGTCTCCGATCTGAAAGAGTCACTCGTCTCTAGACTGTTAGAATGAAAACCATCTGTAAAATTGCTTCATGTTTCTCGAACTAATGAAGCATGTATCATTTATTATTAGCTGACCGGTATTCTGAAGGCGTGAGACAAAAAAAAACTAGAGTAAACAAGTGAGGAGATCAGCGATTAGGTAGAGACCAAAGTACAGCGGAACGATCAGCACTGGTTGAGAGGAATGAGAAGTCGTGGGGATGCCATCTGCATTGGACCACTTTATCGGAATGTTCAGCCACGGGAAGATACATCAGAGGGGCCATCAAGTCGCCTCTCATATCCGTTATCACTACTCTATAAATATTTCCAGTTGAAGAAGAGTGTTGAAACGTCGCAAAAGATTCGAATCATACCGTTTATCGTAACTAGCAGTCAACAAATAATACGCAGCATTGCTGAACCTCACAGTTCGAACTTCATCGCCATGAGGTCTGAATGTCTGGAGAACTCTGTTTCCAGTGATGTCGAATAATGCAACAGATGCATCTTCATGTCCCGATACTAATAGTTTTCCATTGGGATCTACACAAACAGAAGTCACGGGGGACGCATCTGAAAATTTTCAAGTTCCGAAAAATTGCAAGAGCTTTGACTTACTGTGGGATTTATTGCTTCCTGGAGATATTTGATTGGTTGCTGTTTGCTGTCGAAGATCCCAAAACCGAATTGTTTTGTCTTGAGAACAAGAAACGAATTGGTTTCCTGCCTGACTCCAAGTGTACAATCCTAAGATCGGCGCTGGAAAATGTTTCGAGTCAGTACGTTCCCAACTGGATGAGCGGACGAGCTCCAGAAAACTTCAGTTGATAACTATGAAATAGTTATCAACTGACCAAAAGATAACACTATATCTCTGCTCAAATGCAACGTTTTCTAATGCTCTCGGTCACAATCGATGGGTCTCATTGTGATCTCAAGTTTCTGGTTACCCGAGTGTCCTTTCATAGATTGAATCAACTGTCCTGTATTGCAATCCGTCACATTCAAATGACAATTTCCAGCTCCCCCGGATACCAGAATAGTTGATCTGTTGATGGAGCTCTCTATGAAGATCAGGTCACGAACTGTTCCATCATGACAGGTTAGCTCCATTTCAGCACCTGGAAAGAAAACGTGGGATCAACGGAATTCTTATTTGCAGGTTTGTAAAGGACCGTGGATTCAAAGTTTTACACCGGAAAAATCTTGAATCAAGAGTCAAAAGAGCCAATTATGGTCCGGGCCGACCCCGTTCGGCAACTCGGACAGTTTATTACCGATTCTACATGAATCCTCATTGAAGGCCATCAATCGTATTGTTTTATCATTGGATCCCGTCGCCAGAAGATCTCCATTTGGGTTGAAATTTAGACAGTAGACGGATCTGAAAATATTTCCAGAGTTGAGAAGCTCAAATTCTTGTTACAAAAACACATCACACACTTTAACCAAGTGTATGTCGACTCCTGTAAGAGATATCAAAAAGTGGCCTACTGACACAATTTTTCTCATTTCTTCACTAACATTTTATTAGTTGGTCACTAGGAACTGGGATAATTGTGTTCAAAGTGGGGTGTTTTACCTGACTCACCCTCGATGCTGTTTCGGTCTCGTGACCGCGATTTCAGCGTTTCTCGTTGACTCATGAGACATTGGTCGACTGAAAGTTCACTTTGTTTTAAACAGTTGCAATCTCTACTCACTTTTGGGTTTTCTTAATGTCTGGATACAGACAAATGTGAAGTTGTTTCGAATTGGTTCCTAATGCGAAATAACGACCAGACGGGTGGAAGGATGTGGCACGTATTGCTTGGGAATCTTCATACCTGAAACAATTTCGTTTTCTAAAATAGAAAAAGTTCACAAGAACTAACCTACAAACAGGAACAAACTGAACGCCCATTCCGGTGGGAGCTGAAACAGGTCTCTGAAGTTGTTGATGTTGTTGAGCCATTTGAGGTTGGGGTAGGCCGGCGATCGACTGTGGACGCATCGGAATGGACATTGGCACATTTTGAGCAGCCATTGCCATTTGCTGAAAATGAGCTCTGCGTAAGACTAGCATAATCCACATGTGCAAGAAATGCCCTATTTTTAATCCGCCATGAAAGGGGTCTCAGGTAGAAGTGAGGAAACATTGCAGACTTTTGATGTTCCTTCTTCTTTGGTAGGATTTCTCAAGGGAGAGCAGGTGAAAAATGAGAGGATGTTCGGGATATATGACAACTTCCTCTTAGAGGGGCATGTACGAATTTCACTGAAACTATATCTGGCTTGGTCACAGAGCCTCTTTGTGTTCTATTTTTCAGGATTTTGCTGTTCCTTACCGCCCTTTTGACTGTATTTATCTCGGTTCCTATACAATATATCAGAAAGTGGTGAGCTGCCGATTGATTATGTCCTATATCTCATTCCCTCTCACCTGCGCGTTAACCCCATTCTGAAATCCAGGAGCCGCAGCGACTCTTTGCTGAAATAGTCGTTCTTGTGATTGCAACGGAAGCTGTTGCGGCTGCACGTGTCCTCCTCCCAAAGCTCCTCCTCTCGGCACGTCGTCTGAAAATCAACACATTTTCTCTCGTCTCTTTTTTAATTTCCGGTCGAATAGAAGTGCTTAGTGAGTGTGGAAGAGATATTCATATTAATATATATCCCCTTTCACCCTCTTTTCTCTCCACTTTCAGTCATTCAGAGGTGCTTTACGTAGTAATAATCATAATTAATGCTAGGAGGGTCGGATCGGTGTGAAATTAATTCTGACAAATTCTGTTCCCCCGTCTTCTGCTTCCTATTCGCATTTTTCTCGTTCAGGAGCAAAGACATTTTGATTAAATTTTCGCTTTGGCATCTATTTGGGGATGATGTCAGAGAGGGGTTGAAATGGAGCAGAAGGAGATGCAAAAAGATAAAATCAAACATCTTCATCGAGGGAATGTTTGCGGAGAAGTGCACGAAAGATTTTTTGGGATTCGAGGGAAGAGTTGGGGGCTCTTTTTCGGGCAAAACTTTTCGAAGGGTTGCCCTCCCTACAAGTACTCTGTTGATTTCTCACTAGGAAGCTTCAGAAACTCAAAACTCGTTTTCTGAAGAATTTTGAAAATGTAGGAGTAAGTTTCAATACCTAATTTTTCCAAAGGTACCCATGACATACTGAAGTTCTAGATTCAATGTTCCAAAGCGATGCGCGATCTCTAGATATTTTCATTTTCGTATTGTCTCTAGAAAATTTTTAAAGCTGAAGTTGTTGCCTTTTTGAAAACAAACCAAATCTATTTTCCAGAGCTTAACATCGAATCCCCCCTACACAGTCTCTCTCTAGTCTGATCTTGTGCCTTCTAATTGGGATTATCTAATTATGACATGTCCAAAATGTGAATGATCAGGATGATTCATGGATTAAAGAACAATCTCTCTTGGATTTAATCACTGAAAGAAACAGAACACCTGTTATAGTCTCTACTTCAAAGACATTTATCTCGGGTCGCTGTGAGAATTTCAAAAAGTTGTCAGTTAACTGAATAAAGCTCATAATAAAAGCTACATTACATGTTACATTCCATTTTCGATGCGAATTAGAAGAAAGTATGAAGCATGGAGATATGGTGCCACATTGTTCGCTTTTCACCAAGTTCGCCGAACTTTTCCCCCTAAAAAACTCTCCAAAGTTTGCCCTCTTCTTCGTTTCGAGTTCGTTTATCAAATTCCGCCGATTCCCTTCCAATTCCCCCTCTCAACTAATAATCTAATCTGCTCTGCTCGATTTCTCGCCTTTTTCAGATTATGAGAGTCGTGAAAATGAGAAGCTCTCGTTTTTTCTCTCTCTCAAAACTCAAATCCGTCAGTCGATGCCCTAATCCTTTGGTGTTGTGGTGATGGGCGGCGACGATGGGGAGGAAGATATGGAAAGAAGAAGAAGACGAAGCCAAATGATAGTCATAAGTGATAGATCGACGTCTCGTTTTGTTTTTTTTTGTTTGGCTCTACAAATATATTTAAAATTGAGAGGTCTAAAATCTTGTCTAGTTGAGAAGAAGAATTGACAATCTGTAGTGTAAAATCTGAAGCTTTGCTTTAACCAACGTTATCCCGGTACCCTTAACTGATATCAAGAAGTGGTCAACTAACAAAAGTTTTCTCTTTTTGTCATGAACATTTTGTTAGTTGACCACTTCTTGACATCGGTTACAGGATTCAAGACAGATTAGATCAAAGTGACGGAAAGGATTTGTTACAGGAATTTCTAAACCAATGACCTCTGGAGAACACCTCTGGATTTTTCCAAAACCTAGTCTATTATTATTATTATTATTCTAGTCTCATTATTTTTTTTCCTAATACAATATGTGTCCACACATATCAACAATTGCTCCCCCAGTCGAATAACATGGTGCTCCCTCGTGTTCCCCCGTCCCGTCCAATAATTGTACCCTTCTTCCCTTATTTCCTTCCGCCCCCACCTATATGTTCTCCCTTTCTCCTAGTTTTTGATGTTTATCTCGAAATCTGAGCATCCCCTTCCTATCCTTTTTTGTGCTGACTTCTTCTTCAAGGTCATTTTCCATGATGATGCCTCACATGAATGAGCAGGAAAGCAGGAGAGAGGAAGGGGGGAGCCAGGAGGAATTAATTATTCGATTCGATTTGTGTGTGTGTATGCTCTTCATGTTTGTCTCTCTTTTTCCAGCCATCATCACTTTTCCACACGTGGTATTGGCAGCAAAAAAGGGAAGCGAGGCTAAGCTAAAAAAGAAGAGCATAAAATATTCATTATCTACAAATGGACTTTAGTTTTAACTATATTAGATTTCCAAGCACTCTTGGATCCGCAGACACTCCGAACTTCGGTTCCCAGAATCAGAACTTTGCCCTATTCTAACCTTATTATCTGGTCCGCCTAACCTCATTACCTTCTCCATTCCTCCAAAAACTGACAGATTTTCAGTCGAGATTTCCACTTGAATGGACTCAATCTCTCTGCTTGTGGGACCACCTCCCCATGCGACGAGAGCATTGAATCAGGATGATTTCGATACTCGCTACAACTTTGCAAAGTATCGGAAGAAGAAGACGAATACAGAGCTGGTGAAGCAGTTTGCCATCGGAGACAACTGGCTTTTGTATCAGGCGCCCAACTCGTGGACACAGATTCTTCCCATTGCCAGTTGGATCAACAAGTATCATGTTAAAGTGGGGTTTCTTGTTAGATTTCGAGTAACAACACGTTTTTTTTTGAGTTTTGGTAAATGGGTTGAACTTTTTGGGGTTCTGATAAAATCAACCGTACAGGTTCAGAATCTATTATAGAATGAAAAGTTTTGAGCTGTATTCTGACTCATACTACTAAACTACTATTTGCTTCAGGACACACTAGGCAAAGATATCCTCGGAGCACTCTACCTCTCCCTGCTGCTCCTTCCACAGGCCATCGGCTTCGGAGTTGTCATCAACGACGTATCCTCTGCCGTCTACTCCCTGTTCATCCCTCAAATCATCTATGCATTCTTCGGCTCCGCTCAACACTCCTCCCTCGGAGCCCTCTCGTTCACCTCTATTATGATCTACTGCTCGATTGAATATTCTCACTCCCAGCTCTCATCCATCTCTCTTTGTTGTGCTCTCATTCAGCTGATCCAGTTCTTGTTCCCACTCGAATTCATCTTCTCGTATATTTCCACTTCTGCCTTGTCTGGATTCTCAGGTGAGTCTTTTGAGACGGGGAAGTCAATATTGGGGTCTTTCAGTTGGTCTCTTCGTTCGTACCGTATTCCGTTTCCTCCCTCAATTCCTGGTCTTCCGTGGACACGATTGTAAGAGTACCACGGCCGTTGGTCTTCTACTGCCGAACACGACGAACGATGTGAAAAGGGTTCTGCAATGTTTCTACGCAGCTGTCCCCTGTCTCAGGTATGTATTTTGAAAAACGGAAAGTGAGAATCGGAATGAAAACTTTTTTTTTGAATGACGAAAGTCATAAAATGAGGGAATTCCAAAAATTGGATGTGATAATATCATAGGGCTATCATATGCAAAGTTGTTTGCTACTTTGCTCCCCGATACTCGGAAAAAAGAAGGAACTAAATTCCACTATCTCCCTTTCCAGATCCGCCGACACCATCCTCATCGTTGCCACCGTCGTCGCTGCAATCGTCTTCGTGATCTTCAAATGGCGACTCTCTCGATTCCTAATGTCCAAGATCGGATTCAGTGCTCCTCATGAATTTGCAGTTCTTCTCTCAGTAACTCTCATCATTTTCTTCTTCCAACCTGATGTCGCAGCTCAATCCACCACAAAAATCGACATGTCGATTCCTAAGATCGGCTTATGGACATTTCCCTCGTGGGCAACACTCGTGGACTCGTTCGCCATTTCCATCTACGCAATGACTTCTCATATGCAGATCACAAAGTCTATCGCAGAAGAGAAAATGTACAAAGTTCATCGGAAGCAAGAACTCTTCTGCTTCTCTATCATCTCCTTGTTGAGTTCTCTCTTCGGATTGTTGCCTCCTTCAAGCAGCTATGGAAGCTCTCAAGTCAACATTGAGTCCTCCAAATTCTCACTGGTTGCAAATGTTCTCTCTTTGATTCCTACAATGTTGATGGTTCACTTTGGAGCTCCACTCTTCAACTCTCTTCCCATCGTGAGCTCTTCAGTCTTCTTATATCAACTTTTTTGATTTTTTTCAGTGCGCCATCGGAATCATGATCATCACCTCGTACAATGGATGGTTCAGTGATCTCAAATCGATTCGCGAGATCTTCTATTCTTCCACTTGGGATGCAGTGAGTCATATTCCTTGAGATTCCCTCAGAAAACCCCATATGTTTCTAGGCTCTTGCCATGGCCGCTCTTCTCAGTGCAATCGTGTTCCCAAATGTCTGCATTGGATTCATCTTCATGCTCTTCTGCTCTGTTTTCGCGGTCTCCTTGAAAGTTCAATTCCCAAGGATGGAGGTTCTGGCGAAGCTGTCGGATTCCCATTTTGCAGAGGAGAATCGGTGAGACATGTCCAACAAAATAAAATAACGTTTGCTGGTTCCAGCTACGAGGGAGATTGTCTGGACACGCCTCTCCGAATCATTCGTCTCAGTGGACCCCTTCTTTCCGTGAACTGTGAGAGTGTCCGAGCTGAGCTTTTCAAGCAAGCTGTGGTTGTCAAGGGGTAAGACTTTCCAGAAGGAATCGAAGAGAATCTCGATTTTAGATTGATCGGAATCGGAATCGGAACAAGAACTGCTTCATTGCGAAGTCAATGTCCTTCAGCGATTGGACCGAAAGTGAGTTTTCTTATCCATTCGTCAGAAGTGGTTGGAACTAAAAGTGTGATTTTAACTTTGATTGGCTCTTTCGTGAAGAGGAGGTGTGTTTGGCTTACGAAGAGTTATCTCGGCTCCTCCAGATGAGCTTTTACTCCTAATCTGGGTGAAGGTTAAATCGTCCACCCTACAGAATCGGAATCTGAATCCTCCGTTGGTCCTCGAAAAGTTGTCCTTGACTCAGGTTATGAGAAAAAGTTCAACCCAACATGCTGTGGAAACTCCTTGTCAATGTTCAATTCCTTTTGTCAACTTCTCGTTCCTAACCTCCATCTGACGAATGGATCAACTAACATTCCTTCTCCCTGAACATCCCCTTTCTCTCCTCTTAAGTTCTCTATTCAGGAAAGTGTCACTGCACGAGAATCAGTCAACCTCTCCGCCAACATCACCATCATCCAAGAATGCGATGTCTCCGTAGCCCTGCCTCCAGATGACACCCCGTCCATCGTCCGTTTCCTGGTTTTGTCGATGAATGGGGTCACTGGAATCGACAAGGACATGTTGACTTGCTTGTCACAAGTATGGGAACCAAGCCGATAATAAAACAGATTAAATGATTTCAGGTGTACGGGGACTTGAGCAGTGAGAATATCAAAATACTGATGGCCGGAGTTCCTGCATTTGTTCGGGACTCGATGGAACTTTTGGGTTTCTACAATACCGTTCCGAAGACTCAGTTCTATCCAAATGTTCAAGAAGCGTTGCTGGCTGCCAGGAATACGGTACTTCCATTCCATATGAGGTAGGCTTAACATTCGTCATTTCACTTCAAGCACATTTATCTTGGTTCGCATTGAAAATTTCGAAAAGTTGTTAACTGATAAAATGTAGCTCTCATTATGAGCTAAATCTCTTTAGTTCGCAGTTTTTGGCAATTCTCAATGCAAACCGGGATAAATGTCGTCAAAATGATCATTAGTTCATCAATCCAAAAGCCCCGAATTCCAGTGTCTCAATGAACGGATATCGCGACGTCATCGCTCTCTCTTGTGCAGCATCAAACGCCGACTTGCACCGACAGCCTTCCCCAGAAGCAGTGTGATTCTCCCCATATCATATTACCTCCTATCAGAGTCGAATAAAAATGTCTTGAAATAGACTTACTAATTTGTTTCGTAGCAGAGAACTGTTGGAATAGGCGACTTTGAGTCATCAGATTTTCCTCGTGGCCGCCAGGAGAGCCAAGTTCAGGGACTGTCGGGAGACGGGATGGAGGGACGGATCTTAAGATACAAAGGGTTTTAGAGCATGGTTTCGAGTCCTAAAAACCTTCTTGTCATCTCGTCCAATTGTCTTCGAACCGGTGTGAAATCATAATTGATCATACTTTGAGCCATTGGAGCAGCCACAGGGGCGATAACTTGTGGAGCCATTGACCTAAAAAGTGGAGTTTCAAATGATATCATTCAATTGTTATTTTTGAAACACGCAGATCAGCAACAGAATATAATACGGAAATCTGGATATGAATGGGACAAGAACTTCCGGACGCACATGTTTCCTAGCAGGCTCTCACGGACTGCACTGACCATTTCCGAGTCCGAAGTATTCAAACTGTGAATAACTTACATGTTCATCATCTGATTCGAGATTTGCGTTGGCATCAGTTGTTGAACTGGAACAACCGGAACCCCCGTAGTCATTCCAATCCCCCTCAACGAGTCTGGCCTCGAAGTCTTCGCCAACTGACTCGACTCCATCATTTCGTCGATCAGCAAACTCTGAGCCATCGCATCTCCTTCCGTGATCGCCGTGCCCAAACAGAATCCCGCAGCGGTTGACTGAGACATTGGATTGCCACGTGGCACCGAGGGAAACATTGAAGTGGTCAAGTCGGCTGGCGGGAGCATGCTCATTGTCATCGACTGGCTCATTTTCTCAGCGAATTTCAGTCTTGACGCAGGAACGAGGTTGTGTGGGAATTGACCGCCTGGTTTGATAGGGGTGGCCATGATGGTCTCGGTCCATGGAGCTTCCAGTTTTGGTTTTCTGGAAGGTTACAGATGTCCGGACGAAAGGTTTTGGAAAAGACTCACCGAATGTGCTCGACTCTCAATTCCAACTGTTTCTGTTTGAATGGCATTGCGAACTGCTCTTTTCCAACCATTTCCAGCCAACAGACGAGGGAGAGATCGGTGGATCCGAGTTTCGGACGAAATGTGAGCAAGTCTGATGGCATTGGTCCCGCTTCGATTCCTCGTTTATCTCCGATAGCCTATAACGAAACATGAACAGCTGGTAAATTGTTTGAATTTGTTATTATTATCTGGGTCAAGATGGAATTGTTTTTACAGATTCAGATTCTAAAGAAAATCGGTGAACTTTGAGTCTACCTCTAATATATCCACTTCTCGATTTCATAACTCATGTCACATGAGCATTTTGCCGATTTCGTTTTGGAATCTAAATCGGGAGGGTCGATTTTGTATTTACCCAGATTAAGAGAAAAAGTGAAACCCAACCAACCGAGGTCCTTGTGAGAACACTTACCTGTGCCTGACAATAATCCACACATCCCTCATAAAAGCGTCCTTTCGCAAGTAGCCCACTCAATCTATCATTCGAACTATTCGATTCTTCTCCTCTCTCCTTCTCCTTCCCCGTCGGAGGTAGAAGATGTCCACAGAGTTGATGAACCTTATGAAAACATTCCACTCTTGCAGAACTTGGATTCCAGTTCTTGAAATCTTCGTGATCCGAAAGCTTCGGAAGAGTCAGAAGAGCACACAAGTGACGATAATCTTCTGGAGAAGGACAGATGTGTTCGAGATCTTTCAGACATTCTACTAGTTCCTGCAACAAAGGTTTTTGAAGTTAAGTATATAAGAAGAGTTTTACCTCCACTGCAAAGTCATTATCATGGAGAGGTCCTGGTTCCAGTTTGACACAAAGGAGTTCGAAGAATTTGTATTTGGTTATGTTGTAACTGGAAAGCGAACAATGCTTTTGTGGAACTTCTAATTCCGGGGATAAATCGTCAAATTCTGCTCATCTCTGCCCTGAAACGATATTCAAAAAACCAACCGAAAAGCTCCAAAATCGAACTCCTTGACTGGCTTTAATGGCTCCACAAAGTCCAATGCGTTGTCCCATTGTCCATCAAGAATTAGCTGACGGAGAAATAATAAATCATCCGAGAATGCACCATTAATCACTCCAGCTTCTCGTTCCAATGACAACTGCAAAAGAGAATGTTGAGATTTGGAAGGGCTAGGGGTTTCGGCTCAATGTCAAAATCTAGAAGAGCTGGCAATCTTCAAGGATTGCTTTTTCATTCTTGTGGAAGTTAGGATACACTCTAATCCTCTTGAATCTGAATTCAGAGTTTCAGAAAATCTCAAGCAACTTCAAAAAGTAATAGTTTCAAAGTCAAAGTATAGACTTCCAAACCTGAGTAATATGCAATCCTCGAATCTCCAAAAACTCCAGAATCGCCTTGATGACATCTCGTTCTCTAATGGCAAACGGAATCCCACTCGGCGTCTTCGGTGACTTCACAGAAGTGGTCAACGCCGTTGGGATAGACGACCTCTCCATTCTGGCATTAGATTGCGAAATCTATGAAAGAATAATAGAAAAAATACCAGAGTAAGTGTCCCCTGTTTTGGTGGTGCGAATACTGGTAGTGGAGAGACAGCTTTAACTAGAAATGAGAGAGACGCAGAATGGCAGAGGATCGATGTAGAAGTAGAAGTAGTAGAAGAAGAAGAAGGGAGAAGAAAACGGAGCAAAATGGGAGAGGGGAGAGTCCCACCCATATAAAGGGAGCAGATGGTCAAACGGATAGACTGTGTAGGAGGAGGAGACGCAGACAATGGGCTATCTGTGTGAACAGATGGTTTCTGATACTGACATGGATTAGGAGGAAGCTGAAAGCCAGATACCGTAAATCCTGCAGGAGAAGCACGAACCAAGAAAACTTGAAATTCGGCTTTTTGTTGACAGGATCTTAACACTGGAATCTGAGGAATCTGAATTGCAGCCTAATCTGATTCTGGTTTCAAGTGTGACTTCAAGAGTTCTAGCTGAATAACGACAGTTGACCTACCGTTACTTTCACCAAATTTATCTCGGTTCCAGCCACAAATATCAAAAAGTCGTCAACTAACAAAATGTTCATGACAAAACGAGGAGCATTTTGTTAAATGACCACTTTTTGATAACTGCTTCAGGAACCGAGATGAGTTGTCTCAAAGAGAGGAATTGTTTCTCTCACACGATTTACGGTAACAAGAATCGTTAGTCTCATATGAAACCAGAAGGGTCCAATTTTCTACAAGACTTTCCAGATTTCCGTGTTGAAAAAACTAGACTCTCTTTTCAGAATTTTCGCCGAATCTTATAATTTTTTGAACTGAAATCTAGAAACCAATAAATAACTGTGTGTACTACAACCGAACACACCAACGAAAAACGAAAATCCCCCGAAAAAAAACAGCTGATCCACTTTTCTCTCTTTGATTTAAAAGAGAAAAAGAGAAGAGAAACCAACAAAAAGGTACGAAAATGATCGACGGATGGGATCTTGCAGAATTTTTTCTTATCAATCGCTATCCTTTTTTTCCAGGGTCCACCATTTTTTGGACGACTGAAGTAGGAAAAAAAGAGTGAAAAGAGCATCCATTGTAAATGCATCGACATTTTTTGACTCCTTTTTTATTTCCTGTGGCTATTGTGTACTGGTCAACAAAGGCATGAGGGAACTTTATAATAAGTGAGAACAATTTTTCAAAAACAAAAAGTGAGATCAATCGGATGCAGGAACTTCTTCTGGTTCTTCTTCCTCATCCAGCCTACTCTTCTTCGCTTCCGGTTCCTCTGATCCGTGGCCTCTGTCAATTACGAAATCCTCCTCTCCAAAATCCACGTCATCCTGAGCTGCTGCAGCATCTGTGTCATCCGGCATCATGTAGTATGGAACACCGACGTATTCAGAAGTCTTCTCAACCAGCATTTGATTGAGATCTTTGATTCCAAGCCATTGGCAGAACTCTGCTGATTGTGGGTTACGGTAGTAAGCACTGGGTGGTACGTTTCGGGATTCTGGTAAGTCCTGAAAAATGGAATCTCAAATATAGGCTAGTCTAAGGATTATCGATTTATCGTGCCTCTTTCAATGGCGGCGCCGTGTGTCTGAATGTGTCAGTTTTGATTGTCAAATCTCCCAGTTCCGAAACCGCCTCCAACTCCTCTTCAGTCGGCCGGAAATCCTTTCTTTCGTAGACACACTGCTGAGTTCCTATTCTGTCGGGAAGCACGATCTTTGTTTTTTCGGCTACTGTCAGAAGATCGGTGTTTTTGAGAATTGCTAGCCATTGAGGATCGTAGGACAATTCCATCTTGGCATCCTCTTTCACGTTGATTTCGAGAGCCTGGATTAAGAATGCCGATAAGAACACTAACTAGGGAATCGGTTGCACGGGGGATGCCGTTTCAATCGGAACCATTAGAAGGAGGAGGTTTGACCACTAATTTCAAAAATGTGAGAGTACGCTTCAAAACCTCCCCTTCTTAATGGTAGTACCACACCCGTCATATACCGAAGTGTTTATCCCCTGTTCAATCCAAAAGGAACGATTCAAACCTGCATGAACTGTCTTCCTGGAATCGGTTTATCCAGTGATAAGAACCTCGTTGGCTGAGGACGCTCTGCTCCTGCACCTTTATGGGGAACGAGAGCTGCGAATGCGATATGAAGATGAGCAGCGAGGTAGTAACGAGGACGGAAGTCATATATGAGTTTCATAAGAGCCGGATTCCCCAACTTTCCACTTCGATGGTCCGCCTCGAACAGATCCTTCTTCCGGAACAACCAGTCACTATCACCATAATCTGGAATTCCTCCTGGCCAATCGTGTGAGAGCATGATATCGATCGGATTCTGAAAGATACTGTATTATCTGAAGTCGTAGGGCTTCGATCTTACAGAAACCTTATCCTCGTTGGCTGCTTTCAACTGTCTCAATCGGAACATATCCACGTTTCGAACATGATAAGCACTCTTGACGTCTCTTTCCCCAAATGCTGGTCTCTCGTAATGAGAGAACTCGACATCACCGAAAGAGTAGATTCCAGAGAGACCTGCAATTCTGAGTCCGGCAAACTGAATGCAGTTGGCGAAGCCCATGTAGTAAATGTTGGGAGCCACCCAGCCACCGTTCGGTAACTCGGAGAGATATCCAGAGGCTTCGTGGTTTCCACCGATGAAGATCGTCAGAACCGGGGCTTTCTTTTCCCCAGAGTAGTATTTGTAGAAGGTTTGAAGACTTCGATATTTGGGTGGAATGCTCATATGGGGAAGGTCTCCGTGGTTTCGGACTGCTTGATAGTCTCCACAACAAATCAGCAAGTCGAACTTGTAGCCTTTCTTCTCTTCGATCATCGCCATAGTCTAGAACACATTTTTGTTGAATTTGAGATATTTTCCCTGTAAAACCTCGTAGATTGCATCCATTTCTCCATGTGAGCAGCCGACTACCGCGATCTTCGCCTTCTTTTGGCCATTTGTCACTTCTTTCTCGACAATCAATGGTTCTGGGGCGGGATCTTCATGTTGTGTCGTTCCATGAGACCCACAACAGGCCTCTTCCTCTGCTACCGCTTCCGAGGACATTCTGAGAAGCGCTATTACGTTGCTAACTATTCAAAAACCTGAGAACTATTTGAAGGTGGAAACCAGTAAGCAAACAACAAGACAACTGAATTGTGAAGAAATAATTTAATTTATGAGAAAATATGCAATGTGAGACAAGTGAAAGAAAAATGAGATCGAACGAAGAGCTTCATCGCCGTGCCGCAGGAGCTACTGGTGCCTTTTTCCAGTACTCAACCTTCTCCATATTCACGAGAGGCATCAGCTGATCGGCAAAGTCTCGGAGGGATTTTGCAGCCGGCATGTATTCAGCAGATTCTGGCAGTGATATGCTCATTTCGATGAGAGCTGAATCGGACATTGACTTCAATGAAGACGAGTCGTACGTTCCGGGTCGAATCGTCTTCGTCAACACCGAATGTAGAACCTTGATGTTTCCTTTCGTCCACAGTTTTCCTTGTGTTATGTATTCAAAATCCATCCGTAATCCCAACGACTTTGCGTACGTCATCATATCTGTCGAGTGGACAAGAGAGGTTATTTCTTTACGAACAATTGTTGGACACTTTGCATCTGGTTCGGGTACTGCAAATCGATGGTCTTAATTTTTAAATTCAGACGGTGAGAAAATAAACCTCCAATGTATCTGAGTTGCCAGTAGTTTTGAATCTGATGCTCGGTTCGGAATCTTCTTCTGAGTCTAAAAACTATGTTTGATTTTGGAATTTTTAAAGGGAACAACAAACTTGATATCAGTTTTTGCATCTGTGATACTGGAAGTACGGAGACTGAAAGACATTTCGTGTTCATAGAATTCCTCGCATCCCGGATCACAAAGACCAGCTAGACGACGTTCCAAATCTGGAACATTTTTGACGAAGATAGAACCGTAGAGGATACATTCTTGAGTCTGATATGGAGTTGAATTCGCAGAAAGCTGGAAACTGGCATTGTTCTCTGCGGTAGGAGGTCAGATATAGATATACTTACATCTTTTTGCCGTTTTTGTTCGTCAACATCCACTACGTTCTCCATTTCTAACGATTTTTTGATCGGTTAATCGAATTTGAAGACAAGAGAAAATTCAAGTATAGCATTGCGCGTAACTCATTGGGCATTGTACGCAGAGGGTGTTTGCGGACTCGCGCATCGGAGGATTTCCGAAGATCTTTTCCGAAGAAAGTCAAATATCGTCAGCAAAAATGTCAAGGTGGCAAGAACAGTCAAGAAATCCAATAAATGATTTATTGGCATCACGAGTAGACCTAGTAAACGAGTTCTGTCAGATCTTTTCCTTCGACTCCACTTGAGTTGTCTGCTCCATCGAGCACGTGTTATTCATCCGTTTACGAGCTCTTTGAATAGAGGCGATCGGCTGGCGACGCTAAAACAAGAGATAAACTAGATATAAGAATGAGTTTCACTAACATCATAACGAATCTTTTCGACAGGTTTCACGTTGAAAGTGACCATCGACATCACACACGTCTTCAACTGATACAGTTCCTGAGACGCCGAGACGGTCGGTGGCAAGGAAACAGTAGTGGTTTCAGTCGTGGTGGTGTCTTGAGTGTGAGTCTTTCTACCCTCCATTCCTTCTTGTTTCGCCGCGAAACGCTTGACCGCATCTGAAATCAACCGGGATATTTTCAAGTTTCCTAGACTTGGAAAAACTCACTTTCACTCAACTCATCCAAGTTCTTGCACGTATTGTAGATGACAGTGCCATGAGTGACATACTCGTTGTTCAGCTCCAAAGTCTCCTCCGGAGCAAATGGATCGAACTTGTACCCCTCTGGCAGCACTGTTCCCTTACTCATGGCGCAACTCATGTAATCGGTGATGTTCTCGAACCAAGTCTTCTCATCCAACTCCACTCCCTCCTCAGCCATGGCAGCAGCCAACTCAGCATTCGTGATCTTCACCCCGTCAACACTCTCCATCGTCGTCGCTCCCTCAGAAACAACCCAAACTGGCTCTCCATTCGGTTTGAAAATGTTCCACTCGAGTGGAGTCTTCATGGTCTTCTTGCCTTTCTTTCTGAAAACTCTTGCAGAGACGTTGATCTGACTAGACTCTGGCATGGTCTCCAGACGAGCGTCGTCAGAACGTTTGCGAGCTCTCTGAGACTCGAGCATGTGTCTGAAGAAGTTCTTGGCGATCTCCCGATTGATCTTCGTCCCGTTTTTCTCGTCGTTCTCAGATGGTTCCTTCGATCCGTCCGATTTGGCTTCTGCTGAAGAAAAAGTACGATTTCTTATACTAAATTTTGGAAACTACCAGAGTTGGAAGAAGTCTGCGAGTTCTTCTTCTTTCTCTCGTTCTTGGATCCAATCGGTGCGTCGTTCTCACTTGAAGTCTGAAATGTATCGGATCAGAGATTACACTGGTCTAGAGTGCTCTTACTCTCCCATCGATGGAAATCGATTGAGTGGCAGTTGCGGAAGTCTTCTTCTTGCGGATAGTCGTCTTCGGAACATCCTTCTCCACCTTCTCCTTAACTTTGCGACGAATCGCCTTTCCCTCTTTAGCCGGCCCAGTCGGAAGCAGTCCCGTCGGATCCTTCAGAAGATTGATGGTCAACGGAAGATTGGTAACTGGAGGAGCGACGACCGGTGGCGGAATCGGAGTCGATAGGGCGGACGCAGGAGACGGAGTTCTACTCGGAACCTGGACGACAGCCGGAATCGATCTCTTCGCCGCGCCTCTGCGACATCTGTAGGTGAATAGATCTTGGGAAGACGCTTCGTTGAACTCACTGGGATTTTCCTTCCTTCCGTCTACCTTTTTCTTCTTTTTTACGAACAGGGAGGTTCAGTGAATTCGGCATTTCCGTAGGCGTTGTAGTGTGGCAGTGTGAATGGAGACTGGTGAGAGTTCGTCGATTTATAAACTGATCGGTTGGGGAAAAAATTGGTTCGTGGGGTTGATCGGTCACTCGGGCGGTCCACACGTTTACTGATGACTATCGGAGAGTTCACTGAAATATTGAACAAAAAAAATAAAGCCGTGAAATATATATTTTCCACTCCCGACGTTTTTCTAGTTAAACTTTTTCTCATAATCTGGGTCAAGGTAAAAAACGACCCTGCAGGTTCTGAATCTGGATTGAAAATTGTAAGAACGTTAACTGGATTTGAGTTATGAATCTCAACTTTACGGGGTCACAACCCGATTCTTGTGAGCTTTTTGCCCATCCCTAGTTCACATTCTGACATTCTGATCTCTGAGCACATGGACCTGATTTTACATTGGGCCAGATTAGAAGAAAAAGTTCAGCGGTATCAGTTGAGGAATTTATTTGTAAACCAATCCCAAGATTCCAGAGTTTCAGCTTCAGAACTCCAACTTCTCAAGATCAATCCAAAGCTTTGATTTTCATAAAGTTTCCGGATTTCCAAATGTTCAGGTTCCATACTTTTGTGAACGGGACGGATCCTGGCTCAGGCTCGGGTCCTTCTTATTCTCTATTCCTCTCCTCTTGGCGCCTCACCACCAAGAGGAAGAGACGTCGGAGACTTGGCTCCGCCCCTTCTCCTTCGGAGCAGGGACGACGCAATGTTTAATCAGAGTTGAAGTAGGAGCCAACATGAGATAGCCGAGAGGGAGACCTCTCTGAATCATCGTGTCCGAGGATTAGATCCACCTCGGACTCTCACACTATCCCTTATTAACTCCTTTACTCAGACTCTCAATAAACCCATTTATCCTAACTCATGAAGTGGCCATCCCACCAATAAAGGTTGAGTATCCGAAGGGCCTCAGGAACGACCCCTTCACACTTTGACGAATATGATTGCTGAAATCATCTCCTTTTAAAATTTCAAGTCAAGAATTGGTGTGTAGAACAAAAAGGAAAGTGATCAAAGTTCACAATAAGATCTGAGACAACGGCGGAGAGTAACACCTGAACACATTGTACTGATAAGACAAGACATGCGGCACAGAAAAAAACAAAATGGGAGAGTTTTTTTTGAAAAGGATAATATTATAGGTTTGAATATATCGGTGTTTGTCTAGAGTTTGCTTATAACAGTTTGAACGGATGACCAACCGGTGTCATTTTAAATTTCAAAAATTTCACTTGCGAATTTTTAATTTCGAGTCCAAGAAAAGCAAAAAGGATTGAAAGTAACCATCCTCATGGAATCCACAAGAAATCGACAGCATAAAAAAGCTCGAAAAAATCTTCAAAACACAGAGAAATTGGGATTCTGTGACCACTTCGTGATCTGTGATGTGTCCCTCCAAATGGGCGGAGCGTACACTACAGTATCCCTATAAATAGTAGCAGAACTTTCCCTTTCCGAATCAATCAGTTACACCATCAAATGTCTTCTTCCAAAGTAGTGAAGCAAGTATTCTCTCTGGCCAAAAAGCCCTACAGTACCTCTGCTGCATTCGCCACTTCAAGGCAATCCGATGAAGTTTGCAACCTTACTCCACCTGTCAATTTGCTTTCCGAGAATGAGAACTTTTTCGTGGAAACTGGTAAGTTTTTTGATTCTTTAAGGGGATTTCTCGACTGGCTGTGTTTAATACAGTATGTGTCCGGGTAAAATCGAGAACAAAGATTCAGAATCTGGACTAAAGTAGTCTTGTTAATCTTACCATTTTCAGTCCGTAAGTTCTCGCAAAACGTGGTGAAACCACTGGTTCGGGAGATGGATAAGAACTCGAAAATGAGCTCGATTGTAACAAAGGGAGCATTTGAGAATGGGGTTAGCTCCTTCTGATATTTCTGCATCTATTTTCGCCTATTTCAGCTAATGGGTCTTCATGTTCCCGAAGAGTACGGTGGCTCTGGTTCCTCCTTCTTCGATGCGATGATCGTCATTGAAGAATTGGCGAAAACGGATCCGTCAGTGTCAGCAATGATTGGAATCCACAACACTCTCCCTGTCTCGATGATCATCGATCATGGAACTGAAGAACAGAAGATGAAGTATCTCCCTAGACTGTGTTCCGATTCCCTGGCATCTTTCTGCATCTCAGAGTCAGGAGCAGGATCCGATGCTTTTGCTCTGAAAACTGTAGCCAGAAAAGACGGAGATCATTTTGTGATCTCTGGATCCAAAATGTGGATCACCAATTCAGGAGATGCTCAGGTCTTCGTGGTGTTTGCAAACGCGGATCCAAGCCAAAAGTATAAAGGAATCACTTGTTTTCTAGTCGAGCGATCTGCAGAAGGGCTTACTGTGGATAAAGAGGTACTTCAACAAAATTTATCTCGGTTTCTGTGACAGGTGCCAAAAAGTGATCAACTAATAAAATATTTCTCATGTCGTCCTAAACAGTTTATCAATTTGTCACTTTTTGATACGTGTTACTGAAACCGAGATAATGTGATTTATAGGAAGACAAACTAGGAATTCGTGCATCCTCCACTTGCCAAGTTCACTTCGACAACGTGCGGGTTCACGAATCGGCGATTCTTGGAGAGTATGGGAAGGGCTACAAGTACGCAATCGAGTGTTTGAATGCTGGAAGAATCGCCATTGGAGCTCAAATGATTGGATTGGCTCAGGGCTGCTTCGACCAAACGATTCCATATCTTCAACAGAGAGAGCAGTTCGGACAGAGACTCATCGACTTTCAGGTTAGAGTGATTTGAAGGTTTTCGATCAACCGGCTGTTTTCAGGGTCTCCAACACCAAATCGCGCAGGCGAGGACTGAAATTGAAGCCGCCCGTCTTCTAGTCTACAATGCTGCTCGAATGAAGGAATACGGGATTCCGTATGTGCGAGAAGCTGCAATGGCAAAACTTTTTGCATCTCAAGTAAGACTTTTTGATGAATTATTTTTCTTCAGAATCAAGGTCAAAGTAAAACTATCAGATTTAGTAATGAAAATTGGCAAAATGCAGACGAGATCCGTGTTATGACCTCGGAAAAAACCGTTATTATAGATCTCACTGGGGAAACTTTACAAGGTCGTAACTTTAGTCACGGGAGCATTTTCCTGATTTTCATTTCAGAATCTGAGAGTACGGTCTATTTCATCCCCTGACCCAACTGGCATAGTAATTCCGTTGCCAGAGTTCTTCTTCGAAAACCCCTTGTTCCAGGTCGCCACATCAACATCTGCTCAATGTGTGAAATGGCTCGGCGGAGTTGGCTTTACGAAAGAGTTCCCCGCGGAGAAATTCTATCGAGACGCAATGATCGGAGAGATTTACGAGGGAACTTCGAATATTCAACTGAACACTATTGCAAAGCTAATTGATAATGAATACCGGTTGAGGGCTTGAACCCTTCTTTACTGTAAATTTGGATTCTTCCTGAGAAATGAACCTTCTTCAAGACTCTATCGGCATCTCCTCATCCATCTCCATCTATATTACCTTCCTTCTCCGTTTCAAAACACTAAAAAGTAAAGAAAAAAGCCGAGAAGATGCTTCCCGAGAAAAAGAGAGAGAGGGGAAGAAATTACGCATGCGAAACACCCTGGCTTTATGAGTTTTCTTCTCCTCTTTTTCTTCCCGACAAATGCCCTCCGTTTCCTTCCTTTACCCATTTTTGGAGGGAAAGAGAACGCACATTTGCATTGTAAATAAGGTTACAAAATGTTGTATTTGAGTGTTTTGTTGTAAAGCTTTTCGTTTTGTACTCGAGATTTTTTTGCCGAGTGGCTAACCATTCTACAGTTCATTGTTTTTTCGGAAATTTAAACTTTCTTCCAAACATTTTCTTATTCCAGTCGATGATGAACACTTTACCCAAAAACCTCAAATCTCAGTTTATTGCCATTATTTTCGGTTGATTTTTTCCCAATTGATAGATCTCATAGTGGTCTACACTTTGTCAACTGACACCTTATTTGTAGCATGTTTTATTCTAAAGATATGCCGTCTCATGTAATTCCCTTAAAATTTTCCGCTCAACTTGGATTCCATACTATTCCACCTTCTCAATCGTTTGAATTTTGATGTTCAACTTGCTCAAAAAACATTCCACTTTTCGATTTACATACTCTAAGGATTAACTTTTCTTGTTGTTTTTCAAAACATCCAAATCTATAACCGGTTTTTTTACAGAACTTTGAATCACCTTGCTGCCTGATTCCCTTTTTGTTTGTGAAAATTTGAATTGAAAATTTCTGATCCTAATCTTCTCAAATCTTCTCTATGATGATTGTGAGCCGAAAGGATTATTCTCCAGAAACGAATTTGGTTCGATTCGTTCCTCCCCCTCTTCTTCATTTTTCGTCACTTCCCTGCCACTTTTGACACATTTTCTCGTCCCTCCCAAAACGTCACATAACTAATATTTCCATAGAAACGAAGAGAAGAGAGAAATAGATGAAGAAATGCATATTCGAGGAAAACAAAATGAGCTCTTTTTCTCGGCCGAAAAGAAAGAAACGAGAATGCTCTCTCTCTTTTTTATAATTAGCTTGGCGACTAGTTTGTCACTTTGAGAAAGAAAAGAAAGAAAAGAAATGCTGGGAAGGAGAGAGTTACTTTTCTCCTCTCATTATCTTTCTCTATTCCTTCTTCATGTTCCCACTATATGAGCATTAAAAAGAAACTTAAATCTGGAGGAACCCTAATGGATTGACTTCTTGCTCTTTGTTCTTCTTCATGCTTAATTGATTTCTCTTCTTTTTCTTTTGTTTCATCCCAACTAACAAAGTCTTGTCTTCTCCTTGGTTTTTTAACCTAATGGCTTTGAATGTCAAATTTAAACTTTGCAAAAAAGCAGTCCTCACAGAACTATCATCAAGGGCAAAATTGATTTCGAAAACAAAATTTTCACTGACCTAACCCAAAAAAAACCTAACAACTTTGAACTTATGGACGGGAAAAAACTTTCAGACTGAATATTCTCGAGAATGCAATTGGAAATTTTCCATTTTGGGATTCCCTAGTATAATCTCGTTAAATGAAATCATCCTGAAAGTCAATCTATGACATTATTTTATCGTTAACTTTGAGATGCAACATCTTGAATTCCATGAGCCTTTTTTCAACTTTGATTTGTGAATCTGGATTTTTAAGATCAACTTTACCTTGCACCAGATTATTTTGAAAAGTTCACTCGACCAGTCGAGCAATCTGCTTGTGAAACAATCATAGGAATTTTCAGAAAAGTCTCAAAACCCCTCGAAAAAAACCCTGTTGTTAGGTAGATTTTTCATGTTTTCATGGTTCTCCGTTCTCGTTTTCCCGAAATAGATAAAATCTCAAAATAAAATATGTTAATACAAGCTTTCTCACTTTCTCCTCACTCTGATAATCCTGCTCTCTTTTCCCTCGAGAACTTCTCGGATAATAAATCAAAATGTCAGTTGTCAGCTGCTCCTCTATTCTCTCCTTCTCCCTTTTCTTCTTCTCTCTTTACAACAATAACTTTGAGATATCAAAATGTTCCTTTATGTGTTTTCCCTGATTGTTTTGAGAGCAAACACTAATGGTGAATCATTCGGAATTCCAGTCGAGAAGGAAACATTCAGCGTTGATACTTTCATTGTGTGTTATTCTTTCAAAAAACAATTCTGATTATGTTGAAGTTTGATTTTTGAGGTCCGGTTTGTTTTAAACAGTGTTTTTCTATAAATACTGACCCTTTACGGCTTACGGCATACCTCCAAAAGTCTATAGATTGCAAAAAAGAGAAACTGAAAATATTTAGGGTGAGCTGAGATATGGAAGAAACATTAGCTAACTGTCTATGTTTTGAACTGATCTTCATAGAAATAAATACATGAGATCTTCATTTTGACCGTTAGCACTTTTACTGAAGCATTTTAGATTCTTTGAACCTCGAATGAGATGAATCATAATTGTTCTGTTGGTCAATAGGATTGACCACAGGTGAAATTGTTGTTCCTTGAAAAAGTAAACATTTGAGGGGGGAGCATTTGTGGGAAAGGGAACAATTCCTAATGCAAACAATTTCTCTCTTCTCTTCTCTCTCCGTACCTCTGGGAATTACATTTCATCCCCATCTATGTTCGTCGATCCCTTTTTTTCTCTTTCTCCTCATTAATTCCTCCTTTTTTTCTAGTTTAATGGAATGTTTTTTGACCAAGAAGCCACTTTAAGAACTTTTTCTGAGTTGGTAAATGTATAGAATGAAATCGGGGCTTTCGGATGTGCTAGGTGTTGATCTGAGCAACTATCTAGAAGTCGAGGTATTTGCTCCGGAAGTTGGTGAATGAGTTCGAAAAGTTTTCAACAGTGTCACATTCGTAGGCCCAGATTTTGTTCTGAAGTTTGCAACTTTAGAGGAAAATCTCAGAGTGTCCGTAAAGATCCTATAACAAGTACATGTTTTCAGATCTATGAGCCTGAATGAGAAGACGTCGTAGATGTGTGTTCCTGGTGTTCATCGTGACTGCCTTCTTCACTCCGTTAGGATTCTTCTATTTAACAATTGCAAATGAGAATAACAGGGTAACAAGGGTTTCTCGTTTCCTCTTCATCCTCCAGAATTTTCAGTTTGGATTCTCAAAGGAAAGCACGAATGGATTCCAAACTGTCGAGGTTACAGAAGCCCCTGAAACAATCCACGTGGATTTTAAGAAGTTTTTGGATCATGGTAAGAATTTGAGCCCATTGGATACAGAACAGAAATTCGAAAATTTTCAGAGTGCTCGAATTTCCCTGCGAATGTAACACAAGACTATCCGGAGTGTTTGAACAAGATGAAGTGGATTAGGAACGGATGGAAATCTCATCAATGTTATGCTGAGAATCAAATCGATGGATCTGAATGCTCATTTCGTTACTATCTGTCTCAAGTTGAGAATTATTGTCCTCCCATGGAAGATAACATACAACGGAAAGGTCTAGCGAAGGTGAAACGAAATGCCAAACTTTGAGAACTTCCCGAATTCCAGATGAGCCCCAGTATTCGACGTCTTCTTCCGATTTTCGATGGGATTCCCCATTACATGAAAACCAGAATCAATCGATTATGGAAGAAATGGAAGGAAGGAGCTCATGAAGTGATGGAAAAGTATCCAAAGTCTATGAATGAGAGGAGGAAGTTGAATGTTTTGGTGTTCATTGGTTTTTTGGCAAATGAGCAGAAACTGAAGTTGGCGAAGAAATCGGATCATGGAGGACCTCTGGGGGAACTTCTTCAATGGTCGGACCTTCTTGCCTCGCTTTCTATTATTGGACATCATTTGGAAGTTTCCACGGATAAGGAGAGCTTGAGGAGGTGAGTATAAAGGCTTACAAAGAGTTCCCTTGGATGGTTGCAATTGTTCTCATAATCTGGGCCTTGGTAAAATCCATCGTTGTAAAGATTAAGGTTTCTGAATCTTATAAAAGGAAACTTAATCTGTTGTGTAGGTTTTTATGTTGACCCAGTTGATGAGCAAAAGTACCATTGGGGAATCCAAGGAATCAACTTGTTAGATCCTTCATAAATCCAAAAACTTTTAGTATCGTTTGGAGGTATATGGCAAAAGGGCCTTGCCAGTATGTTAATGGGACTCGTCAACAGTTGGATATAATTTTCACTGATATCATGGGATTGAACATTCTGAGACAGTACCATCGACAATTCTTGCTTAGTAATAGGTAAGTTTTCGGGTCGTTTTTCTCCCAATATGTTGATCTATTCCAGGTGCCGAATCCGTCTTCTCGACAGCTTCGGAACTCACGCCGAGTTCACTACGAAATCCTATTTCCTTCAACATAAACGAAAACTATCTGGTCCGTACTCCCAGCGTAATCCTTGGGGAGGACACGGATTGGATCTTCGTCAACATTGGACATTCTATCCACATTCTGATGACAACACATTCTTAGGATTCGTTGTAGATACAGAAGGAGTGAAGGTACAGAAGACGTTAACGCCTTCTGCTTTGGTGTATGGAAAGGAAAAGTATATGTGGGAGAATGCAGAGAAACCGATTGGAGTGCTGAAGAAGTTTGTGAAGGTTCATGCGACGGTCGCTGATTTGGACGGTGTTGCGGGAACCAATAAAAGCTCCGTGTTTGAAGATGTGCAGAATCATGGATTTTTGAACTCCGAAGAAATTTCTAATCTTTTGGACAAGACGACAATATTCTTCGGATTGGGATTCCCTCTGGAAGGTCCTGCTCCACTAGAAGCGATGGCTCACGGAGCAGTATTCATCAATGCCAAGTTTGACACACCGAAATCAAGAAAGAATTATAAATTCCTGGCGGAGAAACCTACTCTGAGAGAGTGGACAAGTCAGAATCCGTACATGGAGAGAATCGGAGAGCCCCACGTCGTCACAGTTGATATCAACAATGAGGAAGAGTTGGAGAAAGCGATAAGACGGGCGGTTGAACTTAAAGTGAGTTTTTTTTAATGCAGCGGACCCTCTGAAATGGATTCCGCCCTTCGAAACCAAATAATCTTCAGTAGCGATCCAAAATGTGGGTTTCGGCCGGATTTCAAGGCAGTTTTAGCTGACAATTTGTGACCTTGTGAGAAATTTACACATTTTGTCTTGTTTAGTTTTTGGGAGGAGTGGAGGCCAATCTGGAGTTCCGGTCCTGGTTACGCAAGAACCACCGAGAGTTTCACCTCGGAGCTGTTTTTACAAAAGCGTAAATTTTTCAGCCGAGACCATTCGTGCCTTTCGAATTCAGTCCGGCTGGAATGCTGCTCCGTGTGGCTCTTCTTCTGGAAAAACAAGAACTTTGCGACAAGACAGCAGTCTCCAAAAGATGGCCTCCAGTAGATGAAATGAAGCTATTTAGAACAAGCCACCCTGGTGATTCATGTGAAATCGCATGTCGTTCTCAGAACCTGAAATGTGAACCTTCTTATTTTCCAATCATCAATTCG
The DNA here is from genome assembly GCA_900536305.3 of Caenorhabditis sp. 40 LS-2015. NCBI lineage: Eukaryota > Metazoa > Nematoda > Chromadorea > Rhabditida > Rhabditidae > Caenorhabditis > Caenorhabditis tribulationis. The sequence goes on along the minus strand of LR543384.1, from coordinate 262,396 downwards.
TCGCCTTTACTCAAGCGGTAAGATTTTCAGTTTTCGAATTTCCGCCAATTCATTATTTTTCCAGTGAATTCTCCTGCTCTTCAACGTCTTCTGATGACTCACCATTCGCTCCATTCAACTGCATTGTCCAATCGTCGTCATCCCTTTTCAGTTGTGCCTCTCGCCCTCCGCCAGATTCCGAAGTCGTTCGTGTTTGTCCTTGCCTCGATTACATTCCAGAACAGCATGCCATTTGTAAAAAGTGTCTTTGAGTATGATAATTACGGGGGTTTTTGCTTAGACGGGTTGCAAACTTTCGTATATATCGCAATAAATAATTTTTAAAAAGAAACGAAAAAATAACAACAAAGTAACAAAAATACTGATAACAATAAAAGTAACGATGTGACAGAATGGGAAAAGACAGGATGAATCCGATGAAAAGTAAAAAATAGAGTGAGTGGGGGCAAAACAGTAAAAATATTAGATCTGTGGTATTTATTAAAAATTTGGGAGTTTCCTAGATCCGGAATGAAGTAGACGGAAAGTCGAATGAAGCATTGGAGGAGGAAGAAGGAGAAGCTTGCAGAGAATTGTCCGAGTAGCCTGAAAAAATCATATGTAGAGGAGGATTTCGGACTTTTTGGTCAAAAGTGTGTAATCAAATGTCTAGACTCAAAGTATCATAATGAAAACGTTTGAGAGATTCTCTAAACACTCGAACATTTGCCTAAAACAAGGTATTCTTTAAGAAAGACCCACATAAACTCATTCTAGAACTGACAGGAAAACTTCCACACCAGCAATGCTGCTAAGATTATTCATTTCATGTTTTTAGAAACTTTGTAGCCTAAAATAACTTTGTACCTCAAAATGAAACTTTTGTATACATCGAATTAATTAATTTGTACCCCTGAAGTATTGTACCTTAGAATTTCGTAAATGCCCCCGAATAGTTTTTACCCCGTTGTATCTTCCGAATTATTGAACCCTCCGAATACAATGCCAAAAACTTTGTCAGCTTCCTTGAAAATAGTTTTTTTGAGGCGATTTTCGAATGTTCCGGGAACATTGTGAACATTTTATTATGATTATCGAAATCTACGCACTTTATCACATATTTTAAAGCAACGTTCAGTAAATGATATCTGATCATACCAGAGTCATACACGGTAGAGGACGAGTCCTTGATGGGTGCGACAATCGAAAGTTTCTTCTTATTCCGTTTCGGACAAGAACGGAACCAGTTTTTAGGCATCCATGCCGTATTCGCTGTGTAGATCGCGTGTGGTGAGCTGTGATCATAACTCGAGAATGGAGTTGGGTCATCGAGATTTAATGAAATTGTTCCGAAATTCTTGGCTAAGCAATTCTTTCCACTATATCCTGAGACTGTGAAGGAAGATAACTGTGTGACGATTTGATGCGACCGTTCGATATACGTATCACGGCGGAAATCGTATTGAGCAAGAGTTTTGAATGTCGTTGCGCCGCTATCAGTGACTTGTCGAAGTTTCGTTAGAATAAATGTGAGTTCGGCCGAAGTATCTCCTCTGAAATGTTTTGTGTCGCGGAGATGCAATTCAAGTTTTCCGTCCGGAAGAATTTTCAAAAGCGTTGTTTCCTTGATGGAGTAATTCGTGACATACTGAAAAATTCTTGAAGAAATATTTCATCGCCACGACACTCACATTAAACAGTGCAGTTCGAATTGTGTACATTAGATTGAAGTCGACTTCAGAGATCCGCAGAGATTGAATGATAGCTGCTAGAATGTTTTCTTCAGTTCGAGTGATATGCGCCCTTAAAATTTGCAACTAGATATTGAATTTTTCGTTCAAGGGGGACATCCCCACTTACCATTTCTTCACTAAATTCACAATACAAATTTTGTGTTCTAAATTTAACGGAATCGCCATCAGAGCAAGAACCGATGAACACGACAATTTGGTGATTTCGTCTTTCATCCAACACGTGCTTTTCAGTGAGTTCGAAACCGTCTTCACAAGTTCCTCAACGCCATCTTCCACCGGATACATTAGTGATAAATGCGGACGAATCCCTTTTTGTTGTCTTGGAATGTATACTACTCTGGTTCTCTCGTTTAAGTCGCTGATCATTCCATGTAAATCCATCTTGTCGGAAACTGAAAATTAGTTGAATTAAAGAATGTGGAGAAAAATATTTTTAAAGTGAGGCAACTGTGAGGTTCACCAACCTGCGGACTTTGCAACACATCGTACGCGCATTTTGTCCGCAAAACGTCGAAATGTGTTATTTTCACAACAGATGCGTTTAACTCGATTCGCATGAAGAATTGGAAAAAGTTGTCAGCTGATAAATCGTTGGGCATAAAACGAACTACATTTTATTAGTTGAAGGTTTTTTGAAATTTTTCATATGAACCGAGATAAATGTTCTTGAATGAGAGGAGTGTACCACTATTACAGGTTTTACAATTTATTAGCCACTCTGATAAATATCGAACATCATTTATGCGTCTTCATGTGCCTGTGTAGATTTCCACTCTGCGTGAACTTCATCATACAAATCGTGCAAACGTAGGGCTTGTGTCCGGTATGAGTTCTCAAATGCTTCGTCAGTGTTGAACTGTCGGTGAATGCTTTTTCACATTGTCCACATGGATACGGTCGTTCTCCAGTATGAGTTCTGAAATCTTTATTAGTCTTTCGAAAATAACACCATTGCTAATCCTCTAGCGATGCGGAGGAGAGGGGAGGGGAGTATCATAATATTGTGATTGGCATTCAGTGAATCCCTACAATTAGCTGTTGAGCATCCAGACTAAGCCGGGTGGTAGGAGGGGAAGATGACGACAGGTGGTTCTAATCGGATACTGTAGAGAGACGTACCTTCGATGGGTGACAAGAGAGGAACTTTGGGAGAAGGGACGGTTGCAAACCGGGCACATGAACGGTTTCTCTCCGGTGTGAATTCTCTTATGAGCAGTTAGATTGGCAGCTTGTGAGAATGCTTTTCCACACGTAGAGCATCTGAATGGTTTGGGAGTTGACCTGGCCAATGGGCGGTGAACAGTAGGAAGAACTTTTTTGGTGAGCATTCGAGTTGGAGGGGGATCCATATAGCACAGATTTGTGGATGGAAGTTGACTGAAAAATGGGTAAAGCTGACCCCGAAAATACTTTGGAACTAACCGAAACGAATCGGTTGTGATATGAGTGGAAGTCATTAGTGGTTGAGCAGTACTTCCAACAGTCCCATGGTTCGTCGAATGACTCATTCCCATATGAGCCACTCCATTGACTCTATTCGCAGTGGGCGCCGTCCCCATATGCTCCATCTGAGTGCCCATTGTCCATGATGACGTGGCACTCCAGTCGTGTTGCCTCCATCCGCCATATCCGCTGAAAAAGAGGCAACCCTTCAAGTGCAATTATATCTCTACTATTGTAAGTCATCTCGGCAAAGTCTCTTCAATGTTCCCAGTCTTTTCCTGATGGGATCTTCTTTTTTCGTCTTCCAGAAGCACTTGGTCCGAAGCTTCACAAAAGAGCTTCTCGCCCAAATGAAACACTTTCGAATCCCTATCTTCATGAAGAAGGTTTCTCTTTCCGCCGAATCTGATCATTCTTTGTCTGTCGACTGGCCAGCATGCGCGGTTTTTTTTCTAGCGCTCTTATTTTGAGGACCTTCTTTTACTGCATTCCCGCCGATTCAAAATGTTGTTCTTTATAAGGAAAACTTTAGTTTTGTGCAGTAATTGCTGCTCATAATAAGATCTACATTTTATTAGTTAAATGATTTTTGAAATAATCGATGCGAACCGAAGTAAATGTTTTTCAATTTGAGCAACACTGTAACAAGTTTTACGATATACAATTTGACCGTATACACTTTAAAATGCTGAACTTAAGAGCTTGCGAAAGTGGCTCAAGGCTACCCAATTTTTCTGGAAATTTGTGGCTGTACCAAACACCTCTGTATTTCCGTTTTTGTAATTGACAACTTTTTTGAAAATCGCTCTCTTTCCGATAAGTGAAACCCAGTATAACTTGTTGGAAAGCGACTTTCAGCGAAATTCCTCAACTACAAAAACGATCATCCAGAGTTTCTCGATAAATCCATAAACGTTTAGAAAAAGTTTGGTCTTTGAAACCACTTTTTTAAACGCTTTAAAGTTATCCGTTTCCACTTAAAGCGTGAAAGCTTTTTTCGATTCTCAATGCGAACCGAGATAAATTTCGCCGAAGTGAGTGAAGAGAGGTTCAAGATTACTGCGCAACTCTGAAATCGTTCGAATAACTATTTTCAGGAAATAGGATAGTAGCATTTGTACAGAACTGATTATGTTAAAACAACCAGGTTTTGAATATCGGGTCGTTTTTTTTAGTTTGCAAATTCCGACAAGCCTGACCATACCCCCTCCAGTATGATTACATAACCCATCTGCCTCTAATTACGGTATTCAAAGACGGCGAGCGAAATAATTAGAGCATGTCGCAATCTATAGGGATTTTTCTAATCTAACTTACACATGTTCGTTTCCATTTTGAACCGACATCACAATGTTTTCAGTTGGCTGTGTTTGAGATTGAGACGTTGCAACAGTAGCCATCATAGATGACGTGGCATCAGAGGTGTAGAAGTCTTGGTATCCATGGTGCATTTGCATCTAAAAACGGAAGTTGGTTCTGAACGATTCAAAGTCAGGTACACTTACCTGGGGAATATAGTTGGTCGAATCAAAAAACTCATTGTTGGTAGTGCTCATTTGATAGTGATACGACATTTTTGAAGAAAAGGAATGAGTTGTCTCCAGAACCAAATGAGGAATAAAAATGAACTGGCAGATAATAACAGGTTATACAGTAATCCGGAATGGAGGGATCCTCCCCTTTTTTCACGGAGCAAGATAATCGAATAAATAAGGGAGAGCAACGGGGAGAGGGAGACAGGTGACAACGCGATGAGCATGAAGATTTTAATCCCTTCACTACCGTAGTTATCCGAGGAAAGTAAGGCTTCGTGTTACAACTTCTTCCTACACATTCTGATTTCTTATTTTGCCACTTTTCCGGAGAACATTTGCTTGAAGTTGTTTTCAATGAATCATCTGATTTTTGCTGGTTTTTGAAGTTTTGATATCCTGAAAATGGGAGGAAGAGTATAAGAGCAACACCATTTCTCACTTCTGCTCAGCCATGTCTAAACCCAAATCACGGAAATACAGTATCATTTTTTTTTGGAAAGAAACATTACTTCGAGTTTTCAAGTTAGGTTTGGAACCACACTTGCAATCGGATTGACATCAGGTCGTCTTATTTAAAGGTTATTTATTTTTGTTAGCGTTGAGAATTTCAAAAAGTGTTAACTAATTGAATGTTGGTCATAAAAAGAATTATAGTTTATTTGTAAAAAAGTTTTCAACACTGACACAGGTTTTACGGTACACCAACTTCGACAATTTTTAGGTTTGCGCGATCAAATTCTCTTTCGGTTTTGTTTCCAGCTGTTTTACTCGATCCTCAGCGAGGTCAACTGAGCATTGAGAATTTTTCTGATAAGCATGGCATGGAACCCTCAATTCGATGCATAGCGATTCCTGGAGCAGGTGGTACTAAATACGAGAATCATTTGGAAAACAGAACGACAAAGATTCACAGAAAATGGTGTTCACTGTGAGATAGAACTCTTCACATCATCATCCCGAAAGACCTCACACCGTGATCTATTCTTTTTTTTCATCTTTCCAATTACAAACAAGGTGCTGGTTTTCTAATCAGAAGGGAATTTCTAGGGGAACACGATCACAACGTTTAACGCAGGTCTAAAAAACGCTCATACGATATTTGGTATTGAACAAAAGACCAGTACTTTTGGTCACCTCTCAAAAAGAAAGATAGTGACGACTACTGTCAGTCGGCTGCATTCTAGACAAACTTCCTGGCACCGTTCCCTGGAGTCCGAAGAGCGTTCTGGTTTATCACGGACTTGTTTCACAGAATCATGATGACAGCAGAATCGCAACGTGTCTCAAACAATCATTTTCGCTTTTTCTTTCGCATTTTCCGCTCGTTTTATAGCAACTAGAAGGTAACTCTTTCATTTCTTCTCGACAACACTAGTTGGTCTACAATTTCAGTAACAAAGATGGCTGACAAGAAATCTGTAACTGCTCCCTCGGGAGGTGGTACGAGTCTCGGTGCAGCAGTTGCTCCCCCAGCTGGTCACTCGAATTTCGTCGATGCCGGAGCATCGACTTCGTTGATGAACAAGCCAGGAGAGCCACCGTTTAAGTTAGCCATCAATGTGAACAAAGTGAGAGAGTCTGAATATTGGGAATCGTTAATTTAACCAAACTTATCTGGGTTTCGGTGACAGATACATCAAAATGTGATCAATTAACAAAATTAGAAAGTGTTGTTAGATGAAAACTTTTTTGATCTGTTACAAGAACCGAGGTGGTCCAAAGGAAGGTAGATCATACTTCGAAAGTTTTATTCTTCAGATCGAGTTCAAATGTACCGAAGACAGAAAACCAGCATCTGTGTTTGTGAAGGTTTTCAATCCAACCAATGAGACAATCTCATTCAAAATTCGTTGCACTTCTGCGGACATCTTCCGTGTCCAACCGCCACTCGGATTCGTGAAGGCCAATGAGACGGTGTCGATTGCGATTTGGTATCAGAATCAGGACAAGAAGGATGCAATGTCCAAGTGTCACTACTTCGCCTTCTATCACACTCATAGCGACGGACGAACTGCTCGTGAACTTTGGAGCAATTCGAAAATCGAAGGCGTTCGTCGTCTTCCGGCCACATTTACTTCTGCCAAGTGAACTAAGAGAGAATTTCAGCATGAATCTGGTTTTTAAATTTAAAAAACTTATTATTCATTTGGAATTTCCGGAATTTCGAAAATAGGATCATAAATATTAGTAGACAAAGTAATACAGTGATGTCTCAAGAACCAATGCCATATTTCGTTCAAAAATTGATTTATTTTTGTCCAGACTTTCATATTTGTTAATGTGATTTTCAAAATTGCGACTCCATTTCGTCGACCCTCTCGTTTTCAGGAATCAGATGAATCTTCGGGGACTGCTGAAAAACCATACTTCCTACTCCCTCCATCTCATTTTCCAGACTCACCTCTAGAGCGTATGCCATCAAATTAACCGAAAGGAGTGGGAGGATGGCAGTGAAGCAGGGAATGTAATCATCCGGCTTACTCTGAAACACCTCACTGATTTCGTTGAGACAGCATGAAACTCACGAAAAGAGCACAAACTATTATCATTGGGAGGAGGGTGAAGAAGCGGACGAGAGAGCATCCCATGTTGCTCAATGCGTATGGATTGATGCGATCGGAGCAGTGAGGGGAGATGGCGTCGGAATACATTCCGTGGATTAGGAAAGGGACGATGGAGAGGGATGAGACGATAACGAAGCACAGGGATTTGAGAGAGATGGAGAGTCGCAGGTTCACCTGAAACGACAAACGATTGTTGAGAGAGATTCCAATGTCGGCATATCTCTGATTTCATTTGGTTCAAAGGTTTTACTGTAAACAGATTGAACGAATGTTAAAAAGTTGTTAGTGCATCCTGTTCAGAAACGTTGGTAATCCCACCAAAACGCCTAGAGTTGCTTAATACATTCACGAGCAGTCAGAAAAATCTATTTTTCGACTGCTAAAAGTTGACAGATTTTCGCTAAAAACGGTCTTGCTATGCGGTAGTGTAACTCAAAACTATCCCAGTTTGACAAGGATTAAATTCGGAAACATTTGAAAAAAAAGGTCAAGAATTCCAGTTCTCCTCACCTCGAATCCCTTGACAGCCTTCTTGAGTAAAACAGCTCCCAGGAGCAACTGAATCGAAATAATAAGAGTTGTGAGACACAGGATTATCAGTTTTCTTTTAGGAGCAATCCAATCCGGAAAGTTTCGTTGAATCAGAATAAAAACCATCGGACAGCCTATGGCAGTCAATAGGAGGAATATCTGAATCCGATGAGTTTCGATTTCCGGGATCCCAACATCTACGAGTATTCTGGGTAGTTTCAGAGACACTGTGAAGTGGATGAGAAGGAGTAATATAGCAGATGAGGTATATTGAAAAATGGGTTTGGAATATACCAGAAGACGTTTGAAGGTCATCAGTTCGGGAGGAAGAGCCGTTTGGGACGGCATTGAAGTCATTATTCGATCAGCTCAGAGTAAAGCCCTTCTAGGAAAGCGGATGAAGTGGAGAGAGATAATAGAGGAAAAAGAGAGTGGTTGGGGGAAGAAGGAGCCACGCCTTTTTTAGGCTTCATTTCACAATCAGTTATTTTCAAGCAGAAGAAGGGAATAGAATTTTATGAGAAGATGAACTTAAACTCAGGAACTTCAGAAGAGCTTCAAAATATTCTACTTCATTCTTTAATCATAATAGCTATTGACGAGTTCCATTTTTACTTGGCGTAGGACTTCGAGTAGGTGGTCGATTTCTTGTACTGGTACTTTGGAGCAGCAGCAGCTGGAGCCGGAGCAGCTGGTGATTTTGGAGCTGGAGAAGTTGGTTTGGTTGCGACTGGAGCAGACATTTTGGAAGACGATGCAGCTGGAGCAGCTGGAGCAGCGGCTGGTGGAGGCTGAAACATCCCTGGATCTCCCTGGTTTCCTTGATAGAGTAACCCACCTTCTTTCCGAAGAGCTCATCATCGATGTCGACATCGAGGTCGGTGTTCTTGTGATTGCCAATGGCATCGACTGGGACGAAAGCTGATTTGTCTGCCATCTCGCTCTTTACTGGCTCTCAATCGTCGACTTTGCTCCACACAAAAAAGAACGGAAGACTTTGAGAAGTTTCCGCTGGTTTCGCAAGAACTGATTCCCTTTCTTTGGTGTCTCTCAGTTTGACCTTTGACCGACTAACCCACTGACCTCTAAAATAGAGGGTGACCACGTCCAGCTATTTCCGATTCCGACTATTTATAAAGAGAAACACAAAAAAGAAAAAGCCTGCGTGAGAGCCCCGAAAATAAAAAAATTTTGCCACGTAGAGGGTCCATAAATAGAGAGCATCGAGAGGGGAAAAGGCAGTCAGTTCGAAAGGAACATCGGCAAAAAACTCTCGACAAGTTTCCAACACCGATCGTTGCGGTTCGTCATCGGAGCATCGTTCAGTAAGTTTCGAAGGGAAGGGAAGCTTCGACCAACTAGACATGTCAGGGGCCGGCCTTGAAACCTGGATCGACCCGGGCCGGGGATCGAAATTTCAGCTTACTTCGGTAATCATTATATTGAAACCGTAGATTGCTCAATTTTCGAGCTCTTAAGATGATTTGTATTACCCCCGGAATACGACTCAGGAGGTCTTGAGTCGTATTCCCGTTTTTTCGAAAACTGTAGTAGACCTACAGAGAACCAGTTTTGAGCTTCTGAAGTTTGGACGAGCCGGAAGCTTGAGAGCAGCAAACTAACTTCAGAAGCTAACTTCAGAAGTTCACAAACTGATTTTTGAAGGTCGACAGTAGTATTTTCGAACGTGGGAATACGTTTCAGAACTTCCTTCTTCACAACAGTAAACATAGCTTATCAAATTGAAAGGGTCGATTTTTTCCAGTTTCCACGAGCAAGATGACGTCCCGTTTAACGTGTCTTCTCATCTTCACCCTGCTGCTCGCTTCTCATAAGAATGTCTTCGCTGATGACTCGAGTACAGCAGAACCGACGAATCCACCTCCTCCTCCGCCTCCTCCGCCTCCGCCACCGCCACCACCGCCGCCGCCGCCACCGCCACCGCCTCCAGCAACGCCTCCGCCGCCTACACCAGCTCCCGGTGCAGATCATGGTCAGTAAGGAAATGATAGAAACCATGTTTTGCTTTTCAAAAACTACTAAATTTTTGAAACTTTCGGAATCAGTTGGTTTATGGGAAAAATAGTTGGTAACCTTTTCCAAGCTTCAATCAAAACTAATACAAAAAACAAAGAGCATCCCATCATCGGGAAATAGTCTGCACAATCCTGCACATTTAAGAGAAAGTCGTTTCTTAAAATTCGAAAATTTACAGAATGCCCGGATGGGCAGAGTCCCACCGCGGACTGTGGAACTGGTGTCCCCTGCTTAGGAGTTTGTTACCGAGACATGCGATATCAGGACATCCTGAAATCCAGATGTTGTGGTAGGTTAACATTTGAAATTCTGCCTGAAACTTTTATATTTTCAGCTAACCTTGGTGATTTTTGTCCAACTCATCTGCATGCCAAACACAATGCCGACGCGAACTATAACTATTTGTATACATTCATTCCTAACATGCCGACAGAGTTGTGGTACAAGATTAACAAACCGGAATCATCAGCGTCTGGAGTTTCATGCCGTGAGTTATACCCCCATTCTAACTAGTTCTAGTCCGTTTACGTGTTTCTTGTTTCAGCGGTTCCAAACTCTTTCGCATTGAAAGAGAAGAACGGGAAATATGTTCCTGTTGGCTGGGAGGGGACACAACAAGCGAAAGCTTGTACTGATAACAAAGGATGTGCGGAAGGGGAATTCTGCGATGCTGTTTGGAACCCCAGTTATGAAGATGCTATAACCGGCCAGGCATTGGACAAAAGTGGACCAAATGGACAGTCTCTTCGCTTCTGCTACAAGCGTGAGTGTCTCTTTGATGTTCAACTTCTCAACTCAATTTCAGTTCCCGACATTGAAAGCAACATGAAACACGTTGAACATGACAATGGTCTCAAACTCTGCAATGATCACAAAGACTGCCAGGACGCGACTCAGATTTGTCATAAGGTCAACCAGAGGACATTCTTGAATGAATCAAACCCCAATACCCCCGCTCAAGGAATTTGTGTTCATGGTATCGGAAGTTGTTGCTTTTCAAAACGAACGAAATGTTTCTTTTCAGTTGATGCCTGCAGTGGACGAGCACAAATTCGTGGTACGCTCAATGTGAACAGCCAACTTTGCACCGACGACACTTCTTGCCAAGACGCCGGAGTTTCCAAGGGCAACCAGGACTACAATCCCCACTGCACTAGCTACTTCCCTGCCGATAAAACACGCAAGATTTGCTGTTTCGAAAAGAATCCAGTGTGTCGAATCGGAAAAGCAGTGACTCCGTTCAAGAACTGCACTAAGATGTCCGATTGTACAGGAGATGTTCTCGTGAAGGATGCCCAATGGAACACTTGGTGTGATGACGGTGGTTTGAACATGTGCTGCAAGGATAGTGAAAACAAGAAGTGGCAGTGTCCGGATCTCAGCACTCCGTTGTTCAACGAGCCAAAGTGTACTGGATCTTCGAGTGACAACATCCACTCGGGAAAATGCCCGAAGAAGGGAGGTCGTTGCGTGCTCGGTCATTGCTGTCCATCTCGTAAGAATATGATAACTAAAGGTGTTGAATGAATTTCTCGTTTTCAGTGACCATCTCGGAGAACGGAACCAAAGTCGATCTTGGTCGGAATCTGTACGAGACTGAGTTCCCTTGCAACCCGGACAGCCCAATTCCAACTGGATTCTCCTACGTCTTCTGTAATGCGGAAACCAAAAAACTGATCGTTGTCGGAAAATTCCACACTAATGGAGACTCGATGACAAAGGTTTCTGGATCGAAGTGCACCATCAATTCGTAAGTTTCGCAATCTACTATTAACACATTAGAGAATATTCAGTGATTGCTCCAAAGACGGAAGTGCCGTTTGTGTCTACGAGAATGACAAGAACCACGTCTGCTACTACAATCCGCTCCGTGCTCTTCGTCCAGAAGTGTCTTCGTTCTGGAAGACTATGCTGATTGTCTCTCTGTGCTGTGCTGCAGTATTCCTGATCACCTCACTCATCTGCTTCGTGTGCTATCGTTCGAAGTCTGTCTTCGACAAGTACAAGCCGAAGAAGAAGGGAAAGAAGGACAAGGGAAGTGGTTCGAAGAGCAGCAAGGGAAGCAAGAACAAGAAGAAGGGCGGCAAGAAGGGAGACAAGAAGGGTGCCAAGAAGGGCAAGAAGGGAGATGAGAGCTCGAGTTCCAAGAAGTCGAACACCAATTCCAAGAAAGACACGGAGAAGTCCGAGGCTGGCACGACTGGTGATGGAACCACCAGTTCGCAGATGAACTAGAGATTAAATTGGGAATTATTTGGGAAATGAATAATATTATTTTTGATTGTTTTTTTTCTATAATTGAAATGAATCGAGCAGGAAACATCTGAAGATTCCAGACTCCAGACAGCTTTCTTCTGCTTCACATTGAAATTCGCGATCAACGAGCCGGAGCAATTAAAAACTCGTGTAAAAACTAGCAAAATCGCAAAGTACTGTGGGGAAAACGTTGCGGGGCCAATACATTTAAACAGTTTTCCGTGCTATTTAATTTTGTAAGCTTCTGTATTGATAAATGAACACAAATTCATTACATCTCTATTCTACTCATTCACTTTTCCTGAACATTGAATACTTTCTTGTGAATAAGTTCAATAGTAGGATTCGACGGTGGCAGGAAGAGACCGATAAAGACGGCGAGCTTGAAGATGTAGTACAACGGAATGTACTCGAGAACACGATCGAAGAGCACGAAGACACCGAAAAGGGTCCAATAAATGAACATGATTCCAGACGATGGTCTCTCCGATGGTTCCACGTACGTCAGAATAATTGGTGCTGCGACGAGAAGTCCGTTGGCCAGATAGTGAGGTTCTTTGAGAACGACCAGAAGAGCAAGGATGAAGATGACAGTTCCTTTGACTAGCTGAAGGCGTCATATCAGCTATGTTTGGAAGCTGGCTGTTACCGTTTCCACCTCCACCCCTGTCATCTCACTGTATCGTTTCGCCCATCTCGCGGTGATATACTTTTGGTCGTGGACGAGATTGATGAACCAAACTTGAACTTCGAGCTCAGATTTGGTCATTGTTCGAAGGTCAAAAAGTTGAAACTAACCTTGACGAGCTTTTCTTCACAAAAAAAAATATAAGGACACGTTTTTGAAAATATTTTAAACGCATTCATACTAACAAAAGGGTCTATGTAGAAGAAGGGAATAAAAATGATTTCAAACAGTATGATCTACTTTTTTTGAGGAGCAGCTGGGGCTGGTTCGGCAGCAGTTTCAAGAATCGTTTCGTATCCACTGGTGATTGATTGATTACGGAAGGCTGGGAACGTCTCCCATGGAGAGTTCAAGTCGAATTTGCGGAATTCTTGAGCCATCTCGGATGGTTCGTAGACGACACGCTTCAGTTCTGGATCATAGCGGACCTCGTTGTATCCGGAGAGTGGATAGTCCTTGCGGAATGGGTGACCCTCGAATCCGTAGTCGGTGAGGATTCGGCGAAGGTCCGGATGGTTGTTGAACCACACCCCGTACATGTCGTATACTTCACGCTCGTACCTGGAAAGATATCGGTGAAAATGGCTTATTACAATGAAAAACTCACCAATCAGCGCCTTTGAAAACCGGGGTAACAGAATCAATTGGAGCGATTTCGTCGGTATAGGTGCGAACACGGACTCTGGCGTTGAATCTGACAGAATACAACGCGTAGATGACCTCGAGACGATTCTTGCGGGTCGGAACATCCATACCGGCGATGAAAGTAAGATTTGTGAACTGGGCGGAATGGTTTCCCTGAACATTTGATTTTGGCAGTTTTTTGTTTTTGTCTTTCACATACCTTGAGGAAGGAAAGAACTGGAACAACTCCAGATGGATGAATCAGAAATTCGAGCTCATCTCCAGCGGCGAATTGAACTTTTTGTACAAACTTTGGAAGGCATTCGGCGGCATACTTTCCAAAGTTAGCCAATCGCTCGCGTTTGTGCTCGTCGATTTTCCAGATGGTTGCTGTAAACTGAGTATATTGAGAAATTTCTTGAAAATATAATTCAAGTTTAAATATTACGCTTCTTCGGCGCCTCTGTCTTCTCTCCAGTGGCTTGCGCGACAATCGCCGTCGTGGAAATCGGCGAGTTCCGAATGATTTGCCGAGAAACTGCCTGGCGGATCACACTACCCAACATTTTCTGAAAAAATTGAACACATTCAAATTATCAAAGTTTTATTTGAAAAAGAGAGAAAATAACGGTTTAAAAAATGTAATAAATAAAAAGTCGGTTGAATCAGTCGGTCGTTGGGCACGAAAAGACGCCAGTGTGCGTGAATCGCGCCAATGCGAAGGGTTGGCGCACAATCCGAGATTCCCATTTTCAGAAGGATTCCATGAGAGATTCTGCGAATTGACGAGTGCTGGGATCATCGTAAAGGCTTTTCTCTCCTTTCGAGTTTAATCTGTCACAAATCAATCGCAAACCAGTGATAATTTGCTGAAAATTGCCTGAAATCAACACAAGATCACAAATAAAAGCTGTAAATTGTACCTGTAACAACAACTGCAGTCTCTCCTTCTCCATCTTGTTCTGGTTTGCCGCTTCTATCGAAATGAACGTCAACATTCGAACTCAACTTGATTTCATTGATTTTCGCGCCGTTCTTGCCTGCAAAACAACATTCTGAAAACCTCTTTCTGACCCACTAAAAGGGCTAGTTATTATTAGTGTCCCCTGGAGAGGTCGAACAAAGCAAAAGAACAAAGAGGTCGTGTGCATAATGAAGTGCGAAAAAACATTAAGTAACCTGTTCTTTTTTTGCAAGCACTCACCGATGAGGAATCCGACGTCTTTCGGTGGAATTTCGAAGGTGTACTGTTGGTTATTATTTCGAATCTTGGCCACCAAAGCCATCACATCATTGAGAGCGGATTTCAGATTCCAATATGGTCCAGTTATTCGAACGATTTGGTTCTCTTCCGCTGACTTATAGATATCCAACGCCACACCATTCTCCTTCTCGATCTTGTAAATATTGACTCCTTCGGGTCCAATAAATTGTCCCAGTAATGAAGAATTCAAGTGTTTATAGATTGGAAAGTTGACGATTTCACTTTTTATTTCCTGTGGGGTTTGGGTTTGCTTGAAAAACCACGAGAACAGGGATTCAGAAAACATGAAATTTTGGAATGCGTTCTTTTTTGGGGGTTACGGTGTGCAACAGGGAGACAGTGTTTGCGGACTTGTGGAATTTAAAATGGAGGCAGTTCGAAAAATCTCCTCAAGTATGGTCTTCAATAAAGAGAAAGCTTTGACGAAAAGTGAGAATTCCTTATTCAGTATTGCGTTCTCAAATATGCTGTAATTTTCACTTTTCCTCCACTCTCACTTTACACCTCTCCTCAGATCCTTATTGCCGTCATCACCTTCTTCATCAAATAAACATCCTCAGAACTTTTGTAACACCAACGAAAAAAACGGTCTCAGCTGTAATCCACCTCTCAAACAGATATCGCCCCGAAAACCGTGTTCTCTTCTTTCCTTCCACTCAAAAAAACATCTCACTAAGATCATATACGAAGGGTGAGATCCATGCGATGCGCGAAAAGGACACGAAAAAAATTAGAGTGTGAAAAGAGACGCAGAGAACGGAATAGAAAAGCAAAAAAGTTGAGTGGGCGGAGTCTCGATCGGGGGTAGAGAAGGGCGCCAAACAGTTTGGCACCCAGAGAGGCAGTCCCTTCCTATTTCCATCGAGACATCAACACGACGATGCTTCTGCTGCCGACGATTTTACTGCTTCTGGCGGTAACTGTTACTCATCAAAGGAGTATCGTCCAGAATACTGTAAGGATTTGGATTTTCGTTTTTTTTTCGTGGGAAGCGTTTATTGCTGCATGTTATCACGAGATCATGAGACCCCAGAGCCAGTGTTCAACTTTCTTTATTATTTGTACCCCCGACTCGCCACCGCTGGCGTTGTAGCCCAATCACTGAATTTGCACGCAAAGCTCAGTTGGTTGATCGACCATGCGAGGTCGCGAGTTCAATTAAGGGTTGAGACAAATTCTTTTCTTCGAGACCTCAGGTTGAGATCAAAATCTAAACTAAGCCAAAACACGGTAATCTCTCTCTCTCGTACTTGCCCTAAATCTGCTCTTTTGCAAAAACCCGATCCGATATTTCTCGATGAAAACCATACAAAACTAAAAAAAAAAAACGTACTGCGCGGAAAACTAATCGGTTTTTATGATTTTGTTTTATTCTCTTTGTGTCCATTACCGATGGAATCGGTACAAAAACTAGATGAAATGGTATTGAGATGTAATATCGAGACTGTATATTATAATCCCTCCATTTCATATTTCGGACTTGTCATTGGAAACAAAATGGATATGTTTCTGTTTTTTGTAAATGCTTCGAGATGGGTAGAGATAGAGAGTGAAATAGAGAGAGAAAGAGGGAGCCAGAGAAACAGGGGGAAACACTTGAAATGATGACCGGATAATAGATGACCGGTGTGTCAACATGAAACAAAACAACAAGAGCACTTGAAATCAAGAAGACACTGAGAAATGGTGGTGCAGTGAGAGTTTTTTGTGCAATAGAGATCTTTGGGTCAAAATCTAGAAGATATGGGAGATGAGGTATATCTCATACGATGATTTTTGGGGCAGAGCGGAGTCTTGAGGGGTAGAGAACAAAAACAAAGGTTTTCAAAAAAGTCGTCAACTTCAAAAATGAAGATTTAACAAGGTAAGGTTGCTCAATACCCTTATAACATTTCAGCAACATTGATAAGTTGGAAACCATTTCTCAACTGCTCAAAGGTTACCTTGATTGACTGAAAATCCCAAGTAGTTTTAGGTAGTTGAGCCAAATTGAAGATCGTTCCGCGTGAACTGTTGCCCGGAGAGCTTGAAGTTTTTTTTAGAACAGCTACTCACGGAACTGTGGAAACTAAAGCATCTTCGCACCTTTTAAAGCTCTGAAGAACTAGAAAATTTAGAATTTCATAGTTCGGGTGAACCGGAAACATTCTTTATTTGATCAGATATCCTCATAGATTCTAGTCCTTATGGGAAGATCTAGAAAAATCGTTTCATGGTTAGGATCTAGCCATCGGAAAAATCCTAAAAGTTTTGAATTCTCAAACACGTTTTTGGATCTCCTGTCAGATACCGTGTATGCTTGAAATCCCGAATTCCGAACCGTTAGTCATATTTAACCTACATTGTCTCCATTCCTGAGACAGACAACAAAAAATAAATCAACTAACGAAATGTTGGTTGATCACTTTTCGATGTCGATTGCAGACGCGGAAATAAAATTAGTCAAAGTGGCGGCGAGGGGATCTGTTACAAGATTCACACACCAGCTCAAAACCAATATTTCTTTTCCAGGACTGCTCCTTCCACTCCTCGAACTATTCCGTCAACTGGTCCTACGATGAGCTGAGCAACGACATCGTCTTCAAACTCACCTCCTCTTCTGATTTCTCCAGTTTCTATACTGCGATTGGATTCGGAGAGGAGAAGCCGGTACGTTCCTCTTTCCATTCCAAAAACAATTCATCATCATTTTGCAGGAAGACGTCATCGCTGTATACGTACGATCGCTTCAAATCGGTCTAATTGATGGACATCTCGTGGATGACGGAGCAATTGAGTCGGATGAAAAAACCAATGTTCAAGCGTTACAGTTCGATCTCCAGAATGGAGTTTTGACGGCTCAGTGTTAGTTTTTTGGATCGAGTTTTGAGCCACCAAAACATTGTGTGAATTCTATTTTTCCAGTCGCTCGTCCGATCGAAACTTTCGACACTCAGGACTCCGATCTTGGAAGTTGCATTGTGAGTTGTTGTTCTACTCTGTATCCATACGTGTTGTCTTTCTCAGAACATGTTCTTCATGACCCAACCAAGAGAAATCATCACTGGAGCTCCATTAGAACTGGGAAGTGTCGAAAGCCTTCAGATGATCAGAGTCTGTGATATTGCGGTCACCTGTGCCACGAAAATGCATAATGGTTTACACGAGAAGTTGTATCTTTCAAAATCTGGGATTTCAGACATTCTTGTGAAAAGGCAAGAGGATGGAGACGTGGCACCAATCTGTGCGACTGGATCCGAAGATCAGAAGAATCGAATCGAGTGGACTGTTGATGGAGAGATGGTTCATTTCAATGTATTCCAAAATGCCAAAAAGGGAAGATGGTGGACAGCGATCGGAGTTGGACCAGGAATGGAGGATTTGAACATGATTCTTCTATTTGCGGACACTGGAAAACTGAAGAAACAGGGAATCTTCAGAACCGAGGGAATTATGAAGCCACAAGATGTGGAGTATGAGGGAATCTCGGTGAAAAGAAATCTGGCGAGAGTGGAGAATGGAAGAGCTCATTTCGATGTTTCCATTGAGAAGAAGTTCTTCTTGGATAGAGTGGTGGGTACCCTTCTGACACCATTGCTGTATGATTATAACGGCACCAGCTTACCGCAACTTTCACAAGGTTTATCTTGGTTCTTGTAACAGATATCAAAAAGTGATCAACTAACAAAATCTCAATGGAAAATCTCATCTTTTTAGTTGACCACTTTTTAACATCTGTTACAGGAACCGAGACAAGTTAAATCAAAGGTGTGCCGTTATAAAACAGTTTTGATAGATGTATTTTTCAGAACGAGCAAGGATGCTTCACCATGAAATATGGCATTCTTGCTGGCAACTATCAACCAGACTTCAGTGTTCAAAAACATATCGAAACCCCTAACAGCCTTCTGATTTGCAACTTGGATGCCTGTAAAGCCCCCATTGAGCCACAACAAGAAATCGACGGAGAGACTCCAAAGAAGCCAGAAGGAGAGCTTGTAAAAGGAGATGAAGACGTTGTGGAGGCTTCTGGGGCAACGGAAGCCACCAAGGCCACTCCTCTTAATAATGATGTGGAGGGATCCGGGCTTCCGGTGGAGCCGAAAATCGAGAACCAAATTCCAAATACTACTCCACATACAGCAGAGGTTGCAGATGAGAAGCCGTTGACTGGGGAGGAGGCTCCAGCTCCTTCGTCGTCTTCTACTTCTGCTCCAGTGGCCCCTGCTTCATCCACTGCTCCTCCAGCTGCTCCAGAACCTGCTTCCACTTCCTCCTCAACCCCTGTCCCCGAACCAATAACCCCTGAAAAAAGTCGGTTTTTTTTTCTTGAGATTCACCCAAAATTCATTGGAATTTACTCCAGATCACGTGTTCGCTGTCGACAATCAGACCACGAAGCAAGTCAAGCCAGAGGAAGAGAAGCCCGAAAAATCAACCGAAAAAGTGAACGATGCTCCAGAAGAGACGACGACGACGCAGAAGCCAGAAGCTGGAAGTGTCGGAGACGGAAGCAAGAATGGATGCGGTGCCGAGCATGAGGATTTGAAGATTTGCGAGTCCTATTTCAACGAGTATTTGGGAAAAGTTAATGAGTGGTCGGAGAAGCATAATAGGACACTGACGAGTCATATGTGGAAGGTGAGCTTCTAGTTTTTATTCCGTGGGGAAACTTCTATTCCCTTGTAGCTAGATTTTCTGTTAGTTTTTCTCATAATCCGGGTCCAGGTGAAATCGTCAATAGAGATTCCGAATTTGAAATGAAAATTGACGGAATTCTCACTTGATTCGAGCAATGACCTCGAAAATTTGCGTTTATGGTTAAGAATCCTTTAGTTGAGCGGATTTCCCATCTATTTAAACTTCCAATTCCCGACTTTTGCATGAAGAAAATTTGTTCATTTCGGTCGAAAATTCGACAAAAAATGAGCTGAATATTCACCATTTCAAGCCGTTTTGTTGCGAGCTAAAAATCGGGTGGAAGTCAGAAACCAGTAGACCCTCTTGCTTTGTATCAGAGATGGGCGAACTTCAGAACTCCGTTTTCCGGATTCTAGATTACATGGAAACTTTGCAAAGTCATGACTCGGATAACGTGAGCGATTTGTCTATTTTCATTTACTGGGATTCTGAAGAAGAAATCTCCTCTATCGTTCCCACGCCGACTACTATCCGTGGGAACTGAATTCTCCTCATCATAATGATCCTTGACAAACCCCCAAATCTTTCCAGGCGTGCACCCTGCTGAAACAAGTGCAACATGTCACCACAATGTGCTGTACAATCTTCCGAAACACGTGTGCCACGCATCTCAATCTCTGAACATTTTGAATTCCCGCCTACCCAGAAAAAAGAAACAAAACTCCCATTCCTCAGTGTGTCACATTATTTATTAGTCTCTTCTGAATTCAATTCGAAATAAAAAGTGCTCCTTCACTGATCTTGTTTCGGTGTCTTCTCCTCACTCGCATAGTTCGATGCAAGTGCTGAAGACTTGGCCATCTCGGAATCCTTCTGAAAGAGAGACAACGATTTGTCAAGGTTATTTCGAAAAACGATCACATAATAATTATGGCTGTGTTCGGTTTTCCGTCAAGGACGTAATGCCTGAAAACGAAGAAAAAGCCTTCTTTAGTGGATCTCTCTTTTGGCAGCAGATGACTTTTCAAAATGAGAAGAAAACGATGGGGGAAAAAAGTTTAGAGGTCGTGTGTGTCTCCTGATGATCCTCTCTAATTGTAGATACAAAAAGAGATGCGGAAGAAGGAAGAGAGGAACTGGTTTCAATTGCTTAGAAAATATTATGGAGAGTCTTTTGTGGGAAGTTTCGACTGGGAAGTACTGAAACAATGGGGAAGAGGGATCTTTGATTCTCGGGAAGCTAGAATTTTGACCGAATTTATGTCGGTTTATAGAGCAGATATCGAAAAGTTTTCAGTCAAAGAATTGTTCCTCTGTTTGTCATTCACATTTCGTTTGTTGACAACTTTTTGATATCTGTTACAGCATCTGAGATAAACCTCGGCAAAGTGACAGTAAGGGGTGTCTTTCTGCTTCAGGGTTCAAACTTAACTGGGAAGTCGCCAGTGTAAAGTTTGGAGGTGCATAATTTGTTAAGTATCATTGGACAACTTCAGAATTTCCGATCAAAAAATATACCGCACTCTTGAGGAAATTGGGTCGGAAGTTTTAGAAGTGAGTTGGTTTTACTCTGGATCTGAATGGATTTGAAAGATTCCGGAAAATTTAGTGAATTTGAGTAATACGAAGAGTCTATAGGTTTTGAGAGGGTCCTGAAGATATCAGAAATCGTTTTTAGGAATCTGATGGTTTCTGTGCGGCTCTGAAGGATTCTGAACAATCCTATGAAACTGAAGAATGAAACCAAAAGAAGTATTGTTTCCCCTTCGAAATTCCTGAGAATCTTGTAATTTCAAAGAATCCAATATTCTGAAATATTCGGAATATCTATTGAAATACTCGGAATTCTTCAGTACCTCAAGTTTTCAGGTTAATGAAAATCTCAAAATATGAAAATCTAGAATACATCAGAATCTTTGAACTCATCAGGTTCGCTGAAATTTTTTTCAGCCCAGACGCCTTAAGAACCCTCTGGAATTCTTTAGAATCGTTCAGTATACTTTGAAACTCTTAAGTGAAATCAACAGAACTCGGAATCGAAATTTAAGTCACAACTTTCTCAGGAATGTGAAAAAAATGTGAGGATACCACAAACCCGAGAAAAAACTTCAATAATCTAAAAAGTGGTAAACTCGTATCGGGTTGCATTTGAGAATGTCAAATCTTACTGAATCAGCATTCGCAATGATACGTAAAAGGTGTTGATTCAACACTAGCCTGCGTTATAGGTGAAGCTGTTTGTAGTCTGTCCCTAACAGGCCAAGATCTCTAACTATATGCGTCTCTTCGGATCTGTTATCTATTTAGCCGTCCCAAATTTTGAAGATCAATCTTTGATTTGTCTATTTCCGTTATTTTGAATCTCAAGAAACCTCGAAAGCTCACCTGCACAGACGCATTAAACTCATTCAATGGCTGCAAGAAGGCCATGTTCACAGCTACAGTAATATGAAGAGAAATGGCTCCGAGATACATCCAGAATGGACCCAGGACACTGAAAGTTGGAAAGTTGTTTTGAACTTTTTTCCAGCCAAGAATCACCTGTAAAACTTTCTCTCGTTCACAAAATGACCGGGAAGCTCGTTGAGATAAGAGGATCTCTTTCCAATGGCCATCAATAGAATAATAGAGACCGCGAGAATGTCAGTGAGAAGCATCAGAGTCATTGTGATTGTCGTGTGAATCGTTATCAACATTTTTCGACCCGTCAGAATTCCGAAAGCCGCTAGTATGGCTCCGCCGATGTAAACAGTGGCCACCGGAAGAATGACCATTCGAAAAATCTCGTTGCTTACGAAATATCCCTTCGACTCGAGAATGAAATAGACGGCCACTTCCAGAAGCATCGTCAGAATCTGCATCGAGACAGTGAGAAGAGCAGCTCTCGGAGCACCGAATAGCTCGAAACACGCGGCTGGGCGGGAATTCGAATTCGCAGCCATGGATTTTCTTGAAAACGCTGGTTTCTCGCCATAGTTTTTTAGACGTTTGCGAGGTGCCATTGTGAAGAGAATGGATATTATATGGAGGGTAAATATAGGGAACGGAGGACGGGGAAGGAAATGAGAAGAGAAGGGAGCAGAGGGAAAAGAAAACGACTTCTTCTTTGAGGAAAACGGGGGCTCGAGAGGGGGAGAAAGAAATGAAAAGGATTTAGAATATGTCAAGTAGATGGATTCGGGAAATCATAGACACTCATTTTGCTCTTCATTCCAAACGACTTTCAAAAAATGGGAATTCAAAAAGTCTCTCCAAAAATCTTTTCTGAACTGGAAAAAAAACTTCGAAATTCTCGTTCTACAGGAGACAATCGATACAAAGAACACGATTCCAGGATTTATTCGGAGAAAACGATTTCTTTCGTCTTCTATGTCTCTTCGAACTGTACATCCTCTCTCTTCCCTGTGTTTCTCTTCATTCCGCGGACGACTTCAGCCTGTGTTGACCCAGAAAATTGAGAAGCATGGTGTGAATGTGTTTTGACTTCCAAAAACTTTCAGATTAAACTTTCACATGAAGAAGAAATCGTCTGCAAATATCATTTAAATCTGGTCATGTTTTACAATTATTATTCAGAGGACTCGTACCAGGAAACCCTTTCTCAGAAGCCTCTGAGAATTTTCATGCTCGGTATCGTTCCGAACCCCTTAGATCCGAAAGTACAACGGTGTTTTTGCAATGTGCTTTCCTTTCTGTTGTCCCCACGGGGACTGGGCCGAGCCCGGCAGCAGTGCAACGCCGGGACGACTCTTGGAAAGTCGGAGCAAGCCCCGAGTCTTTCCTAGGTTCCAAAAATCATATAACCTATTACACTCATTCGAGTGTATACCGTAGGTTAATACGATAAGAACAGATACTACACTTTGATCTTAGCTAATAAGCCGAAGAAGCGATACGAGAACAACGAGGCGGTGGGGGTAGGTGTTTCGTGTGTACGGACAAAAACCGGGCTCGCGTCAACCACTGTTTCGCAATGGTTCAAGAAGGAGGAAGGGGGGTGAGAGAGGCACGCACTCATTCTCAATTTGAGATGGTCTTAAGGTGAAAAGTGTCGATTCAACCAAGTATCAAATATTAATTATCTTCTCATCAGAAGGTCTCAAAGCGAACAAACTCCAGTGTACTGACAGATTTCGTTGCAGTGGCAGATTCTGTACGGATCTGACGGATTCTGAGAGATTCTAATATTATAAAATTCCGAGGTTTCTAGATTCGGAAATTATGAGATTTCTAGATTCGGAAATTATGAGATTTCTTAAAAACGATTTATTCCAATTTGGTCATAGAGCTCAAGCGGTGACCGACATTGGGATGGTGACGGTTCCGGCTGGGGTGACAGAGGCGAAGGCAGCCTGAGCATTGGTGGCATCCGCTGGGGCGTTGCCGAAGTGGATGACGATCTTGTGCCGAAGTGGATGACGATCTTGGGTTCATAAACCTTTATGCCCCAAAACAATAGCCTACACTTGAGCTCTCGATCGAGAGGAGAGCTCTCCCTAATATTCGTTGTTTCAAACTTCCGCCAAAAATCAATATCGAATGTGCGCTCTACTGTCATGCGCGAGAGAGGAGAGACGACCGAGAAACGCGCTAGCTCTTAATTTTTGAACTTGCAAATTTTTGTCACAAATGCCTCCGAAACGGAAAAGAGCTGCCGTCGTTCCATCAAATGCCGGTCCAGATTTAGCGAAACAGGTGTTTGTTCGAAAGTCGAGCGTTGTGAATTAAAATAATCAGATTATAGCTCCAACTATTGCATGTCTGTGGATATTGTTCGAAACTGGTGGGGGATAGTGAGGAATTTCATTCAGCTCACACAAAAAGTCACGAAGTAAGCTTTTTGATTCATATATTTTTGGTGAATTGAAGATCTTCAGAAGGAAATCACCCAGTGTCGTTCGTGCTGTCTTCCAGTGAAGCTCAAGGAAGTCGGAAAACATTTAGACGAAATACATAGTAAAATATTGAATTCGCTTCTCCTATCGTCTAACTGTTGATTGTTGCAGCGATTGGTCGAAACTCTGTCAGATTTCATTTGGATGAATCTCTAATCGAACTTCGAATTGTTGCTGGGAAATCGTTTTCCAGTTTTTGGGGACTTTGTTTACCCGCAACAGATTGTAAGCCAAATAAAAACAGCGAATCCATTATGATAACTGTTACAGCGACGCTGGAACATATACATTCGTTCTTACCAAAATGGTGGAATCGTTTCAAAAATAGCAGATCTTCAGCAGTTTTTCTGGTTCGAAATTCGAAGCTTCACTGGAGATGCTGCATTTGTGAGAACAGAACAGTGATGATTTTCAATGAAACAATCAGCATGAGAGCTTATGTCATTTCTCATTTGGAACACTACCACAAAGAAGAAGTCTTGCAAAACGAGCCTGGATTTTTTGAATTTGAATGGTCGAACTTGAACGAAGAATGTGATTTTGATGTGCAAGGATTGATGCTCATTGCCCAGCAACGATTGAAAACGGCTAACAGAAGCTACCGCACATTTTACACTATCAATTTGTCACTGCTGGAAAACGGCGAGCAGTTTATGCACTTTTTAAAACGACGAAATCGTATGGAAGATTGCGGAGAAGTGAGATATTGTATTGTCTGCTGTAGCTTGGTTCCCGTGGACTCTATTGCACAGCATTTTCGAGCTGCCAGTCATGTTGCCCTGAAACCGTAACGCTGAACTCATAATAAGAAAAAATAAGTATATTCTTTGTAGTGTTGCTGAAAGTACCTCGTTCACACTCGTCGCTCAGAATCTTCCAACCGAAACCGAAAAGAAAGACGGAGAACCAGAGGAAGTGCAAAACTTCAAGTTTCCAGAAGAACTGTTCTATTATTCGCAAAAGTATTTGGTTGGTGGTATTAGATTCCGTTCTATTGAGTAATTATATGATTGTAGAGTTCTCGCCGCGACGAATTCATGTGGCGTTGCTGTCTCTGTCCACGTGCGCACGCTCTACCATTCGCCACGTTTATCATTATGAGAATGTACGCTTTGCGACACATCGAGGATCACCACTCGTTTCTTTTCACAAAAGAATTCTTGAATTTTGAATGGAACTCGCTTTGTCATGAAATGCAAGCCTCTTTCCATATTCGATCATTCGCACCCCTCCAATACACATTGAAGGGAGAGAATACTTTCAACCAAAGAGATCCAAATGACTACATGCTTCCACAACAGTACTACTTTCTGCCAAAGGGCTACGCTGCAGACACTGTCATCTGTGGCTTCTGCTACCGTTCTTTCAATCACGTCAACTTCTTGCTCCATATTGCTGTCCACGGCTTCGTGGCTGATTGCAGGTATTTGAGAAAATCAGTCTGATAACATAGTAACCGTTAATCTTTCAGTGATACTATGGAGCTTCGGCCGATTGTTTTCAGTCCAGTGGCTTGTGAAATGATGGGACAACACAATTATATCAACGATGGCTCTTGTGACGATGAACCACTTAAAATCCTCACTGTAGACGGAAGACGACTGAAGAACAAGATGGATTTGATGAATTCTCAAAGAATGTCAAACCAACCTTATTTTTCCGAATTTTCAACACCATGCAAAAGCGAAACGGGAACGGATTGCGAGCAACAAACTGTTAGTTTTTATGTCCTAGAAAAACACAATGAGAATTTTCAGCCTCGAAGCCGGAGGTCGGCTGTAGATGCCAAAAAGATATTGACCGAAACATTTAAAATTCTGAAGGAAAACGCTCGCAATAGAAGAGACACGTGGAACCAGTCATCTTCATCCTCTTCTTCTGACGACGATGACGATTCTGAAGATGAGAGATTGGAGCAGACGTTGGAAAGGGAGTCAGCAAGGGTGTCGGCGCAAAGATCAGAGACACCGAAATTAGAACGACCGAAAAGCAGACAAGTAAAAAACGCCGATTTGAGCAAAATGAAACCAGCTGAAATACGAGAATGGATAAAGAAAGAAGCGGATAGGAAAGGCGTGACCTTGAAGGAAGATTCAAGCGATTCGTCATCGTCTTCAGAGGATTCAGAAGAAGACTCAGAAGCCGATGTGACATCTAGAAATAACTGGAACAAAATGAAGCTCAATGATATCAAAAATTTGTAAGTTTCTCGTGGTTACTTTTCAAGTAAATATTGATTTTTTTTCAGAATCCGTCAGGCAGCAAAGAGGAAGAAAATATCAATGTCCAGTGACAGCAGTGATGATAGCGACGAGTAGACATCAAGCCATTATATGTTTCAATGTTTTAAACGATCTCTGTTGATTAAACTGTTAAGTTTTTAATGAAGCTCTCCAAGCGCCTGACCCTGACCTTAAAATCCTTATTTGAATTTGTGTCTGAATCCTGTTCGACGGCTCAGGTTAATTTTTTCGCTAATTTTGATTTTTTGTTATCTTTTTTTTTAACCAATGTTTTTTTTAGATGAGTGAGAAAACTCTTGAACTGAGAGATCTGCCTAATGAGATGCAGCAGCTTCTTGTGGAGAAGTGTGATTTGATATCGAGGTTGGTCTTAAACTCACATTAAGATACATGATTTGCATTGATAATATCCGATTTTGAGCACTTGAGAACAACAAACTGTCAATTATCCGATTTTTCTGAAATTTGTGGGGTAATATCAAGAAACGCTAAATCTACATCTTTGTAGTTGACCACTTTGCCTGAAAATCGCTCTCAGGTTCGTCATGTTGGGTTGAAAAACAAAGATGGAATTTGAGAGACATTTTAGTTTTCTCTATCGATTGGCTCAAAACAACTTGTAAAAATATCTCATTGAAAAAATCTGGATCAGATAGTTTCGAAACGAAACTCGAGAAAAAACCAGATGGTTTTCATGAATTTTTCGTCAGAATAACAGGTGATTCATTTGTTGCCTACGGTTTTAGATCACAAGCTCCAGGGGCTGACTGCTCTTTCTTTTAGCTTCGCATTTAACATTTTTTTATGTATTTCAGATGTCGTCTTCGTGCTGTTTCTACGGGAATGAAGGAGCTGGTTTCTGCCACGAAACTGTTCATTCCAGCGGTCAGAATCAAGCAATTACCAAGTGGAGGAATCTTTGTGAAACTCACCATCAAGCTTTTTAAGGACGAATATTCTCTCAAGTTCAAGAGAAACGAATCAGGAGGAACGCGAATCTGCCAATCTTTCCGGAACGATGTTATCATCGAAGACTCAGACCCAATCGATGAAGCAGTCGCATGGTTCAAGACTATGTGTCTTCAGAAGAACGTTTCTATTGGAATTTTCGCTATAGAAACTTCTGATAAAGCGGAAAGTATCGTTCAAAAGTTCGGAGAGCTAATTCAAAGCACCGATTACCCTCTGAAAATCAAGAGTCTCCGTGTTGATGGATCCGGAGCTGCGGATTTGATGTGGAAGTTCATGGAACGTTGTGATGTCAATGAATTTAAAGAGTTGAGAGTTACCCCTACCGAAACTACGGAGCCTTTTGTGTTGTTCGGAAAACAAGATGCCATTATCAAAGGACTCGAAAAAATCGAGGTTGAAAAACAAAATTATGAATACTATTCATGTGCTTATTGTTATAGATTGACTGTGATTCGATAATCACCGACGATGTTGCATCTCTCGGCGCATCCGTTCTCTACCTGAAGTCGGAGAATGCCACTGAGGATATGGTTGATCGCCTCATCGAGAAGTTTGTGAAGAAGAGAGAGGCTGGATCGGCATTCTGCATTCAAAATTTGAAGAATAAAGTCTTCGGGGATACTCTACCGGCAGGATTCTCATTCGTGAATTCCTCTTACCACGATTAGTATGTTTCTTCAATAGCAGATCTTCCACAAACACATATTTTCCAGTAAAGAGTACGAAAACTGTATCGAGAATCAGCCAACAATCTACCTTCGTGTCAGTGCCGACAGTGTTCGTTTGGAGGTCGGACGAAACACCCTCTACAGATTCTGGACCAACAACGGCGACGTTGGTTTGATTCCAAGGCCTATCGAGTTTGACGATTTGGATTCCGACGATGATTTCTACGACTGTTTCGATGATATCGAGGACGAAGTGAGCTGGAGTCAGTATGAATATGAGGATGAAAACGACATTCTCGACGCCGGCGGATTTTCAGACTTTGACTCGGATGTCGATGACGATCTCGACATTTCCGAGTATTATTGAAATGTGTTTTTTTCTATTGCTTACTTGTTTTTTCTAGCTCTGAAATGTCTCTGTGTACTGTAACCGTGTTCCGTTGTGGTTTTTATTAATGAAAAGTCCGCTCATAAGTATATCAGATTTGATGGTTTCTAGTGTAAAATGGCCAACTTTGAGTAGTGGCAAAACGGGTTCTTAACTATTCGATTTTTTTTCGAAAATCTGGGGGTGTATTAAGAAAAAAGAAAAAAAACTTTGTATTCTCACAGCCAGCAAAAACTCACATTCTTATATCTCAAACACTTCCTTTGGGATACTCTTCTCAAAGATCCGAAAGGATCTGAAGGGCATGTTCAAGGAAAACGGTGTCTGGTTTCCAAGTTGAGTAACGATTAGATCGTTGTTGTGTTTCTATTTCAATGATGACGACGAGGACATAGAAAACTTCACAGTTTTTCATCTTGATAAAAACTGGAACCGACATTGATGAATTGAGTGATCGACGCCGTCTTCAAATGTCTCCTTTTTCAGGACCTGACCGCCTTCGAAATATGCTTCGTCTGATACTCTTCTTCGGTTTGACATGCATCATGTTGTAGAACCATATGAATATCCGATCTTCAGTTCATTCGCGATTCCATTTCGAGGAGTTTCGAGATACTTCTTTAATCCTATTCTGTGCTCCTCTGACGCTGATTGCGTTGTACGGTTACTAATGAACCTCTTACCCTACCACCATTTCCTCCACTCATACACTCTGCCCAGGAAGAAGTAGGAGCGTAGCCTTGACCTTCTCTTCAATTATATGCATGCGTGAAAAAGACCATACCCGATTGCTCTACTTACTATAGGTCTAGACGTTACTCATCATGTTTTCCGATTTCCCTCTCTCCACTTAAGAATATGTACAGAGAACTTGCGGATCTCCGTTTGGAATAGCTGGCCGCACGTTAAAATCGCAGAATCTCATTATCCTTGATTCCTGAAATCTTGGAGTTCCAACTCTCTCGCATCTTGGATGTCGTCTTCCAGATTCCGTTCAAATATATTGATTCCTCATTTCGAATTCCTGATACCGTAATCCTTTTCAAAAATACAATTTACCGCATTACACTTCCCTTTGTTTTCAGAGAATCATGAAATTGATGAAACTTCCCTACGTAGCGTTGAAAGAAGTTCTGGATCATCTGACCCTCAACAGTATCTTTTTTCTCTCGCTCTGCTCCAAGAGGACCAAGAACTTCATCAAACAAACCCAAAAGTATCAGCTGGAAAAAATCGAACACCTTATCTACAGTATCGACAATAGAATGTTGCACATTAATGTAAAAATGTCCTATAAAGACTTTTACACGGGTGTGTTGGCCATGTACCAGACTGAAGCTGACTTTGTAAGACTATCAGTAAGAGAAGCTAGTGACTCAATTGAAGCGGTCCAGGGAAATGGGTTGGGAATAACAATCGATTTTTTGTGAGTTTCGCTTGATTTTGCTTTCTTGGTCAAAAATAAGCAGTATTGGAGAAATCGAAATTAGGGAAGAAACGATCCTTTGCGTCAGTGAATTCCGTTAACATTCTAGCAATAACTAATGCGTATTATTCGTTTCACATCATGCTCGTTTTCAAATTCTCTTCATATTCCAGCCGCTCTCCTAACCATCCCTACGATCAAAATCTGCTAGTAAAGTATGGCTCTGGCGATCTGGAATCGATATTCAATAGAATCCACAATCATTTATATGATTTGTTGGGAAATCACATTAAGATCTACGTGCGGAGTTACCAACAAACTGATTTTCTTCCACCGCTCCCAAACATCCACGTGTTAGAAGTTCGTGGAGATGAATACAATTCAACGAGAGTCGAAGAACTCGTGGCTAGATCTACCTGCCTTGAGTACTTCTCGTGGACTACAGTAACCGTAAGAAACATTGAATTGAGAGAAAATTCACACACCTTCGACCTCGACACGGTACTTTTGACGGCTGGTTCTTCGGCGGTAAGGGGCTTCATGAAACATTTCAATGGACGGCATGCCTTTTTGAGAGGATATCAAACCATTCTCACTACAGCAGATTTTATCCAGTTCCTGAACTCATGGATATCGGGAGAAAAGTTTCGCAATCTGGAGGTTATTAGTGCGGATATCCGCTTTGAACGTCCGAGGATTCTTGATACGGGTGAATTGATTGGGATTCTCGATCCGATTGCTGAGATTCATGGTTCGGTGGAATTCAAGCGCTTCAACAAGGAAGTAGTATATTCGATCAGAGAGTAAGCGAAAAAGAGATAGTAAATTAATGTAGCCTAAGATTGTACGGACGCAAGAAGTGTTGTGTATGATATGTCATGATACACATTTTTCAGATTCAAAGAGTTGCGTTTACGTATCCCTCGCGAATTCAGAAGCCATTGGTATATTGTTAGAAAATCGGATGGCCATGTGGCATCTGTCATGCTGACACGCTGGAAGCTCTTCTTGGGAGTGTGGAATATGACGGAGAAGGAGTTCGTGGAAAAGTTTCAATGATTTGTTAGCAGGCGACACCATGTTTTGAGACTATTACAATTTCACTCCATATTAGAAGGAAACCTTTATATAGTTCCATCAAAACTTTTCTCGGATCAATAAGGTGCCATGGCACTATACTGGAGTTTGTGAGGTACTCAGCGGTTTCAAACACTCACTCTCTACTACCCCTCGTGGCTCTATCCTGAAGATGGGTCACCTCCTTCCTAATGATGCTATTATCCCTCCCTTTTCTGTGTTATTACCCATTGTTACTATTAATAATAACACAAAGAAATGCATTGAGCTCGTTAGCAAGCTTTAAACTGAATAAATGCTTCATTTTCTTCAATTCTTGCTCTGATACTCAACATCAATGAGCTTAGCAATTGTGTTGAGTTGAATGTTGGAAGTTCCTTCGTAAATCGTTCCAATTTTACAGTCACGATAGAACTTCTCGATAGGGAATTCCTTGGTGAATCCGACGCCCCCGAGCCATTCGACACACATCGAAGTGGTGTTCGTGGCAACCTAAAACTAAGTGATGTTTTCTAGATTTTCAGCTGAAAATAGCTCCGGGGTACCTGGGAAGCAAAGAGTTTAGCCATAGCTGCCTCACGAACGATCGGAAGACCGTGTTCTTTCATTCTCGCGGCATTGTAGACCAGAAGACGGGCGGCCTCGATTTCAGTTCTCACTTGGGCGATTTGATGTTGCATTCCCTGAAATTCAAGAACATTTATCTCGGTTCGCAGTGATTTATTCGCAAATGTGTCCACTAATAAATTGTAGCTCTTATCATCCAGAACACTTTATTAGTTGACAACTTTTTGAAATTCCTAATTAGAACCGAGATAAATGCCCTCAAAGTAAGGAACTACTACTGTATATTGTACCTGAAAGTCGATGAGTCTCTGTCCGAACTGCTCTCTCTGTTGAAGATATGGAATCGTTTGATCAAAGCACCCCTGAGCCAATCCGAGCATTTGAGCTCCGATTCCGATTCTTCCAGCATTCAAACACTCGATTGCGTACTTGTAGCCTGCAAGTCCGAAATTAGTAACTGTCAACTACAAATATCAAAAGTTGCTTGATACACCCAAGGAATTTCAGAAAAATTGGGCCACTTTGAACCAATTTTTCAAATTTTCAAAACGGACTGTTTTCAACTTGAAACTGTTGCTCGCCTCTTCTAATTACCTTTTCCAAACTCCCCAAGAATCGCCGATTTGGGAACGCGAACATTGTCAAAGTGGATGGGACAAGTGGAGGAAGAGCGGATTCCTAGTTTGTCTTCCTGGAACAATTTTTCTTCGGGGTGATTGGGTTCCAACAATCTACAGAAAGGGCGGTTTTGGGTGGAAGAATGTCTACTTTCAAAACTTGAATAGGTGTCTACAGTATCTTTTGTTTTTGAAAGTTTGTGTCATCTTTACCAGCAGTACTGTACCTTCTTGCCTAGAGTGATTCCCTTAGTTTTCATATCAATCAAGAAACAAGTGATCCCTTTGTATCCTTGCCCTGGATCCGCATTTGCAAAAAGAAGAAGAGCCTCCGCATGACCAGAATTCGTAATCCACATTTTGGATCCGTTGATCACAAAGTCTTCTCCATCTCTCTTGGCAACGGTCTTCAGAGAGAATGCATCGGAGCCAGCGCTGACTTCCGAAAGAGCAAAGGATCCAGCGAAATCCGTCACAGCCTTCGGGAGATACTTCTGTTTCTGTTCCTCCGTTCCCAATTCGACAATCAGAGGAACGAAGAGAGTGTTGTGCACATCGACCATTGCTGAAACAGATGGATCCACTTTGGCGAGTTCTTCAATGACAAGAACTGCGTCGAAGAAGGAGAATCCGTGACCACCGTACTTCTCGGGAACTTCCAATCCCATCAGCTGAAATTGAGACTCTTATTTGTCCTCTTTTCTGTTCCCCACTCCATTTTCAAAGCATCCTTTCAGAACCGACTCGTGCATTTCAGACTTTTCATCCATTTCTCGAACCAGTGGTTTTATAACATCTCCAGCAAAACGACGAACTGAAAAGTAACTTAATTCTGGCCTAAGATCCGACACCTCGGCCACCATGATATCTCAACACGAAAATTGCTTGCTACCGTACTCTAAAGACACATACTCGGCCAGCTGGAAAATACACAATTCTTTGAAAAAATTCCCTGGAAATTGGAGTATGATCCTTTAAAGTACGATAGCAACCGATTTTCGTCATCGAATCAACTCTAACCAGTCTCCACAAAAGAGGTTTCTTGCTCCGAGAGCATCTGAAGTGGATGAGGAGTTACATCATCTCCTCGAATCTTTTTAGAATACGATGCTGACGTGGCGTTGAAGATTCGTTGCGAGTGGTTTAGACGAAGAGCTCGAGAAAGAAGCGACATCTCTAGTGAGATCGAGTACTAGAGCTGATTGGGATCTCGACGATCTTTGCTACAAGAAAAAGTTGCTCTGTTTCAGAGGTCACGTGCCTGACAACGCTGAAACATCATCCCAGTTCTGAAATTCATATAACAAAAAACAACAATAACAACAAAAGATGAAAACAATAATGGGTTATTTGAAGATCATGTTCAGAAGTTCACTGCTCTCCGTGTTCACATGCTTTGATCTCTCCTTCTTTCCTCTAACCACCTTCTTCTGCTCAACATCTCTCTGGAATGTATCCCATTTGCCTCCGGACGCCTTCACCTTCGCTTCAAGCTTCCTCAAATGCTTTCCTTTTTCGACTTGCTCCTCGAAGTGAGCAGCAATTCGGCGGGCCTGGAAGTGTTTAGATGCGTCTCTGTAGATTCTACGAGCTTCTGATTACCTGAGCCACTTCGACATTCATTCTCCGCTTCTCAACTTCCTTCTCGTACTGAAGTTGTTCCATTAGATGAACCCATTTGAATCTGGAATCAACTGATAATGTTCCCGCATTTGCAGCTCAAAACTCACCCAGACAAGTATCGAATATTCCACAACATACTGGACACCGGATCCTTGTTTTTTCCTCCGATGGGTGAATTATCGACTTGTTCTGCGAGTGCTTTCGCAATTTTCTTCTTCTTCAACTCCATCCAACCTTCCGAATACTTGTTTTGCGGATTCTTCGAGTGCTTGTTGCGCTGAAAGAGTACATGGTGAAGCAGAGCCAAGTTTGCCACAAATTATCCTTGAAGATGACTGTGTTTTATGAAGGTAGTGTATTTTTGACAAAGAGAAGTGCTTCGAAAAAATTGTGAACAGGAAAAAACGTAGCTCACAATGAGAAATATCGATTGGAGCAAAGAACAGTTAAAAACAATAGCAGTGAGCATGAAAAACGCTTTCAGTCATATACGTCCCACAGCTTCTTGTTCCAGTCGAAAGATCTTTTTTTGATTTACATTTTGTCAGTTGACAACTTTTTTGTAGGTTCTCACCGCCAAGAAAATCCTTCCGATTTGCCCCGGACACCGCTTCTCAAAGTACTCCCGCATTCGAACAACATTGTATTTTGGTGGGATCATTGAGAAGAAAACAACTCCAGTTTTCCTCTGTTTTTGTTCTGGATCTTCAAATTCTTCCGTTTCCATCTCATCGTCATCTGGAGATTCTTCTTTGACTTCTGAATCGTTCATATTTCCAACTTCTTCATCATCTTCGGAATCTTCTCCTTCTTGCTTCGGCTCCACGTCTTCTGAAAATTGGGAAATTCAGCTAAACCAAGAAAGGAAATCTACCTTCTTTCACTTCTTCAACGGCTGGTTTCTTTGCGACTTTCTTTGCAGCCTTCTTTTTCTTCAAAATCGGTGCCATTTTTCTGAAAATTTCAGAGTTGCATTCATTCTTCATGCAAAACTTTTTGAGAAAGATAGATGAAACTCGACTGTACAAAATTCGATTTTTTGCAGGAAAGAGAGAGCGAGGGAAGCAACTTTTATTCGAAAAAATAATTATACAAAACATTCCGTACATCGGTGAGGTTAAATAAATTATGAATTATACATTTGGTGACTCAGAAAAAAGTTTTGAATCTTTGGTACAATGGCGAAAAATAATTAAAGAGCTTTCTTGACTTCTAAAGCTGGCGCTCCTTGATCGATTTGGCTTCCTTTGCGACTATGATGCAAATCCGAGACCATCTGAATTCCCGCCTTC
Organism: Caenorhabditis sp. 40 LS-2015; assembly: GCA_900536305.3. Lineage (NCBI taxonomy): Eukaryota > Metazoa > Nematoda > Chromadorea > Rhabditida > Rhabditidae > Caenorhabditis > Caenorhabditis tribulationis. The sequence goes on along the minus strand of LR543384.1, from coordinate 227,333 downwards.
CTTGCCATTCTTCCAGCGATACTTCTCGGTCCCAAATCCCACAGTTGAGCAGCTGCCAGAGTTCCATGTCCAGCAGCAAACAGAGCATGATGAGTTGTATCGGATGCATCGTCGCCGTACTTGATCTTGACGTTTTGAACAGTTTGGTTGGCAATGCTACGACAGAGATGGCGAGAACCATCTTCTAAACTCATCCAGACGGTTGCAACACCTGTGATGCCTCCTCCGAGAATTTCTGAAAATGAATAACATTAAAACGAAATGGTTCTATAATTCACCAATAGTTCCGGACACAAGCCCACCAGACTTTCCGTCTCCGAATGTCCGTTGAGCACTATCCGCCAGTTTTCTTCCCATTGAAACTCCCATATCTCCGATTTTGTTCACTGAAAAGTCTAGAATAGAATGTCAAAGACACGCTGAAAAACTTACATAGATATCTAGTGCACTTGGCAACTGTCTTGGTTCCTTTATGCATATAAACAACACTTCCTCTTACAACTGGGGACACTTGCATCGGCTTGTCGGTGGCGACGAGTGAGGTTCGGTACTGCTCTCCGTTCTCCTCAACTCTGGATATAACTCTCACAGTCGTCGTCTCGACACCCCATGCAATTTTCTGTCCACCTCGAATCAAGAAATTGGCTACTTGAGTTGCGATCTTCTTCTTCTCCTCCTTGCTCAGCTCAGAAATCGGTTCCGTCTGTTCCTTGAAATCGGTAAACTCTCGGAGAACGATGTGAAGCTCCTCGATGAGTCGAGGTTCGATATCAGAAGAAAGCATGATAGCTACGGTCATATCTGAAAAAGAAGGAAATCAGGGTTGAATCGAATTCTGAAGATTGAATGTTCACTGGGATTCTCTGCAGTTGGATTAGCCAGTAGATATGCTCCAAACTCGTTTCGAAGAACTGGAGTTTTTGATCCCATGAGCGGGTAAACCCATGGTCCGACTTGCATGAAGGCGAGGATATCCGAAGTAGAACCATCGTCAGAAGGTTTAGGGAAACGAAGAATTTGAAGAGAAGTTGGCGCAGTTGGAGCGGTCGTTTTTTCACCCTGAACAAACAAACATATTTGTTACAAAGCCATGTTTACCGAAACAACTTATAAATAACTTACGTCAATAGTGAACAATTGAACTCCTTCAGGCAAGAAGTAGATAAGGTCGGCTTCTTGAGATCCGAACGAATCCAGTTGCATTCTAATGGCCTCCTTCTAGAAAACTAAAATTTTATTTTCGAATTGAAAAATCAACAACCTCTTTTTCGACACTTTCCTCCACTTCCTTCACTTTTTCAGAGGATGGTGCACGCGGACCTTCCTTCTTGAGAACTTGGATTCTGTAATGATGCAATGTGAATAACATAATTTTTCAATTTCCTCACCTCTTCTCAACACTTGACTTCGCTTCCTGGAGCATTTTCCACATTTCGCTCTTTTTCGCATTTTTCATCTTCTCTCCCTCCTTTATCAAGTTCAGTCCCTTTTCGTACATCGCCAGAGTGTTTTCCTGAATAAAAATACTGATCAAAAATCAAGAAAATTCTAGAACTCACCCAATCCGCGACTTCATCGTAACACAATCCTTGTTCAATCGAAGCATAGGCTTCGGAAAAAACTGCATCAACTTGAGCAGTATCTGGGATTCTCATGAAAATCGAGAACATTTTTGCTGAAAGTTAGAATGAAACTTATGATGTGAACCAGAGGGGAAAAAAATAGAAGAACAAAAAACGGGCGCCCTCATGACAACAACAACAACGAAAATAAGTCTCGTGCTCTGCGTCTCTCGTCTGAACTACTGTCTCGCTTCAGCCGGTTCTGAATGCGCGATGAGTCACATGGATTTCGAAATCTCCGCGTAATGCGACGTATAATGTGGATGAGAGTTCGCCAAAAGTGTGGTTGGGTCAAATAAGTACTTTATCCAGTTACAAAAGTCTAAAATAGAAGGCGATGAATATTTTCATTCCTCTATAAAATCAATCGGCTATCGACAAATGTGGTTGTGGCGATGAATCTATTCGACGTAACGCTTGTTCCAGAGTGGGATGAACTGTCCGACGGTCTTCCACTCGCAGAAGTAGATAGCCATAAGGAAAGCGGATCCACCATATGCTGCGTAGGTCTTGAAGCTGCAATAGCCACATTTTGTCCAAATGAAATATTAGTCATAGTTTTATATTCAAACGAAAGAAAAACTCACTAGTTCGGGTTGGTGGCAGCGTTTTTCAAGAAACGAGCTGGCTTCATGTACAGCATGACTGAAGCTGAAGACATCCTCATTTTATTCGCAAAATTCTTTTAATTGAAAATATCGGAAGCGACGACAACGCAAAAAACTAAATAGCTACGATAGTTGACTAGATAAATAATTTATTAGACTTCGGATAACACAGAAAGATGAAAGAGACCCCGGCATTCAATAACGCAATAAATTAATGGAATTGAGAAAACGAAATAAATACATTTTAAAGCTATTGCAAGTTTTATCCCAAGAAATTGACGACGACAAGGTGGAGAATGAGGTTGGCGAAGATGAAGTCAGCGAAAGCGCGTTCTGTGGACACCGAAGTGAACTCCGATCGGTTTTCTTGATTGACTTGCATCCGAAGGCATGCTGGAAACAATAACTTTTTATCAAGTCCTTGTTCAAAAAATGTCACTCGTTCAGAAGTTTTTAGAGCCTCGAGACTTCTTGCACCGGCTCTTTTGGGCTTGCTTCTCTTCCGAACATTTCTCCGATTAGATTTTCAGTACCAAGCTTACATGCTAAGACGAACGATGTCACAGTAGAGATGAATCCGGAAAGGAACGAGTTGAATGGGAAGGTACCGACGAGCAGGCAGTAGATGAACTGGAAGATTCCGGTGAACAAGATGTAAGTCATGTAAGCATCGATGATCTTCAGCTTTGACGATGTCGTCTTTTGGTAGTCATCAAAAAGTTTCGTGAGGACTGGAACAACCTGAGCCGCCATTCTGGAAAAAAGAACTTAGCTCCGATGCCTTATCTCGTCTGGAAGAGTACAAGATTCAAGGGGAAAAGATCGATGTCTCCATTGATCAAAGTGGACCTTGATGGTTGATGTTTTGGAGATTTATTACTCAAAAATATATTTCATTGGTAAACACAAGTAGTAGTTTCAGAAGCGTAGTGTTTCTGCTATCGCATAGTTTTCACATGACGTGGATAAATAGACTGAACGCACATGAATAGCAGAAAGAGGAGAATGCTCACAGGTCAAAAGGAAAGCTGAGTGGGTTGTTGTAAAAAAACACACAGAAAATACAATAAACAGTTTGGAGGTATTTTTCTAACTAGTAGTAAACAAGTCGAAACAAAGAGTCAGCTTCATTGCAAATTGAGAATCAGCCAAAGGAAAAGTTCAACGCACATCGGAAGATTCTAATCAATAAGCGTTGAGCGACAAGCACAATATATAAATACAAACTAAATATATCCATCTTTTGAAGATGGCAATGTCTGAAAAAGAGCTCCAAAAATCCGAAGGAAAGCTGAAAAAGCCAGCGGGCGGCGATTAAAGGAGCACACATTTTTGCCAACACATTCGTGGCAAGACCTCCCAAACTCCGCCTATTTGCAACCCGCGGCACTCCTTTTCGCAATTTTGTCGCACGCGTTTTCCGTTTTACCGATTTTTCTATTTTCGAAGCACGAGGCGTGTTGAAGGCACTCTCGGTTGACAGCAAAGACAACAGAAGAGAAGTCAAAGATATTTTGTGTCAGGTTTTCCGCCCCCAAATTCGAATTAGTGTCTGACCGAATGTGTATCCACCGTCATTGACATTCTCTGTACTCTTTATCCACTAGGCAAAAATGCTTTACACTGTAATCAACCTCCTAGCGTGAGTTTCCAGAAGAACAAATTGCAAACCAAGATTTCTCCTTCTTTTCAGCCAGATCTACTGTAATGGACCGATTCTTCAAACAGTTCAGGATTCTCACATGTTTCCAGACTCCAAACATTTTGTGGACATGTCATTGAAATATGATCCCAGTAAGGTTTCTGATTTTGATCAAAACTTCGAAAGTTGTTGTTGGATTGGAAAAGAAAAACAAAACACATTCATCAATTCCGTTATCTTTATCGTCCATAAGACCGGTTTTTGCAATTTTGAAGGTGTGAAAAGATATTTTATCAGCGATCTCTGTTGAAAAATTTAATTTTTTCTGGATCATGCTGGAGCAACTGACGTGTAGTCAGGCTAAAGAGTCGCACACAAAGAACATGATATCCTGAAAGTCGGAGTTTAGTCTTAGTACCCCACATTTCTGGAAAAAAAGAACCGAAAATCAGGACATTTCATAAAAAGATATGAGTTTTTGAGTGATAAACGAACTGAGTGGAGATAATTTGATTACTTCTCCACGTGACTTTCGAAAAAAAACTTCGAAATGTCGGTAATGAATGGGAAGTACTAAAGATGATTGGAATACTGACCGGTTTTCAAAAATTGGTATCAGAAAATTCAATTTCAGTAACAACGCTACGCCATTTCGATGAACTTGGAGACCGAACTTCGGATATGATAATTCTTCGGGAATTTGTAACATCGCACTTCAATCCACCGGGAAGCGAATTAGTCGAATGGTTTCCACCAGATTGGGTGGACTTTCCTTCTAATTTCTTGAACATTCACGATTATCATCATCGGCGATGGGCTCTGCATTTGCATCGAATTTGGAAAGATCTTTGTAGAAAAGTAAACATACTTGAGGATACTGTTCCAGAGAAAAATTTGCGATTTTCAGGTACGAGATGATGTGAAACAACGGCAAGACCACTACTCGCTATTATACGTTCCTCATCCATTCATTATTCCCGGAGGTCGATTTTTAGAGTTTTATTATTGGGATACATTCTGGATATTGAAAGGACTTCTTTTCTCGGAAATGTACGAGACTGCTCGAGGAGTCATCAAGAATCTGGGCTACATGGTTGACAAGTTAGTTTTACAGTCATAAACAAGAAGATTATGAAGTCTCCCCTTGTTCCTCATCTCCTTCAAAAGTTCTTATCAAATCGAGTGATAAGGGGGGTTGATTGATGGACTCACACTCTTAGACATGCGTCGATCATGTGACCGATTTAGAAAAGAATTGTTCGTTTTTTGATTCGAATTAGGGTGTGGTGCAGTTGTCCTCGGTACATTTGGTATTTTGGGAGATGATTGGAGGAATATGTCTTTGAATCGAAAGAATTCTTGTGCAATTTTGAATCATTCCAGCCATGGATTCGTTCCCAACGGAGGTCGGGTATACTATCTCACTCGCTCTCAACCTCCTCTACTCACTCCAATGGTCTACGAATACTACATGAGCACCGGAGACCTTGATTTTGTGATGGAGATATTACCCACTCTCGAAAAAGAATACGAATTTTGGATCAAAAATCGTCAAGAGTGGTTCAAAGACAAGGACGGAAACAAGCAGTTCCCTTACTATCAATACAAGGCGAAGCTGAAAGTGCCACGTCCAGAATCATATCGAGAAGATTCGGAATTGGCGGAACATTTGCAATCTGAGGATGAGAAAATCCGAATGTGGAGTGAAATCGCTTCAGCTGCAGAGACCGGATGGGATTTTTCGACGCGTTGGTTCTCTCAAAACGGAGACACGATGCATAGGATGGATTCTATTAGGTTTTCAAAAAAATTTAAATAGAATATGGCCTCATTTATGAGTTTTTAGGACATGGAGCATCGTACCCGCCGATTTGAATGCGTTCATGTGCGCAAACGCCAGAATCCTGGCCAGTCTCTATGAAATCGCTGGAGACTTCAAAAAAGTGAAAGTATTCGAACAGAGATACACTTGGGCTAAGAAGGAGATGAGAGAATTGCATTGGAACGAGACGGATGGTATTTGGTACGACTACGATATTGAACTGAAAACTCATTCGAATCAATACTACGTGTCAAATGCAGTACCTCTATATGCTAAGTGTTATGATGAAGACGATGAAATTCCTCACAGAGTTCATGATTATTTGGAGGTCAGTTATAAAACTAAACTGCAAAGTATGAACGTTCATAATTTCAGCGTCAAGGTGTGCTGAAGTTCAAGAAGGGACTTCCAACTTCTCTGGCAATGGGAAGTTCTCAACAATGGGACAAGGAAAACGCTTGGCCTCCAATGATCCACATGGTCATCGAGGGATTCCGAACAACTGGAGACTTGAAACTCATGAAAGTTGCCGAGAAAATGGCGACTTCTTGGTTGACAGGAACATATCAATCGTTCATTCGAACTCATGCAATGTTCGAGAAATACAACGTCACTCCGCATACCGAAGAAACTTCTGGAGGAGGTGGAGGAGAGTATGAAGTTCAGGTAAGTTCAAGAACTTAAATTTCACAGTTTCTTAGTTTTCAATTTTCAGACCGGTTTCGGATGGACGAATGGAGTCATCCTGGATCTTCTGGACAAGTACGGAGATCAATTTGCTTCTAGTCCTGCTGCTAAACTAACCTTCACTTCTGTCAATATCACTTTCCTAGTCATTATTCTGTACATTTTCTCATAGATTTCTGTAGATTTTTTACCTTGTCCCACTCGTAGATTCCTGTATATAGATCAGTTTTTTTTCCTGTAGCTTTTTTAAAACCCCGAATATTTGCCATACTAATTGCCTTTATCTATATCAACTTTTTTCTTCCAATGTTTTCCGGTTCGATTTTTAACTTCTTATTCTGTGCCATCGGGTTGTTCCTTTTTTTTGACAAATTTTTTACCTTTTTAGTTGATAAAATTATATTTCGAAGGTGTTTTTTACTCGAGTGAAGAGGAATTCCGAAAGTTATTATCTTTGATTCACAATCAATTTTGTCTGGAAAACTGATTTTTCCGATTTTTAGATATGGGAATCACAGGATTATGGAAGATCATTGAGCCCACGGCGACTGAGATTCCTCTTGAATGTCTTGAAGGGAAGAAGTTGGCGATTGGTAAGATATCTTCGGAGTTCCGGAAATCTTATTTTCAGCCGGAACTTTGAAGAGTTTTCGGAAATAAAGAATGCAGTACAAAACTCATTCAAAAATTGTGAGACATGTCCGGAATTCCTCACAAGAAATCAGAAAGTTTTCAAAAATCTCAAAACTAAAAACTTCCTATATACAGAAAAATCCGAAGCTTTAAAACTTGGGATTTTCTGGGGTATCGAAATTTTCAAAATCACTAGTCAGAATAATTGGACGTTCGGAGAATTCTCGATTTTTCCAGATGTTTCCATTTGGATTTATCAAGCGCAACTCTCCTATCCATCTGATCAACCATTACCTCATCTGCGTCTTCTCGTGAATCGACTTTCAAAACTTCTCTTCTATAAAATCCGCCCAGTCTTTGTTTTTGACGGACCACAAGTTCCCGCCCTGAAAAGACAAGTTTTGGAATCAAGGCGACAAAAACGACAAAACGATGACGATATTTTGACGAATCCGAAAAAGATGGGGAAGTTGAAGGTAAAGCTTGACGATTTTCAATTGTATCGTGACTGAAACATTTCAGGAGATTGCTGCTGGTGGTCTAGACGACGATGCCCTTTCGAAAGCCATCAAAGAAGTTATAAGTCCTTCGAAAAAGGTTGTGCTCAATGATGTCTACAAGGATATCCCGTCAACAAGCACCAACCTCGAAAAACCATCCACACATCATAATGATCAATTGGTTTATGGAGAAATCGAAAGTTCAGATGATTCAGAAGATAGTGATATTATTGTTGAAAAAGAAGAGAGCTCCACTAAGGAAGAACCAGACCCCATGATCTTTTCTTCCCGAAAACAGGAAATTCGAAATCTAGTCGAGAAGCGAGAAGTGATGAGGAATAGCAGACTCCGACCAGATATGGTTTGTTGAGAATCGGTTCAGAATTTCAACTAACGTTTTCAGATTCCCCAGGATTCCAAAAGCTTCAGTAACTTCCAAATGCAACGTCTGCTGCAAAGAGGACGCCTCAATGCTCAAATTGAACATCTCGCAAAATCTTCGACGACGTCGAATTCTGGAACGGACAAAATCAATGTAACCGGGCCCGATGGAACATCTCACGTTTTGAAATACGCTCACAGCGACGAGATTGAAGAGGTGCGACCTGAATTGAAGAGAGAGTTCGATACTCTCTATCAGCCACCACTCGAAATGACTCTGAATCTTTTCAACGTGGAATATGGAGGGAAGAAATTGAGCCGAGAACCAACTCCGGACGATGTGAGGGAGGAGATTGTGGAGAGGATTGAGGAGAGACTGATGGACAAGACTGAGAGAGGGTATCAGAGTAAATCGGGAATGTTGGAGGCTATCGCAAGGAAGAGGATTCGGCAACATTATGGAACAGAAACTGTAGAAGACAAGGAAGAGGAAAGGAGAAGACGACGAATTGAGGATGAAGAAGATGCGATGATTGGTAGGTCTCCAAAGGAAATGTGATTCCTGAAGTAAAGTTTCAGAAATCAGTGACGACGAAATGACCCTTCAGAAAGTTCTACTGGAGTCTGCCTCGAAGGCTTTGGACGAGAAGATGTCCAGTCTAAAAAAGCATCGTCCGGATAGTGACGATGAGTGGGATCCTCAAAGAAACGACATCCCGTCCACTTCATCAGCAGCTCAAAAGAATCTCGCCGACGAATACGTACATTTGAATTATGATGAAGATGAAAAGACGCCGGAACTGTATCGAGACCTCCAAGAGTTTCTTACAAATGCTGGAATCCCGTGGCTGGAAGCACCAGGAGAAGCTGAAGCTCAATGTGTCGAGTTGGAGAGACTCGGTTTAGTGGATGGAGTTGTCAGTGATGACAGTGATGTTTGGGCGTTCGGAGTCAGGCACGTCTACAGACACATGTTCGCGAAGAATCGAAGAGTTCAGAGATACGGAGAGAGGACATCGGAGAATCGGGAGAACTGTAAACTGTTCTGTGAGTGGACTCCTTTCATTCCGATCTGAATAAAATTTGTAGGTCTACAACGAGAAGACTACATTTCGATTGCTCTTCTTTCCGGTGGAGATTATTGCTCCGGACTCGTCAAAGTGGGAGCAGTCGGGGCTCTTGAACTAGTTTCAGAATTCGTGGAAAAACGGGATTCTCAGTCTGAGACTCTAGAAGACGTCGAGAACAGAGTGAGTGACTTATTTGCTAGAGAACAATAACGGCTGTTTAATTTCAGATTCTGCGACTTCTAGAGAAAGTGGGTCATTTGTTTTTGACTTCTCCAGATGAACAACGTTCTGCCAGTCGGAAAGCGATGATTCTGAGGAGGCATGTTAGTGAAGCGAATGAGAGGGAACTGATTCAGAATGTAAGTTTCGAATGTTTATAGGTCTCAAAAATATGATTTTTCAGGTTTGTTCCAATAAAGACGCTGTACATGCATATCTCCACCCAACTGTCGATGCGTCATCAGAGAAATTTCGCTGGCGTCAGATGAACATCCCTTTAGTTCGACAGATACTTCATCAACGCCTACAGTGGCCCGATCGAACCCAACATCATGAAGAACGGAATTCCTTCGATGCCTTCGAAAAATGGAATTCGTTCTTGCAAGCTGGTGGGCGGAGTCAAATGCGACTGGATAGATTTTTCGCCCAGAAGCTAGACAGTTCACTCGAGCTGAAGTGGTCTAAGAAGGTTGTAGAAGCTTTGGAGAGAATTGGGCGAAGGGCGAGAGGAATTCAGAGTAAAGAAGATGTTGAGAAGAAAGAAGAAGGTGTTGAAGTACTAGAAGTTAAGAAGAAGAGGAAGGAAAAGACACCTGAAAAGAAGACCACACGTGGCAAAGGACGAGGTAGAGGTCGTGCGCGAGGTGGAAAAGGTGTATCCAAGAACTCCAAGATCCAGGAACCGAAGACGCTTAATCTATCTGAAGATAGTAGTTCTAACGATTCGTTTGATGATTTCAAAGTGTAAATAATTTATTTATCGCTTACTAATCTATGAATAAACTCATTGTGACTATTTTGCAGTGTTCTAATTTTCCCATCATATGTTGATTCTTCGGTTTATTTACTTGATTGTCATCGAAATTCTGCAATTTCTCAATTTTTCATCTGAAGAATGGCCAATTTCGGCTAGTGAACGAATGTGCGCCCCATTGCGCATCTGTTTAGTTGGCATTTTTCCACTCGCCGAAAACCTCTTGTTTTCTTGTTTTCTCTCGATTTTATTCATCATTGAACGTGAATTCCATTGAAACAATAAAGTACACTGTATTTCAGCCAACATCATGCTCAAATTTGTGATATTCTCATCGATTATCATAGCCCTTGGCTCGTCGATTGAACTCACCTTCGAGCTTCCAGATAATGCCAATCAGTGCTTCTATGAAGATCTGAAGAAGGATGTTGACACAGTTTTTGAGTTCCAGGTATACTCTGTTTCAGTTATTTCATTTTTAAGAACCTGATGTGTTTAGGTTGTCACTGGAGGACATTATGATGTGGATTTGATAATTGAAGATCCAAATGGAAAAGTTTTGTACAAAGACACCAAGAAGCAGTATGACAGCATCAACTTCAAAGCAGAGGTTGAAGGAACATACAAAGCTTGTTTCTCGAACGAATTCTCCACTTTCTCTCACAAAATTGTCTATATGGATTGGCAATTCGGTGATCAAAACGCTCTTCATGCCGCCGTTACTCAAGGAGCTCATGCTATGACTCAATTGGAGAACTACGCTGTTGCTATTGGAGATAAATTGAGAACTGTGAGTTTTTAGAATTGAATCTTTCATCAAATTCAAATTTTCAGATTGACGACTATCAAACACATCACCGACTCCGCGAAGCTACTGGCCGCAAACGTGCCGAAGAACTCAACGAGCGAGTCATGATCTGGTCTCTTGGACAGTCAGCCGTAGTCGTTTTCATCGGTATTGGCCAAGTGTTCCTGCTCAAATCATTTTTCAATGATAAAAGAACTCGCTATTAATCATTTTTTCTTATTTTCTGTAAAAACCAGCCTCTTCAACCTAAATGGGTCTCCTCAGTTGTTTTTTTGCCCTTTTTCCCTTTGAATAGCATAAGAATATAATTTATTGATGATTGTTTTGTTAAAACCCGAAACAACTTTGGTGATCTTGCAATAATTATTCGAGAATTTCTCCGTTCAGCACAGCTTGATATTGCTCGAGTCGCCGGAGAAGAGCGTCGTTCTGGTTCAAGAGTGTTTGGATTCCATTGATTAGAGTCTTCCGCTTCTCACGATTGCGCTTCGCCTGAAAATTTGGAAAAAACTTGGCAGTGCATAAATTATTTTACCTGATTTTCTGGAGTCGTCTCAGTGATGATGTTCATTCCATCAAGCGTCTCGAGATGTCTCTCAGCTTCTTCATTGAAAAACTTCACTTTCTTCTCCAATTTCTTTCCCATCTCGATTTGCTTTGGCTTCTCCAGAAATCCACGCTCTAAATCAGCGACGTCGCGCAGGTTCACATCATAAGTTTTTTGGAGGTTGCTCAAATTATGCTTCTCGTACTGCATCAACATTTTGAACCCAGAATCGTCAGCCATGGCATTCTTGCCTCCCATAACAATGATTTTGTCATTTTCTTTGAAGTTCATTGTGGACAACGAAACATCGGCTTCACCCTGGAGGAACTTTCCTGGAAAAAATAAACATTTTTGAATCTCAAAAAAAAAAATTCACAGACCTCTATGCAACAACTTCATCGTTTCCACATCCACATCGTTGTCAGCAGCGATTCTCTCCCTGAGTTTTCCGAGTGTAGAGATGGATTCTTCTCCTTCCGAGTCATCAAGAATATCGACGGTAGTTTGGATGGAAGAACACGATACAATCACTTTCATGGCTGAAATTCGGAGATGTTCTCAGATTTTTAGCGGGTCAAAAAGGGGGAACAGAGTAGAAAAAACAAATTTCTCGAAAATTCCAAAAGAAAAATAATTAGAGATGATGCCAGAAATTTCCATGAAATTCGAGATTTTCTTTCTCTTGCTAGCGATTAAAGTCCTCGCGAAGTACACAAGCATTCACCGCAGAGCGCGTTTGCGATCCGCTTTCAAAAAAAAATTTCGAGGTGATTTTTGCAATTTCTCTTGTTTGTCGGTGTTTGTAGAACGGGCGCCGCGAGAAAAAGGTTTTCACGGTCAACCGAATCAACATTGTTCGGTTGAGTAAAGTTCTCTTAAGGAATTGATTTTTAAAGCCTATATTCTGCTGATTTTATTTACGTAGAAGTTTTGATTTATTTATTAAAGGTTTTCAATCAGTTCAACTCTCGGTTCAGTTCAAGACTCAAGCTGTATATCCAAAAAAAAACTTTTTTGCATCATATTCGGTCTAACATCTTCTTCTTTCTCGTCCCTCCTCTTCTCGTGGTCTTTCTTGCGTGCGTTTCCATTTGGGTCACTGCTTTTTCTCTACTTTTTGAGCATGGCACAGAGAAAAATGACTCTCCAGAACAATCTTTTCTTGAAGAAAGAGTCGAGGAAAACAAGAGAGTTTAGTGATGCGAGAGTGAAGTGAGAGATACGTGATAGAAGAGTTGTGTACGTGCCAAATATCCTCGGAAATTTTATTTTCTCCTACTTTTCTGAAAGGCTTCGAAATAGTGCAGACAGGGAGTGACAATGTTCGTAGCCCTGGGCGCTCAGATTTATCGACGATATTTCGGACGTGGTGAGCATTTTTTGGCCCCCTGGAGCCATAACAAATAGTTAGCCGAGAGTGTTGTTTGCTTCTCGTAAACTTTTGTTTTCCGTTTCTAAGATGTTTATTTTTCGATCACCTACTGAAAACTGATCAATGATCAAAACGCGTTAGTTTTTTGTTGCCTTATCACACACATATTCCCTTTTTCGACTTTCTTCAATATTGTCATTTTTCTTTTACTTGTCTCAAACATATCTTCATCTCATTATTGATTCTTGCAGTTTCAGGAATGGCGATGGCAAACAACGGAAGTGTGGCCAATAAGGTCTGCCTGATTGTCATCGACGGATGGGGAGTTTCCGAGGATCCATACGGAAACGCCATCCTCAATGCGCAAACTCCAGTTATGGACAAGTTGTGCTCAGGAAACTGGGCTCAAATCGAAGCTCACGGACTCCACGTCGGTCTTCCAGAAGGATTGATGGGAAACTCTGAAGTTGGTCACTTGAACATCGGAGCCGGGCGTGTCATCTATCAAGATATCGTCCGTATCAACCTCGCCGTCAAGAATAACCAGCTGGTAAACAATGAGAACCTGGTGGACGCCTGTAATCGTGCCAAGAACGGCAACGGACGTCTTCATTTGGCTGGACTCGTCTCCGATGGAGGTGTCCATTCTCACATTGGTGAGTTTTGAAACCCAGAGAGTCATCCCATGTAACTTCTCCAGATCACATGTTCGCTCTGATCAAGGCTATCAAGGAGCTCGGAGTCCCAGAGCTCTATCTCCACTTCTACGGAGACGGACGTGACACATCACCAAACAGTGGACTCGGATTCCTCCAGCAGACTCTTGATTTCTTGGAGAAGACCGTTGGGTATAAAACTTCTCCCTGGACAACTCAGCAAAGTAAGGTTTTTTCAGATACGGAAAGCTCGCCACCGTCGTCGGACGTTACTACGCCATGGACCGTGACAAGAGATGGGAGCGTATCAACGTCGCTTACGAAGCGATGATCGGAGGTGTTGGAGAGACTTCTGATGAGGCTGGAGTGAGTTTCTTTAATTGTGTAAAAATATTTATCTCAGTTTTTCTAGGTCGTCGAAGTTGTGCGGAAGAGATATGCTGCCGATGAGACCGATGAGTTCTTAAAGCCTATCATTCTTCAAGGAGAGAAGGGGCGCGTTCAGAATGATGACACCCTCTTGTTCTTCGACTACCGTGCTGATCGTATGCGTGAGATCTCCGAGGTCATGGGTATGGAACGTTACAAGGATTGCAACTCCAAACTCACCCATCCATCCAATGTCCAAGTCTACGGAATGACCCAGTACAAGGCCGAGTTCCCATTCAAATCCCTATTCCCACCTGCATCCAACAAAAATGTTCTGGCTGAGTGGCTCGCCGAGCAGAAGGTTTCTCAGTTCCACTGTGCTGAAACTGAGAAGTACGCTCATGTCACATTCTTCTTCAACGGAGGTCTGGAGAAACAGTTCGAGGGAGAAGAGCGTTGCTTGGTGCCGAGTCCAAAAGTGGCCACCTACGATCTCCAACCAGAGATGTCCGCTGCTGGAGTTGCTGACAAGATGATTGAGCAGATCGAGGCTGGAACTCATCCATTCATCATGTGCAACTTTGCTCCACCAGATATGGTTGGACACACTGGAGTCTACGAGGCTGCCGTCAAGGCTTGTGAAGCCACTGATGTTGCAATCGGAAGAATCTACGAAGCTACTCAGAAACATGGATACTCTTTGATGGTCACTGCTGATCATGGAAATGCCGAGAAGATGAAGGCTCCAGATGGTGGAAAGCACACTGCTCACACCTGCTACCGTGTTCCATTGACACTCAGTCATCCTGGATTCAAATTTGTTGATGTAAGTGTTTTGTACAGATCTCGGTCTTATTTCTCTTATTTACAGCCAGCTGACCGTCACCCCGCCCTTTGCGATGTTGCCCCAACTGTCCTCGCCATTATGGGGCTTCCTCAACCAGCCGAGATGACTGGTGTCTCGATTGTTCAAAAGATCTAATTCGCTAATCATGTTCTATGAACTGTTCTTTTACAGTATTCTTCTTCCCACCTTTCTTCCCATTTTCCTGCTACACCAGTCCCTGTTTATAGTCGAAAAATTCCAGTGATTTTGCACTCATTTTTTAGATATATTTAGAGTCATATTTCTTGTGAATAAACTAATAATTTTCAGTTCTTCCTGTTGATGTTTCGATAAGCCAGAAAACTTGTGTACGCTGACTCATCCTCTATTTTTATTTACTTTTTTTTCGAAAGTGCGCTCGTTTTGTTCGGAAACTCCTCCCCGGACAGTTGCTCATCCGCGCTTTGAAGGGTCAATTGATGTGACACATGTGGCCAGTAGACACTCGCTGAGCACATCTGCAGGTCGGCTCTCTCCGAAAAGATTGATTCGATCGAGCGATGGTTTTTCTTTTCCCGTCACTTTTTGTGTTGCACTATTTCCCTTTCTATCTTATCGCAGTGACCGACTCCACTTTTTTTTCATGATGGTTTCTGGAAAATGCTATGAGAAGATGGGAGAGAGAAGAAGAATGTTGCAATTTCGCTATCGCACTTTTCCCATTCCGTTTGGCTCGCCAGAAACTTCTCAATGAATAGGACAAATGACGTGGATGTTGACCTGACTTAGAAACGTGGCGTTCAGAATTTTAGGCCAATTCTGAGATTTTAGGATCCTATTAGGCAATATTAGCAATTGATTAGCTTGTTTTTTTTTTGCTTTCATGTCAAAAATTCAATTTTATAGAGTCGAATTAAAGGCCTTCTCACAATATTTTGGCGATCTGAGCACAACTCCGTCGTGACCTAACTAGTAAGATCTAAGACCTCGGTAGTCTCTATCGCAATACGAAAACATTTACCGAATTTCTGAAATTCCAGTCACCTTCCCCTCGATTTTTGAGCTGCTTCCGGCCGTATTCACCAAAAGCTTGAAAATTAGCCTGAAAATCCGCTCGAAAATCGAAAGAGTGACTTGAAGTTCGAGCATTTCTCTTTTAATTTCGGTAACAAGCTTTTATTGAGGTGAAGCATCTCGGTGTCATTGTTGTCGGGTTTTATACTCCAGAATTGCCTTTCGCTGCTCATTTTCCTCTCACAGATTCTTTCTCAAATCACATTCAAATTTTCAGAACCAGAAGTATCTCGGCAACCAACTTTCTTCTCCACGTGGCCGACTCTCTTCTCCGACGAACTGAAGAAGGTGGGTACATTTAAACTCATCAAACAGACAAACAACGAGAATCTCATTGACGTTGTTGTTCATCTAAATGATCCCGTCATCGCTCTTTCTCTCTCTATCTCATTCATCCCACTCTTTTCTATTGCTCCCAAAGCTTGTCTGTTTATGGAAAGAGCCTTTTTTTGCCTGCTCCGCGGCGCTATCTCTGTCTTTCGGACTCTCCAGTATTCCAGTGTTCTCTTTCGTTTTTAAGCTTCTTCTTCTTTCACTGTTTCTTTTGCTCGCTTCTGCATTCATTTCCGCCCACATATCCAGAGAGAAGGCTCTCGACATTCACTTTAGTCGCCGGATGACCTTACTCTTTGAAACGCTGATCAGAGTAATCCTTGCCAAAAATTTCGGGTGAATTTTTGAAAACCGGTTTTTGATTGTAAACGACTTGTTATTGAATTCGCTTTCTTTTTGCATGTATTCTCGATATCTTCTTCCTTCTGCGTCGTCATTTCCCGCAACAAGATCTTACGCTGCTTGGCGGAGATCCTCCGTTAGTGATTCCTTTACCCGAACAAGGAAGTTTGTACCCCGAAACACTTTCGTTTCATTTTCACTCCCTACGCATATAGAGGAATAATGACCAGAAAGCAGATGAGGAGAAGGCAGAAGTGTGGGATGGACGGATGCGACGAGATTATAATTGATACGGTTTACAAAGATGAAGTGTTGGAAGAGAAGAAGCCCGGTTTGAGAGATCGAACAGAGGCGCGATAATAAGGATGAAGAGAACGGATTTGTCGAAAAAAAAAACACAGAAACCCCCTTTCTAGAACACTCTCCGAAAATGTCAAAAACAGGAAACGAAAGCAGTAATAGGATGAGCCATCGAGAGGAGCGCGTGCTCATTAGAAGATCTTGTTTTGAATCTAAGATGTGCTCATTGGAATTCGAATACTCAAGTCTTGCAAAAAAAGACTATACGACTCCCTGGGAATTTCTTCTCGAAGCAGACGTTTTCTTTCCAGAAAAGTTATTCTTTCCCATACTTGTCAATCAGTGGTTTGCATAATTGCATCTCACGACTCTCTTTGGAAGTGTCGCCTTCTCCAGAACTAGTGTCATTCTCATGTGTATCCCCGTTCTTTTTGTTCCACTTTTTCTTCTTCTCGTCTCGACAATTTGTTCTGGACGAAGAATCGACGAGGATAATGAGTGTTGAGAAGAAAGAAAAACTATAGAGTCTTCAGATTCTATTCAAGTTTTCTTCGTGGGATACTGTAGATGTTCTCAGAATCCCTTCAGCTTCCCATTCCCATTCTCTTTCTGTTTTGAATTTTTATCACCTATTCATAAAATATTTATTTTCCCCTTCCGCCCTCTTCGATTCGCTTTTCACTTTTTTATAGCTCATATATTTTTCTCCCCCCTGCTTTTTCTCTCTCCGAAAACAGCGATTCGATACGATTCACTTTTTTGGGCTCTCTATTGAAAGCTGTTTTTCGATTCTCTGTTGGGAAAAGTAGCTGCTGAGTCTTGGCATAAACATTAGTCAAATAGATCTGTTACATAAATTTTCTGAAGAAACGTTATATTCGGAGCCAGAAATCCAACTAAACAGTTGTCGTGCCACTATAAGATTTATTTATCGATAGGAAAAAAATCTACAAAAAGTAAATGTTGACGATGTGCTGAGATATAGTGTTTCTTCTGTACCACAGCTCTCTGTCAATACTTTCTGTTTCTTATTCACGATCGTTAGAGCTCATTGTGATCTACATTTTGTCAGTTGCCAACTCTCTTGTAAGGTTTCTAATTCTGGAGATAAACCGTTTTCAAGCTTACTGCATCCGGAATTCCCATAAGAGATATTCAATTAGAATAGCCTGTGAACATACCTGTATAAATATCATTCGTCGTTCCACCTTTCCTCTTCTCACAAACCGACAGAATCCGCTCTCCAATGACTCATTTGTATTGTATGTATGTCTTTTATGAATGTATGATACACGTATAATTTACGCACTTTTTTATTCGGGGCTGTCACTTCGTTCGTCCGGTTAGTAGTAGTGGTTGACCAACAGAGAAAGAACTGCGCAGATGAACGCAGCCTCTCCTATTCTAGTTTCGAAGAGGTTTTATGGTGTTGGACAAAGAATTGGGAAATAGGGAAAAAATCCATCCGCTGAATTGAATCGAAATCATAAGTACTTGTTGGCAACTGTTTTCTATGACTTATCGAACTTTTTTGGTTCCGTTTTTAAAATTCTCTTTTTTAGTTTAATAGCTTTCCTCTATCTGGCTCATTCTCATGAATCAATTTATAGTATTTGCGAGATCTGTGGGGGATTAGCGCACCTATTCGGATGAAAAACGGTATTACCTTTGGCATGCCGACTAACTACTAAAAGAAGATCGAGATGGCGCAATAACCTTTCCGATTCGATCTGTTTCGGGGGGAGAAGAAAAACCAAATGGAGTTTATCTGGCTGACGGACGTCATCTCCGATTTCCTGCTGGGTAATTGGAGGCGGCAAGTGGGCGCTCCCCAAGATTAATATGAGATTGAAATTGACCATGAAATGCGATGATTCGAGTGGGCGGGGTTTCGAGACTCTTGAGAACTCGGCAAACCACTTCTTCTGAATCCTTCCAGCAGCATAGAAGATGATGCTTTGAAACGTAGAATGGTGTTTTTAAAATTGGATAACGGTCACCAAACGTCGCGCACAGAAAGTGCAAACTTCAGAAGCCTATAAATCTTGGAAAGTTTGAGCAGTTTTTAAAAACACCATCTTTTTCTAATGATACTTATGATAGGTCGAAGTTCTATCCCCCGTTCAAACCCTTCCCTCAGACTTCCCAACGTTTCAACGACAAAAAGTTGAAAATCGTAGAATGGAACAACCGGATTGGTGCGATCCTCTCGTCGTTTTGAAAAGTCAAGAAGTGCCCTTGGAATACGGAATACAAGTCCTTGAGTAGTTTTTCCTATTGGTCCTTCTTCTTGCTCAAGGTCTTCCCACCGGGACACTTTACTACCGAATAATGTTACGTGCACCCTTCTTCTCCTTCTCACTCGACACTTGCTGGTCCCGAATACCATTGTAAATACCATCTCCTCCGTCCTTCTCTGCGCTTCTCCGATTCAAACGAACTCTGGGCACTGTCTGCATGGTTGACCTAGTGTGTGAGATGATCCCGAATGAAAGGCCTCTCTCCTTGCGCTGGCGGAGAGAGGTGGGCGGCCCCCCGACACTTCTTCCTTTAGTTAAACGAAGGTTGACTCTCTCTGTATGTTTGCCTCTTTCGGAATGTCTCTCTGACGAGACCTGACCAGCCCGGGGGGCGATTCACGGGATCGAACCTAAACTTTTTCGAGAACGGCTGATTTTTGGATCGATACATGAAGCTTGATTTCTGAAAAAGTTGTGAGGAACTTCCTTGTCCATTGTATGCGCTTGCTTCTATCATCGAAATTCTTCGACTATTTCATCGAAATGCCCATCCGGTTCTCTAGATGAAGTCATCGCAGACTTCCCCCCTTCAAATTCATTATTCAATTACACTTCCTCAATCCATCCGTTCCTTCTTAGTTTTGTCTGCAAAAGAAGCTTCCGTCTATATACAATCTGTGTCCACCCACCCACCCCAACACAATGATGTTGACGTTGGAAATTGAAACAAAACCATGATAAAAGCTGGCTCTTGTCGTTTTTCAAACAGTTGATAAGATTCTCCTCCGCCTGTTATTACTATCGAAAAGTGTTTCAGGCACTCGTTCTGATTCTTCTTCTTCTTATCGAAATATAGCAACAATCCGGGTCTATTGAGAGGTAGAGAGTACGTAATTGACAAATGATAGGCACCAGTATGGCAGGTCTATTACTACGCCCGAGTTTTTTTTCCAAAATTTTCACATTTTAGAGCTCAGAATCTAGAAGTCGGCAGATATCATAACACCTGAAATGGTGGTACCCTCCCTTTGCCTCACTTCATAGAAATTTATCTCAGTTGGCGTTAGAATTTCCGAGAAGCTGCTAACAAATCATATTCAGATCATTATTATAACACCATTCTATTAGTCAACAGCTCTTTCAAATTCTCAACACGAATAAGATAAATTTTCCTCAAGTAAGAGTAAGGGAGGGCACTGTATTAGAGTTATAAACCCTTTGCATTTCGTTTTTTCTGGTAAAGCAGAGCCTCCCATGTTGTTCTCCTTATTTAGCTCCAAATTCTAGAGTCTTCCGATTTCCACACCCCAAGTTATGACTGGATAGTACTAGCTGTCAACTTCATAATTAGTGCAAAATTCCACCGTAAAGTCATGTGAAGAACAAAAGTTCATCAAGGCTCTCACACTCCCACCAATCATCTGTTTGAAAAAAAGAGAGAATAGATAAGAAAGAAAAAGTCAAAGTTTTCATATACCATCTTTTTTGTCGCTCTCTCTTCCTGATATGTAGGTCATTACGCCGCCCCTTCCAAGAGCGATACATCATGATCGTCGAAGCGAGATATAGATGTACATGGTATCGAAGAATATCTAACTATTTAACTGGTCTCTCTTTTTTCGTCGGTTTTTTTTTGCAATTGGAAAACAGATGTTCTCGAGAGAATGAGAGGCATGACGGCGCCACGGACAGGTGTGAACTATTTCAATATGAAAATTTGTCCTTTCCTAGTAGTCATCTGCTCCCCCGTTTTTTGCTCCACCCTCTGCAATCTGTTTGAATCAACTGACCTTCTCCTTCCTCTATGAGATCTGATAGGTAAACTAACCGCTCTCTCGACCCCTACTAGTTTAGCAAACAGTGAGCCGGTGCCGGCTCTCGGTGCTCTTTCTCTGGTCTAGCGACTTTTTGACATCTAACGTCACTCGGTTCTCTTATTTGGATATCGGATTGCTGTAGAGCTGTTTTTTTCTATCCTATCAGCTGATCTTATTAATGAACATTGTGAGTAAGACAACTTCAAAATATGAGTGGTACCGTTGGAAAGAGGAGGTCTTGAACCGTATTTCCCATTTCGAAGAACTGCTGACGAAGTTCACAAGTCATGAGTTTTTCAAGTTTCCTTTTTTGGACCTAATCTGTTGCGTGGGCATGAATCCAACATCAGATTTTGTTGAGTTTGGAAGCTCATAATTTTCGTTCTGAAGACTGTCCACAAAATTTACAAACAGGAAAAGACGTTTCGAGATCTCCTCTTTCCGATAATGCCCCTCACACACTGAAGTGTCATATCCTAGTTCAAAACATTCTCTAGTTAGCTGCTTTGTTTTCAGTGAGGCTAAAACCCTAGAGTTTCAAAAATCATCCCCTAGGATTATGCAGATTCTGTTTGTTGGAAAAATTCAGATCAACAAGTTTTTTTCGTTGCTATCAAACTGTCAACAGTCTACCCAGAACGCACCCAGGGTCTGTCCAGTATCCAAGAGTCTATCTCATGAACCCAAATGTTTTTACGATTATCGCCCTCTGTTGGTCCACACTGCTTTTCTTTCCCTCCGACCACAATTCATCAAAGATAACAATCGAGGGTAGATAGCGAAGGATGAAGACGTTTACCTTCATCTCCCTTGTTTTATTATCGAAGGAGAGACTAATCCAACTTTTTCTCCTAACTTTAGGATGCTTTTGGACCTCAAATTAGTACCGAACGCATTCATCAATCACTCAACATGCACACCCATTTCCTATTCTGAATATCCTTTCTCATTTTAGCTCTTCTCCCCATCCATCTGCCCCTCCTTTTAAAAATCTTACCCATCCTTTTTAACAGTTTCCCCTTCCTCATACCTCTGCGCTTCTTCCTCTCCCACACTATTATTTCACTTCAGTTCCATTCAGCGAGCATTTACATAGACAGCTAGAGACTGCTTGGAAATAACACGTTCTTTCAAGAGACCCCAGTTTGCGCAAGACATCGAAGCGCAGGGGCAGTTTGTCGACGTGTCCTAGGGCCTAGTTGGCGCAGCGTTGTGAAATCGTGTTACAGGCCCTGTTTTGGGTCTTCTTACCCCTATTGAGAGCGTCTTGAAACCCGGACTTATTTGGGTTTCTTCTCATATTCGCCGTTATTATCCGGCCGTACCCTCTGAATCCGAATTTACAGAGGGTACACACATTCTCACGTTTGGCCACGTGTCTTCCATCGGAACGCAATGGACCAGGACTTTGACCTCGATGGCATGGCACCATTGGATATCAAAGATACGCTAATGATGTTGACTGGAAACGGATCCGATATGGCCAACGATGAGGACTCATGGGATGACCGATCCTTGAATCAGATGTATGATGACTCGATTTTGGGTAACTGTGAGTTTTTATTAAATTTTATGCGCTCAAAAGCTTCCGGAGCTCTTGTTTCCTTAAAAATTATGCATTTCATCGTACTATTCAATGATTTTCAGTCAATGATCCAGAGGCATTCGCTGACAACTTGTTGCACACTCTCGATCAAATAGACAATGACGACTTAAATAATTTGATGGGAAACAGCAATGATGTTATGGACGACTACAGTCTCTCACCACAAGACTCCGGATCCCTTCCCATCTCCCCAGCAAGCACTTCTCCCTCATCTTATCACTCTTCCGGCGGCGAAGATAACATGGACAACTATCCGTTCGCATTCGACAACATCCTTCAACAGGCTGAAAACGAGATATTCCGTCTGAAAGATGAAGACTACGAAATCTGCAGTGTGAGTTCAGATGCAGAAAACTAGAGCTTCTCTCTGTTTTTTCTTGTGTCTTGGTGTATTAAGTTTCACTCTTCTTCTAAGCAAAGGTCAGAGCATTCCTAATGTTTAGGGATTCTCTGGGTCTTTGTTTATTTTTGGGATTTTTGAATATAAACAATGTGACAATGGTGAAGGGAGGAAACTAATGGATTTACAATTCTTTTCGTTCCAGAGTGGACCCCTGGTTGCCTACACAAACACCACCACCCAATCAGTCAGTACTCAACACCATCAGCAACCACAGCAACAACAGCAGCAGCATCAGCAAAAGAGACTGAGTCAAGCAGGCTTCCCGCATCAACCCTCCAATGGTCTCGTTCGATTCAGTGAGTTATTTGAAACCGGAGAATATCTATTTTCTTTCATTCAAAGACTTTTAATAGATGCAACAAACGAACATCAAATAGTGTTCCAAATTGGAAAACGTTTCCTTTCTTTTCGCTTCCATATTTGTACAAACTGTCCCGCTAGCAAGCACACAATCAAAAGGCGTGAATTGAACGGACGAAATCGTTCTCGTCGATGTCTTTTTTCTATTTCTCTTGTTCTCTTTCTCTTTTTGTGTGTGGGTGTTTGCACAGTTGGGAACGGACACAGGATCGGCCGGAGGGGAATCGGGAGAGAGAATCGATTTGATTTGATTCTGACAGCGGTGGAAATGAAAAGGGGAATCAGATCGAAACGAATGTAGGATAGGATCTGGAAATCCAAAAATAGCTGGAATTTTCGTCAGAGGTCTTAGGAATTTTCATGAAAAAAATCACTGCACAAAAGTTGTTCAGTTTCCAGTCTAACTTTCCACCTAGGGTTCTTACTCTCATCATCTCATCTGTCAAGTTTCGTAGACAGAACGAAACTTCTGATCCTCCCAAAACCATCAATTTTTATTGCAAACATCGAATCGTTTCGTCATCTCCCTTGATCTTATCATCTAATCCCAACCCCTACTCTCATCGCACGTAACATGTTTCATTCCCCTCCATCTCATCGGCGGTTAGCACCCAGCGCAGCCTGGAGACTAATGAGAGAGAGAGAGAGGCTGGTACCAACTTGTACATCAGAATGTACATGACAATGGGAAAAACATGAAAGGGCTGAGATGAACTCAAAGGGAATCATCAACTTCTTTCAGAACCCGGCCAACAACGAGTACTCAACCCAGCGAGCATATCACTCAATGCATCCTCATCATCATCATACATTCCATCCAGCACATCATCCTCCTCCACATCCTCATCATCCGGATTCGTGAAACCCTCCACAGGTCGCAAGTATCCACAGCTCACACTGACCGAAGAGGAGAAACGGTTATGCAAGAAGGAGGGAATCTGTCTACCAGAATTCTATCCACTGACGAAAGCCGAAGAGCGAGACCTGAAACGCATCCGTCGGAAGATTCGCAACAAGCGCAGTGCGCAAACCAGCAGAAAGAGGAAGCAGGTGAGCATTCATTTGGGGTGTTTGGGGTACCATGATAGTGATGATGACCTTTTTCTCTCTCGGGAGCTGGGCATGTTGACCCAGTGCCAGGTGGCGGCGACCTCACAGTGAGCACAGACTTGTTTGTGAGTAAAAATATCTGGTATGTGGTAACCATCTAAAAAGTACAACTAGTTCGGAACGGGGAATCAGGAGTACTGTACTTTGGCGCCTTAATGTTGCAAAGTGCATCACGATGTCATATAAGTGTCAGCATACTCACTTCCAGAAACTGTCAATTTCGTATTAATAGTATGCGCTTAATGTCAAGAACATGTCATTCCTATAGTTCTATCGCTCTCCCAAAACCTAGATTTCTTTTTGTCGAATTCAGGGCAAAGTAGTAGTCATCGAAATGTGTTCTTGTTATTGTTCCCCCATTTACACATCTAGAGACTATGAAAACATGTGTTTCTCGCATACTGTCAGCTGACCACTCTTCATCTCCTACCATCACCGACGACTTCTTTTTTTCCGAAATAGGCCATGGACATTTCGAAGGGGGGAGAGCGTGAGAAGCATCCTCCGAAGGCCTTGAGAAATGGACATTCTTCGGGATTGACCTCTTGGGCATGAGATGGATGGGGGGAATAAGAAGAAGCGGTTTCTCATCGGAACTATGTCATATAAAAAGAGAGAAAGAGAGCCATTGAAGTAGATCAAGATAAGATAAAATCTAGGGGTTTATGACTCCGGAAAGTGATGATGTCATTACCAGTAGTGTGTTATTAAAGGGTCATTAAACGGTTCAATGATCCAACCATCTTTCTTTGCAGGATTACATCGAACAACTCGAAGACAGAGTATCAGAATCCACGAAAGAAAACCAGGCACTCAAGCAACAGATCGAACGGCTAACAAGTGAAAATCAGTCGGTACTTTCTCAACTCAAGAGACTTCAAGCTCAACTTTACCAAAGTGCCAAGAGAAGTACTCAAGCTGGAACATGCCTCGCGGTTATTATGCTTTCTGCTTGCCTTCTTGTTGCTCCTCAACTCAATCCATTGGTGGTAAGCGAATGTTTCCAAGAAGTCTCTAATTTCTGGTTTTCAGGCCCACCAAGACGCTCAAAATGCCATCGAGTGCATCGACGAGGCTTGTCAACCAACCGGAACATCTCCGAATTCTCCGAATTCGGCTCAACAAGCCGTCGTCGCCGTTCCATCGGCCGTCGTCCCATCTGCTGCACCAGTCATGGTCACCTCGAATGTCAATCGTCAAATGATTCGGAACTCTGTGATGAATCAGAACAACAACAATCACAGCAAGTATCACTCTCCTGGAAATCTGAGCCATCACCATATAGCACTGGACAATTCGAATCATCCTCCGCCAACATTACAACCTCAGCAACACTATCAACAGCAACATCCACCTTCAACACATCGTCGTGCGGACGACACGATCGCGATGGCGATGGCCAAGATCGGAGGAGGACGCAAGCCCTCCTCGACGTCATCGTCATCGACGTCGTCGGTCACTTCGTCCACGTCGTCGTCCTCGGCAACATCGCCCATCTACCGTACTTCGCGTACACTCGGGGCATTCGAGGATCAGTGCGACGCTGCTTCGGATGACACGAACTGTGCTAATATGCCACCATTGGTGCCGATGAAAATGACCGGAGTGGCACAGAAGAGAAAGATTGTGACTGTGAACGGGCATCCAAGAGTTACCTACAGAGCGGTTCCAGCTTCGATGGTCAACAATGGACAGACTCAGTTCTATAAGATGCAGCAGCCACAACAGCCAAAGGTGCAGTATGTGTCGATGGATAGACCGATTAAGTATGAAGTGGTGAGTTTTATAGCATTATTTGGGTTCATTAAAAACCTGAGCAATCTCTTTGTCACATCCCTTCCTCAGTTCTCGTACCCCTTTCAAATCTCATTTTTAGTTCCAGCTAAACGACTACATCAAAGTCGAGGACGAGACTTCCATTCGTCTTCCAAGCTCCTGGACATCTTCTGCTCCACGTCTTCAACCCCAGGTCAACGTGTCCCAATCTCGCAACATGCGTCCGTTGACAGTGGCCACCCCAATCCACTTCCAGCCAACACCCTCCAAGAAAATCAAGACTCAACCATTTTAACTTTTCCACCATTTTTTACATATATATTTGCACCCTCTCTCCCATTTTCTCGGTCATTCCCAGATCCGGTAATTTGAACCACAACTGTTTTTTTTTCACTAGAGTTGACCTCTGCCTTCCCATTCTAATCAAAAGATGTATTTATTCAAATATTTGAAAATGTCATTAATCGTATAGAGTTCTATATTCCTGCCTGCTCGTCTTCCCCACTCCCAAAATAGTCGTCGTCCATCTGAGATATCCCGAAATCAAACAATTCTAATCATATGTCATTATCTATTGTTTGGAAAAGTTTCCAAAGTTTTCCATGTTTAGCCGGGTTTCCACTTTCCTTTTTTGTCCTTTTTCGAAGGCTCCTTCACTTTACCCCTTCTTTTTGATTGTTGAGTTTTACCCTTTTCTTGTTTTCATTTCCTTTCCGTCACTCTTTTTTTGTTCCTCCAGACTTCAATCACTTCTCTTTCCTATTCCCAATCACAAACTTCTCTTCCCTCCATCAAGTATTGAAACACTATACACCCCCAGAATCATTTTTAACCCAGTCAGAGATTTGAAGCACCCTGAATGAAACTTATTTGCTAGTCATTTTGACGTGAAGTTTCGTTTTCTCTGGAAAATAAGAATCATAGGATGAAAAACATTGAAAAGACAGTCAGTTTGAATCTCACGATGAGATGGTTTCAATTCTTCATAATTCTTCAACTAATTGCGATTCTGAAAAGCAAAAAATTGACGGATGAAGAGAATAGCGAACGACTGGAACAGTGTGGAAAACTGGACACTAGTTGGGAAAAATCAGTTGAAACATGAAAATTGCGAAAAAAAAATTACAGAGAAAATCTTCAATGGAGCGAAAGTGCAACCGAATGCCGCTCCATGGGCGGTCGTTGTTTTAGCTCATAAATCAGACGGTCACGGCTCTTGTTCCGGAACTTTGTTGTCTCCAAGACATGTTCTTACTGCTACTCATTGTGTAGCAAATGATACCGATTTGGAATGGATTAAAACGAGATTGAATTACCCTTTTGATCGGGAGAAATGCACTGAAAATGAGTGAGTTTAGATAGAATAGCTGATTTCTTCTGAACTATTTGTTGGATCTACACAGTAGCTTGACTTCAAACATATATCTTCCAGCCATTTCATCATTCCTGAAATCCCGGCAAGCAGAGTGCAAGTAGTGAACAGGAAATATGAGTCCCTGGGACGAGCGAAATACGTGAGTCTTTGAGATATCCTTCCTCCAAACATCATGGATTCCAGCTGTACCTTCTAAACTTCTGTCGAGTTCTCGCAAAAGAAGAGTTTCAAATTCAGCGTCCCGATGATATCATGGTTATTGAGCTATCCGAAGACGTCGAGTACGCTTCAGAAGTTCAGCCGGCTTGTCTAGCTAGTAGGTGGCCCCACCGTCACTTTGACTCAGTTCATTTCGGTTTCTGTGACAAGTGATCAACTAACAAAATGTTTGTCTTGATGTCCTCTACATTTTGTTAATTGACCATTTTTGGATATCTGCACCAGGAACTAAGATAAATTAGAGGAAAGTCATGATATGAAATTTACAGCCAGTGTTGACGATAATCCAGATAAGCAGATAGCAAGGTTCTATGGATACGGAGACAATCGTTAGTCAATTTTCTGATTTTCTTCTGGGGAAACAATCAGTAGTTTTTGTTTTCAGCGAAACCGGGAGTGGCGGAGATACCTAAAGAGCAGAGGCCCAAGAATGCAACACTTTTAACCGAAGAAATTGATGTGAGGAACTGGAAATAGCCATTTGATTATTTATGGACTCCTATTTTCAGATTCTGCCAATAAACGTAGAAGGGACTGTGAATCGAATGGATCCGAGATTATTCAAGGCAAGAAGTCATAGCAAGAATAGTATCACTTGTCCAGTAAGTATCCTCTATCGAACCTAACAATCGTCGATTCGAACAAGTTTATCTCGGTTCCTGTGACAGATTTCAGAAAATTACCAAATGTTAATGACAAAATGAGGAACACTTTGTGAGTTGATCACTTTTTGATATGTGTCAGAGGAGCCGAGATAAATGTACTCGAAGTAACGGTAAGGCAATGTTTTTCTTCTCAGGGAGACTCTGGAGGAGGCGCTGTCAGGAATCTTGGTGATGGTCGAATCACAGTCATCGGAGTCTTTATAAGAAGTTTGCGAAATTCTCGCGTATTCTACTTCTATTAACATCTTCAGGCTCATGTGTTTTTCTGAACCGACACGAGAACGGAGAGGAGATTTACATGTCTGCAGGATTCTATGCGGAGGAAATCTGCGATCTCACTGGAATCTGTACGCCTTTGCATGATTCGGAATCAGCCACCGGAATGATTTTTAATCTCTCAGTTCTCTTGATTCCCATGTTCTTCTGGTTTATTCAGCAATGAATGATGGTTTATAAATTGATAGGATTTTCAGTGATTCTAACACCGATGAATACTCCTGATGCACTAGGGAATCTGAAATTCTTTGATAATGAGATTCAGATGATACAATGATTACGTTAGAAATCTGAATATTAACACCTACAGATTGGAGGCTTGAATTGCAGAATTTGGATCATCCAAAAACCAAAAACTAGTCAAAAAATGTGGAACGCTTCACGAATTTGCGTGTCATCCTTGCGCAGGGGCCATGCTAATCTTCTCTGTATTGTTCCAATTTTAGTATATGTTCTCGGAAGAACGAAAACGTATCTATCCACACATGATTATATAGGCACTCCCTCCGAAGCAGACGACATCTCACGGGTTACGCCATCCACTGTACTATGTGTGGGGAGGGGGCGGGGCTTAGGGAGATGGTCTCAAGGTGTCCGTAGAAGAGGAGAGGTGGGTTAGGTGTATGGTGTTATCGTCTACCTTCCCGGGAGCAGAACCCTAAACGTCACCCCTCCGCTTGGAGTTTTTCGTTTCTCCAGTTAGTTCTTTGAGATCTTGGAAGCTGAAGTATTTTGTGGCAATCTTATCTCGCTCGTTCTCTACTTCAATCGAGATCGAAGTAGAGTAGATCAAGTCGATATCATCTGGAAGTTTTAGAATCCGTCCACTGACCGTGTTTCCTCTTTTAGACCTTCACCCTTTTGCCGTCACTTTGAACAACATTATCTCAGTTCTTGTAACAGATTTCAAAAAGTAGTCTACTGACCAAATGTTGAACACTTTGCGATATATGTTGTAGATATCGAGGGGAGGAACAGCTGTAACTTGGTCCATTCTTGAGATATCAAAAATCTAAACACACGGGCATCCACGTAGCCACATTTTTAGTCTTCTGGTGCAAGATTTACGAAAATCGGTTCAGTAGGAGCTGAGATCACGAGCCGTACACACGGAGAAACATACGGAAGTTTTCGATTGTTATTAGTAAAGATAGACAACAACTGTATTGGAATGAAAGAAGGAAGAGAGAAGAAAACATTCGATCAACTTATCTCTCGATTCCGAACGACCTGGATTTAGATGGAGAGACGGGGTCTTTTAGCGTGCCGAGAGAAATCACTGTGAACATTGTATTATTTTCTTTTCAATATCGTAGGTCATTCCATTCAGTCTGACAGAATTGAATATTAATATTAATGTTATCTCAATTTGTACTGATCTCCTAACTAACTTCCCAAAAAAGCATGCGAATGCGCTCCACCTCAATCTCTCAGAACACCCGAAAGGAAAAACAAGAAGATTGAGGTGGAGCGCATCTGCATATCCTTTGCACAGCTAGCACAAAGTCAAGTTTTCAGACGAATCTGTATGTGGACGAAACTCTTCATATTTCTCTGCCTCGGGAGCAACTCATATGCAGGTAATCATGACTGTTTTTATGATTGTCTGGCAACTAGAAACGAGACTCCTCTTCTCCTCCAGATGAACTTTTACTCTTCAACTTTTGAAGTCATAACTCAATCCAAGTGACCATTTGCCATTTCTTATTTCCTATTCTGAAATAGAAACAGTACAATATACCAGCTGACCGTTTAGTTGAAATGCTTTTTGATTTTTCTTTTGAATGTTTCTGAGTGTATAAAGCAACTCTAGATTACCTTTTTTTGATTTTGACAATTTTTGATATGTTCATCTGTCTCTGCATTAGGACCGGTGCATATACGGTTTGTTAGCTATTTTCCTTCTTTTCTGCTGAGCCCACAAGAGTAAATATAAATCTGGGCTATGTTTTGCTGTAATAGAAAACCAACACAAATTACATACTTTCAGAATCTATCGACTTGGGAAAAGCTTCAATCTCAACTTCAACTAGCAGTAGCAACTCTTCGTCGGACTCCATCCCTTTGTCATCTTTACTAATCGAGGAAGAGCTAACCAAGATCGCAACCACTTGTCTGAGCCGGGAAGATCTTGAGACACTGACTGGAAAAACGCTCAAATATTATCTAGCATCATTTCTAATCTACCCTTTAATCACTCAAAGCTGCGAGATCATTGGTCTTCAAGAGTTACGAATCGCCCTCAAGTTGCCTCGACTGTCACCATGGAAACCTTTCAACCGAACCGATCCAAGTGAACAAGAGTTGGCATCGGCGTTTACAATCGGAGAGTACTATAATCTGAAGGAGCCTCGTTCGGAAGAAAGGAGTCTGGATAGCGATTACTTTTTCGAGTCTACCATTGCCACGGCAGTTGCTTTTCTAGACAAACGGATGCCCTCGATTCGAACTGTTTTCAGAAGAAAATTTGAAGAAGCGGGTCGTGTTGCTCCAGAAGTTTTGGACAAGGAGAAAATCGATAGTATGATTGTGATATACGACGCCACGGTTCGTGAAATGCGAAAACCAATTGAAAGTTTGATGTCTGATTCCCGTTGTCGTCGATATGGTGAATAAAAGGCATCACTCTTCCATGTATCATTCCTACTTTGGCTTTCATGGTCTACGATGTTTGTATTTTGTATCAATAATAAAGAATCTGCGCTTTCTTATAAACTGCAGAACGCTGAGATCGTCCGATTTGTGCACGAAGCCAAATCTCGAAAAAAAACCTGGAAAAAAACTTGCCAGAAACTTTGGACGTTAAAAGTTTAAAACTATGTGACTTCAAAGTTCTCAAACATTGATATGATTTTCGAAGATTCTGACACCTATGAATCCTCCTGATGCACTAGGGAGCCTGAAATTATTTGACACTGAGATTCAGATGATCCAAGGATGACTCAGAAACCTGAATATCAGCACCTGCAGATTGGAGGCTTGGTTTGCAGAATCCAGATCAACAAAAACTTTGCAAAAATAGGCGTAACCCGTGAGATGTCGTCTGCTTCGGAGGGTGTGCCTATACAATAAGCACGTGTTGATAGATACGTTTTCGTTCTTCCGAAAATCGAAGTTCTTCTTTCCTCGGCGAAAATCGGCGAAATCGAAAAAGAAGCAGTTGTCTTTAATTCACTAAAAACGCAATGAAAGTTGAAATAAACAGAGTCATAATGATCGTTCTTCTTTCCGAAGCCTTCGGCGGATTGCAGATTCCCGTCAGTTCACAGACGTCTTCGCTGTAATATCCGGCAGCCGCGTAGATCTCTATAGCATCCTTTCCTCTGTTCATTTTCTCACATGATCCTTAAAAAGATCTCTTGATCTATGCGACTCCTTCATCATCTCACAAACCTCTCATGGCAACTCCGACTACCGTATTCCTTCCGTCTATCTTACTAATTGCTCCGCCTCCAGAATCTCCAGGACACGCGATCGTCTGCTCACTGACACTTCTGGCTATGAAGATTCTCGGATCCGTTCGAAAAACATAGCCATTTGAGCTATCCTCGATGATCTTGAACCGTTTGAAAGGTTCAGGAGGGATGAGACAAATATTCTTACATTTATTTTCTGATAAAGAAGTCGATTCTTGCTTGATGTGGATTTTGCAAGATGGACGGGGGCTGAATTGAAATGAACATGTAAAATATGTTTGAGAAATAAAAACTTACGATTATCTCCATATCCAAAGAAATCGAGAACTGTTCCGAGTGGATTGTCTTCGATATCTCCTGAAAAAGAAACAGGTTTCAGCTTCCAACTTTTCCTTACTAGCAAAACAAGCCGGCTGAACTTCAGAAGAATATTCCAGATCTTCTGCCACCTCAACAATCATGAAGTCATCTGGGAACTGATAGTCATAAGTCTCCTTGTCCTTAATCTTCCGACAGTACTTGAACATGTAGAGCTAAAAGGGATTTCTGTAGATTTCAGACTAAAAAAAGAGACTGACAAACTTAGCTCTTCCAATAGTGGTTCCGTTTCTAGTCAAAATCGTGACTTTGCTTGCGCTCACTTCCGGAATAATCAAGGTTCTGAACCTCAATTTTAGAATGTGAAAAGTGACAGACAAACTCACTTATCCCATTCACAATCTTTCTTGTCGAACTGATACCTCACATCATTCTGAATCCACTGAACGAGATCTCCAGTGGCTGAGCAATGGGTTGCCGTTAGAACATGTCTTGGGGACAGAACTGTCCCTGTGCAATGACCATGTGTGTTTCCTCCCGCTACAGTATGAACCATCACCGTCCACGGAGCCTCGTTTTTCTTGACTTCTCTCCCATTGAACACTTTCGCTGAACACCAATTTTCAAATTCCTGATTTCATTTCGGAGAACTCACGCTTCAAGGCCAACCCACACACCTCCAGTCGCTTCTCATTCTCTTCAGTTGTCAGTTTTTTGCATTCAAAAAATACACTTAGATAGTAAATTACAATCAATGGAAAACTGTTCATTGGTATCGGAACTGAATTCAACACAAGTTGATGACGGTCAGATGGGGAGAAAAAAAAAGAGATCACGTCTAAAATTGTCAGACTGCATAGCGCAGATTACGGCTTTCAAACGGGGGTTTTCCAGGAATCTAGAGTCTCAAAAACTATGAAATCCTAATTTCGAGAATGCAGATTCTTGGAAATCCCCCAAGTTAGGGTTTGGAATCCGTGTTTGGATGGAAATTGTAATCGTGATTGTAAACGAGAAGTTATTCGAATAGTTCCTTGAAGCCGCGTCGAAGAGACACACTGATCATTATGAACCTGTTGGTCCCGATTTTCATAATTGTTTGCTGTTTTTTTCCAGAAGACTTGGAAGATACTCCACAAAATATCATACGGTTTATATATATATTGAAACTTGGAACTGTAAAAACTTGAAGTCTGATTTTTA
Source organism: Caenorhabditis sp. 40 LS-2015 (assembly GCA_900536305.3). Lineage (NCBI taxonomy): Eukaryota > Metazoa > Nematoda > Chromadorea > Rhabditida > Rhabditidae > Caenorhabditis > Caenorhabditis tribulationis. The sequence goes on along the minus strand of LR543384.1, from coordinate 193,984 downwards.
AATGAGCAACAGAGCTCTCGTGGGGAATGACTTTGCTGATCTAGCCGCAAAACATTTAGACACCAAACAAATTTTAGACCCCAGGACCTTTATTCAAACACATTCAAAGAATCATCCTCTCTTTCCTCTTCTCTCCTATTCCGATGGGGCTCCCGGCTGCTTGCGAAGAGTATGACGAAGTGGGACCGGTTTCCGTGTCCTCGGAGCCTCCTCTCTAGTGGTTCTCTTGTTGCTGGTCCGTTTCGCAGTCTTCTTCTTCTGCATGTCTCCAGTCTTGGATCTGTTCCGATTCTTCTCCGAAGATCCATCCTGATCAGCCTCCTCGTTCAAGGGAACGTCCATTTCCAGATTGGTGTTCTGAAAAAAATTACTGTTTCCAGGAAAATTAATATAAATTGAAATCTGTAAAGCTTATTGTTTCATCACATATTACTACCAACCCTTACCGGCATCTGAGTTCTGCAGACTCCCTTCAGATTGTTGATCTGCATTCTCTTCAAATCCTCCTTCTGAATGGGCATCAGAGCAGCGACGAGTTGTTCGAGAACCTTCTGGAAATCCGGACGATCATCTGGTTTTCGGGTCCAAATCGAGCTGAGAACTGCCTGCATACTAGCCAACTTGGTACGGTTCTCAATCGACGGCATGTTGGCTCTCTTGATCTTCCGAATGATCGCAGTGTCTTCCTCTCCGTCGAACAACTTGGCTCCATTGTTGTAAACCTCAAAGATCACAACTCCAAACGCCCAGACATCCGTCTTGCTCGAGAATTCAGATTCACGCTGGATGCATTCTGGAGCAAGCCACGCGAGTGGTGCCTCCTTGAGTGCCTCCTTGAACGCCGTCTGATTCTTCTCCAAAGTCTTGCTCAATCCAAAGTCGGCGATTTTGACAAAGCCTTCAGAGGAGATCAGACAGTTTCTGGATGCCAAATCACGATGGACACACTTTTGATAGTGGAGGTATCTCATCCCGCGAGCAGCCTGCAAGATTCAGAATTTGGAGTTGTTGAAGATGAGAGGTACTCACATCAATGAGAAGAATCTGTCTCTCGAACTCATCCATGTCCTTTCCGAACTTTTTGAGAGCATCCTCAAGACTTCCACCGGCACAAAACTCCATGCAAACCATGAAGGGAGGGAGATCACAAGCGAGACCGTAGAGCTGAAGCAAATCAATTTTCATTATAGAACTGAAATAGAACTAACCATAATGACATTGAGATGTTTGTAGTTCATCATGATTCTTGCCTCCGCAAACAACAGATTTCTGGTCTCCATCAGAGCCGCCGACTCTTTTCCCGTATCCTTCGACACCTTGATTGCCACATCCCTCGGCTCTCCGTCCTTTCTCAGCAGCTTCCCTTTGTAAACGATACAGAAGTTTCCAGAGCCCAGTTTCCCCGAATCATCGTATCTCACTTGAGAATGTCTCAACTGCCACGGAGGACGCTTCAATGGACGAGCCAGCCGGATTTTACAGGCCAGACGGTGATGTTGAAAGTACTCGATCATCTCTTCAAGTGTCGAAAAAGGCTTGGATTCGTGGGTCACTGACTTTCCATTGTCCTTGTTGTCCTTGAACTCTTGGATCAAAATGTATTCTCCTCCTCGGCAATCGATGAGGTAGTGATGGATACAGTCGACTTCGCCAGCTCCAATTTTGACGGAGAGGAAGAGGCCGAGAGCAACTTCCGACTTGAGGAAGGATGAACGGACTAGGAAGGTTCCAGGGCCGGCATCTTTCATCAGGCGGCTGAAATTCTGACTTTTGTTGGGTTTTGGTGGTCTTAGATCTGTCCAATTCATAGATTTCTTTTTTCAGGACTCCTAGGCTCATGAAAACTACAGTGGTGAGGATTTTCAGTACATAAAAAATTACTGTTTCATAGAAATTTGATGAGAAACGTAATCCAACTAGTGCTAATTCTCCGTCCGCCTAACTATACGATAAATTAGTGACTTGATTGGGATTTCCGGAAACAACGGATAACTACAAAAATAAAGATCTAGAGTTGAGAAAGACATCAATCAATTGTTAGAAAAAAAGGGTGATCGGAACATGCAAATTGGCCAACTTTCCCCGATTCTAGGAATCTGGCCTTCCAGAGATTATGAATTTCTTGAATCGCTCCCAAACTCACGCGACTTCCTCCTTCTTCTGCACTCCATGGTAGCACTTGAGCTGATGCACGCGAAACTTCTCCGTGCCCGTCTTCTCCTGTTTCTCCTGAGATCTCTCGCATCCCTCTCCTCGTCCCATTTCTCGTCTCTTCTCGTTTTGTCACTTTTGTTGCAACCGGTGACAATGATTGGCGATGATTATGTTGATCACCTTTGTTTTTTGTTGTTAAGAATTGATTTGTTTCTGGCGGGAGGTGTTCTTTTATAGCGGATCGAGCTGGGGAAAACCGACCTTGGTTTTTTGAACAGTGGCCAGGGTTTTCACGGAGAGGGTTTTGAATTTTATAGTGGTGACTTTCAGTGAAAAATGATCATATTTGAGGTGTTGAAGACTGGTTTCCGAAGACTTGTTTTCCTCAAAATCCGTGGGCGTATCAAGAAACTCATAGTCAGTTTTTCGGTTGACAACTTTTTCGAAGGTTTTGGATTTGGACGGAAAGCAGCTCGAGGAGTTTCTTAAAAAGGAACGCGAAGAGCAAAGTCTTCAACTTCTTCGTGGAAATTTGCAAGTATTGCTACAACGATGTCTACATGTTGGCAACGGCAAGGGACCTAGAAGGCCTTCGAGACGATGACAGATGTGTGTCTTCTAGAGGTATGTGCTTCTTACTCCTACTCTGTGTACTATTTCTTTGCAGGAGACTACCACGGGAGCCTTTGCCGCTTCCCTCGTTTTCCGCCGCAATCACTTTGAGCCAAACAATCCCATCGTTCTGGAAACCAAGCTTCCTGTCTTCATCAGCTCTTCCGTTCTAATTAATTCAAAGATGTTTGACTTTTTTTATCAGTTTTCTATTTATTTAGCTAACAAAAAACTAATAAACCATGGGAATCTTTCTATCTACTTCCCACAACGAATGGAAACTGAAAATGATACTCATTAGTTTTGAGAGAATGCAATTCTCCACGAGAGCTCTTCTCTGCTATAAAAGAAGACCCCCTGGTCCAGAATCTCCACATTCAAAATGAACGCCTTCTTCCTTATTCTCGTCTTCGTCGCCTTGATGTGTCTGTCTCTGGTCGAGGCTGGAAATCCGGACATTGGAGGCATCTTCTCTGGAGTCGGAGGACTTCTCGGATCGATTGGAGGATTGGCGGGAGCCGGAGGAAAGAAGAAGTAAATCCGTCATGTTCTGTTGTTCTCAATAAATCATTTGCATTCCAAGAATACGTTTATTGATGTGCAGGGATTGGAAGTCATGAACAGGGAAACAATAACATTTCAGAATATCCAGTATGCAGTGTAGTTAGGGACCACAAACATGTTTTTAAAATCAATTTTTCTCGATTCTTTGTTGAATTGTGTCTTCCACTTTCATAGAAGTCCATTTCCGAACTTTCAACAAAACCCTTCAGACAATAATTTCAGATATTTTTGTGGGCGGGGCTTGTCCCTATCAATCGATTGCAAATTTTTTCAGCTGTCCAATGATGTTTTGTAACTCCAAACATTACTCAGATTATTCCCTAGTCAGTTCGCATTCCATCACTGTCATCATGGGTGAGTCGAGATATTCGTTCCAAATGGTGAATCTCAATGTCAGATATGGTCCGTATTTTTCAGATTTTTTATCTGTATTGTCGATATTAAATTGGATAACGAATGTTCATAGTCAACCAGTTTCCACTGGAAGCTGTCAAACTGTTTATGTTTCCACTGTTTAGCCATTGATATTTTCAACACATTACCTTTCGAAATTTCACAAGTGAAAAACATGTTCGTGGGAATCCAATGTGAAATCAGATGGCATTCAGAAGTTTCTTGAAATAGTTTTTCTCATTCTTCGTGTCCAACCCAAAACAACAAAAACCACTGAACCCTCGCCTCATTTTCACCCAAAAAACTCACTCAAAAAACAAAATCTCTCTTTTTTCTTTCCCGTCCATTCAAAAACCCCTTTCACCTCGTCTATTATAGTCCGTTTCTCCTCTCGAAAAGAGTCATCTTCCTCTCTCTCTCTCCTTCTTCCCACCAAAAGAGCGAAAACGAAGTATCAGAAGCACTCTCACCCCGAGACAGAAATAATAATACTCTTTTTCCCCCGTTTTTCATTCCTCTCCTTTTCTACTTTTCGTTGTTTCCATGACAACTTCTAAGCTCTTTTTCGCAACAAATGTGCTTTATCCGTCGGCTTTTTCCTCCTATTTTTCTCTTCTTCCTTTTCCTCTTCTTCTTTTTCCATTCTTTTCTCCTCCACATATACTTTGATTACGTCACAGAGAGAGAGTAGGTGAGGGAATCGAGAAAATGTGCAGTTGGTTTTTTTTTTGAGAGAGAAAAGTTTGATTGATAGCTTACAGCTTTTTATGTTTCTCAAAAGTGTGACTTTTCTTTATGAATTGTTCCTTTATTTGCATATGTATCTGAGCCTTCGAATGAGCTACTTCTATAATTTGAGAAATTTGCTCCAAAATATGGTGAACCTAAAGGACGGATATGGTCCTATTCTTCAAATTTTGAATCTGTTGGTTCCATTTTAACTTGGATCTAAAATTATGGAAGAAAGGTCAACTTTACCAGAAATCCCCACTCTGCTTGACAGCATTCGAAAGAAGCTTATCCAAGTATTCGAGAAACATCTCGACTCCAAAAGAAACTCTTTTTTAGACTGAAACAACAAACAAGCCAAGAATTCAGAATTTTTGAAAATCCAGCTCTTTGAAAATTGAGACATCTGAATTGGAGCAGGATCAATTTTTAAACAAAGAGATCAGGCTCGAAAATAATCGAGGGCAATTTCGACCCTTTCAATGTTCTGAAAACCAACGGTTTGCTTTTGGAATCCAGAATCTCAAATTCCGCAGTCATATTTTCCTGTAGTACTGAAACAACCCCAAAATTGATCTTCTCGTTCTCCAGTACACTCCTCACTAATTCATATTCGGGTTTCAAATTTCCAGGTAAGATCCGAACCTTCCTTTCTGTCTCTCTATTCCTCTCCAAGCATCCAGAATCCTCAACTTTTCTCCTTCTCCTTCTTCTTCTTCCGTTTCGTTGCACTGTTTGCTCAGAGAGTCTGTCATGCGGGGGGTCTCTACGTCTCTCCATCTTTAATTATCTCTCTGTTTCCTAAATTCTCTCGAGAAGCACTTCATTTTTTGTGTCATCTCTCCCTCTGGAGCAGACAGACAACATGCTCTTGCTCTCCCGATCCTCTTAGAGTCATTGATATCTGGGAGGGATGAGCCAGTGTGTCCATCCACTTCACTAAAATCACCCACTGGACATGTGTTTTTGTTGGTAGATCTAGGATTCTGTATTATAGTTTCAACCTTTATCATCCAATATTTCACTCCTCTAATGTTCAGAAAATTCTATAAATTCCTCCATGACTCAGAACCAAATTTGTTGTGATGACACATACTGCATTTGCCAAAGGAGGACGCAACTTTAGATATTCAGATTTTTTTCGATTTCAAAAGATTTTATTAAAATTCGTTGGAGCTTTAAATTGGATTGATTCTCGAGAATTTTTGAAGGGTTCAACGGAGTTCCATATCTGAAATTGCTCATTGATAAACTGAAATCAGATGATTCCAAATTGGAGATTTCTTTTGTACAAATTATTGATAGGATCTCAGCTAACGTCTTCAGGTTCTAAAACTTCTCAATTAGTTCAATACAAAAGTTATATGATCCAAAAATTATAAATGCGAATCTAAATGTAGCAAGTTTCCGGTAGATAAAGTGAAATTGAATGCTTCTGCATTTGAATTCAGCTCAGTTTTCTTTCTTTGATCTTTCATCAAACTATCAAGTGTGAACAGGTTCGAGAAACATCCTGCAATGAATATGGAAAATTGAAACAGTGAAGGTCTCAATCTCTCATATCCAAGAGGTTAGGACCCTTCTCAGAAACGAAAGCTTCATTTTTTGGACTATTTCAAAAGCGTTGACTCCCAGAAATGGCAAAACACCGAATGCTCTCTTCGACCTTTTAGCCACGATAAAAGAACCTGAAATTTCGAAGCTTCTCGATTGGAAACTGAGTCATCTGAAATCTCATTTTGTTGATACTCTTTGATTATGGGACTAAATTCTTCAAATTTCAAACGGTACTGTTTCAAAAAATTTAGAAAATCTCAGCTGTTCTTTTCACTATAGTTCTTCCAACACTTTTCGACTCCTCCATTCTACTTTTTTGTTATTCGGGTTAAGGAGAAATTGACATTACAGATTCCTAATCTCAGGTAAAATCGCTAATAGGGAGTCAAGTTATGATCCCTTAAAGCTTCCAGTATTGTAATGGGTGAAATTAGACACCCTTCGCCATTAGGACAGCTCTACAGGGTCGTAAATCAAATTTCTTTGGGATTTCGCTGATTTTTACTTCACAATTTGAAAAAAATTTAAATAGTCGACTTTGGCTGGAATCAATAAACTTTCGGGCTCTAACCTCAAAACTTTCAAAATGTATACTTTTCAGTCAGAATCGAGCTGACTCGGCTCCAAAACTCAGCCTAATTCCCCCGTTTAATACTCCATTCAATTATAGATAGTGTTTGTTTCTGACTGATAAGCCCTTTTTCAGTTTCTCACCTCTCCATCCCCAAATCCTTTTCGTTTCGCTCTCCGTATAGTTTTCGTCCCTCGTTTTCTAATCTTTTGCTTCGTTTTCACTCTTCATGTTGCCTTCTTTTCTTCCAAACACATGCGCGTATTGAACAAACAACATCAAATCAACAGTCTTTTCTTTCTTCTCGCCCGCTCTGCGTCTCCAGCTTTTATGGAAAACTAAAAATGTGTGTGTGTGTGGTTGTATGTATATGACTGAATTTTGTTGAAATTTCCATCTTATCACCCCTCCACACTCTCTCTCCCTAGTAGTTTTCTACCGATTCTCTATATTCCCAAATGTCCCGTCACAATGCTCCATCATCATCCAAGAACTCCTCCAGAACCTCACGCCAGAGAGTCCATCACAAATCCATGCGCGGTTCGAATGAGTATCCGCCTCGTGGACATCATGACAACTACAGTACTCCGGCACATGGACAAATGGTCATCAACATGAGAACTACAGTAACCACAAGTGGAGGTCAGCATAATGGGCTGGTGGTGCATAGTGCAATTCAGTCAGCCAGTCCCAGTACTAGTCAGAGTGAGTTTTCGACTTTCGAGAATGTTAATCACGCTTCTAAATTTTGAGATCATATTTTGAGGATCTCGAGGTTCGTTGTACAGATTTTTTAAGATTGAGGGTCATTTGAACCCGATTTTTGATTCAAGCTGTGAACCCGTTTATATTCTTGAGTTCCAATTTCCAAAACTCATTTTGCGACTTAAGATGTGGAACTTTCACAGAGCTCTAGATCAGGCTTGCGAAAAAAACAGTTTAGAAACCTTTGATCAAGTTCTGATAACTCTAAATTTTGAGTACGCAGATCTTCTGTTGTTAATTAGTTCACATGAGCAAATTTGGAATCTAAATGATCAGAACATTCATTTTTCTGATCCATTCCTATCCCTTATGATCAGATCGATTGCCTAGAAGCAAATGTTCAAAGTAGACGGTCAAGTTTCAGTTGAATAGATTGAAGCTTGATTTGAAAATTTCCGACATCTTCTGAAGTTGATGAGGTTCCTGTATGTTTGGTTGAAATCAGGTAACCGAACAAGATCAATTAATTCAAACTGCCATTGTCATACTTTGAGATTTTTAGAAACCGAAATAATTTTGAATTATTGAAGGTCAACTTTGAACGTTCCCAATGTCTCGATTTCAGGCTCCTGGATGTCGCCTTTCTCTGAATCTCCATCCCGACGACTCGAAGATGGTCTAGACTTGATGAGATCCAACACTTCCCTCCATGTGAGTTTCGTTCTCAATTCTTGAATACCCATATTTCGATTTCCTAGAGATCCTCGCCCCTCCCAATCCAAATGGTACCCAGTACATCCCGCGAGACACTAATATCGGTCGGAAGAGAAGGACCGTCGAGAAGGGAAAACGGACATCATCATGTGCCACCTCCACCTCCACCACCGAAACCTCCTTCGCCACCTCCATCGCCGATCTATTCTTTTAAAGTGAGTGTTTTTTAAAAGCTGAAAATGTAGAAAGTCGGACTCCTGCTAAAAATGCTGAAAAACTCGAATAGATTTTGGAAGAAACTATCCCTAAATGACCATAGAATGAATAAAAAAAGGATTTGTCTTTCGAAAAAAAAAGAGAGATCTTTTTGAGTAACTTTCAATGGCACGCAGATTGTGAATCCAAAAATGTATCGGATATCAAAATTTAGGAGCAGACATAAGGAAAAAGTTCTAAAATTACAAATTTCTATAACTCTGGACGTCTGGAGGACCTTCGGCTTCTCCAGTTGAATTTCGGGCCAAGATAAAATCGAAAATGCAAATTCAGACTCAGAAAGAAAAATCGGCAAAATGTATAGTCGATTTTACCTTGACCTAGATTATGAAGTAGCAGAGGAATTTGCTTGCTGACTAGTGAGAAATGGGAATTCTGGAATTACGAGTTTCTGAAACTCTGGAATCCATTGGTAGCCTCACAGAAGAGATATACCGTATTTACTGTATTATAACGGCATGTCGTTCTATTTTTCGGAAGGTGTCTAGGGGTGCCGTTCTATTAAAGGTGCCGTTATAATACAGTAAATACGGTAAGTCAAATAAAACCAGGTGAGAGTCCGCAAAATGAGGAATAAATATCTCCAATTGCGTCTGAAAAAAGAACTTAGTTCTATCTGAAAATTTAATTTTTTTCCGTTTCAGTAGACATCTGAATTTCCTCGAAAAATAGTGAGGCTAATGACTTATTTGCATTTGCAAATCAAACGTTCCTCGCTCAAACCATCCACTACATTCGCCAGATCTTTCGGATTCTAGAAAGTTTCGAACTCTGAAATAATCTTCAGATCTTGTTTGAGGGGTAGAGTAGAAGATTTTACTGTTTCAACGCACACTCAAACTTGGCCAAAAGAGAACCTCGAGTCTAGCCTTGATTGCGATCTTCAATTTCACCCAAATACTCATCAAATAAATCCAACCGTTTTCCAGGGCCGTGACTCACCGCCCGACGAGTTCATCCAACCCACGAAGCTGATCCTAAACGTCTTCCGCCCGGTGAGTCATCCGAAACGTGAATCTCCAAAAATCGGAAACAGTGCGAGACGGTTCGCGCATCAATGTCAATATTTGCACTTGATTCCGATCCCCTTCTTACATTTTTGGTTTTTGAGATTCCTGAACAGATCCCTTGACTACCTTGTGACATGAGTAGCCAGAAAGAAGGTGCCAAAAGCGGGTAGAAAGTAAATAGAGAGGGGGGAATTCGATACTTGTTGGAAAAGGGAAAGAAACAGAGTGTATAAATATGACACCGAACTGGAAAAAAGAGAGACACAAACATCAATTCTGTTGGCTCGTTTTTTGGTGGTTTTCATTTGTTTTCGGATCCACGAGTCACAACTTTTTTCTGTTCTGGTGCTCTTTTGGAAAACCGATAGTAAGAAGACCCTTCAGTCTGTAAAGAATATGCTCTCTACTACCAGATACTATTATGAAAGAAGCCTCATTGAGGAAACGGTAAGATTTTTCGGAAATTTTGGATTATGATTCTGGAACTTTTATTTTGAATAGTTGTGGTAGCTGAAGACGCGCTCCGTCTCAGGTTTTGATGGAAATTTTTTCGAGTTTTTCTGGTAAATCGAATCTCCGAGTCAAAAATGAAGATTTTTGATTTCTTAGACTTTTTTGTATTCCTTTACTCTTCCAAAAATCACTCTAAACCTGTGGAGTCAAAACACAAATTTTCCCTGTTTCAGTCCATTAAAAGTAGCCGAATTTTCAACAAGTTATATTCCATCCTCCAGAAACATCAGGAACCCTCGTGGCAAACTCCGATATCCCGATCGCAAGTGTCGATCGAGCCCTCAACCGGTGGAATCCAACTATCCAAAAAGAATGCTCTCCTGAACGACGCCGTCACCACAACAACCACTGTTGAAGTGTTCCGTGCTCCTCTGGACGGCGAGCCCTCGATGATCTCTCTGACTCCATCTCCATTCGGCGGAGCACCTTTGCTAGTGAGGGCAAATGGACCTCAATATGAGCAGTGGAATGAAAGGAAAGTACAAACTATGATGACGGAAGAGGATAGGAGAGAGTTGAGGAAGGAGGTGCAGTGGAAGGAGCGACTCATTGAGGAGAGTGATCGGAGGTGAGTGGATTATAACTTCGGCCAAATTTAACTTGGTACCTACGTGAAGTCGAGATTATTTTGTTTTTTCCAGATTCCGAGACAGCGGAAGCGAGTTCTACGACGAGATCCCGGATCCTCCCCAATACATTCACCACGACTACCGACCCAAACCAGTCTTCCAACCTGTCACTCACCCGATTCTTCTGACTGGCTCCAGGGATGACTTGAGGTACTTTCCCCTTCTTCAAATCTCGACCAACTTCTCTCGATTTCAGATCACAACCCCCTCCATATCCAGCTCCTCTGAGCCCACTTTACATAGTTCCCGACCGTCATCGGAATCTGACAAACTCGGTGTCTCCTGGTCAGTGGTCGAGAAGGAGTAATGGGTACTCGGAAGATCGGAGAAGAGAGGAGAGGAGAGAGGAGCACCAACCGAGGGACGAGTATCATCGGAGGGAGAATGATTTGAATCAGAGTAGGGAAAGGTTGGTGACGAGTGGAGTGAAAAATTGATAGTAGGAGTTCCGATGTGGTGAAGGAAAGGATAGTAGAGGAATATTTGAAACGGGGAAAAAATCAAGTCACCGAAAACCGTTCCAGTCCAAAGTTCCAGATACCACCACCGTCGCTCGAAGTCCTCCACCCGCGACGACGCGTCCGTCAGCCACCGTTCCCTCCGTCACCGCAGCATGTCTCCAGCGTCTCGTCGCTCGCTGGCCACCTCGATCGGCGGATCCCAAGAGTTCGTGATTCCGGCGCACTCGCCCATCGGCAGCACTCTCATGCTGGCGAGTCCAGATCCGAACGAGTTGCCCGGTCGACCGGCGAGTGCGAAGAGTCAAGAGATCTTTGCATTGTATCAGACTAGAGATGCCATGAATCGCATTGTGGATCAGTTGTGAATCTGTACATGTACTCGTAGTTTGTGCATGACATCTAGACTTTTATTCGACAGAAGGCGTCAGGCTAGTCGGTAGATTACCGTAATCCTGACAACTTCCAAAAAAACATCTTCTAATTTCGTATGTACCCGTGATTGTGTCTTGAAATTTCACTAATGTCTCTTTCTTTTTCTTTTCTTCAGAATCTACTCAGGCTCTTTCTTCCACATTTTCAAACTTTTTTTTTTGTGCATTTTCGAATAAAGCATGTATGAATGGAACATAGATAATGGTGGTTGGTGGTAATAGACATGGTTCATTGTGCATGGAATAGAAAGGAATGGTTATCGTGAATATTGCACTTCAACACTTTTTCTCTTCGAGCAAAAACTTTCAGAGAGATTCTGATGGAGCGAGTGATCGACGAGCTCGAGATGATATCGTCTCCGTTGGCCGAGTCGGAGGATTCGTTGATTTCTGAGATGTCGACGAGGAACGATGTGGCGAGAGCTTCATGGTTGGAGTATCGAGGGATTCGGAGACGGATTGAGGATGGGAATGAGAGTGATTTTGAGGAGGATGAGGAGAGTGTTTATGGAGCTCCTCCCATTCCGGAAAGGGATTATTCGAGGTAGGGGAAAATCTGGGTTGGGGCAGGTGTCTGTGGTCTCGTTAGTAAGGGGTCCAGAAACAGCGAAAAGTCCTGAATCCAGATCCAGAAGATTCAATTATCAATGTACGCAGAGTGTGTTGAACAACTCTAGGCAATTTTTAGAAAAAACGGACTAGCGACGCTACGCGTCGCTGGACACGGCTGCGCCGTGTTACTGGTTTCAGTTTCTTAACTTGGATAGAATCAATCAGAACCAAATGAGATCTCACAAAAATCTGACATTATGATCTCAGCGTAAAAAAGTTTCGAAATGAAACAATGTTACGCTGAGAACCTTCAAAATTAAAAATTTCTGAGCAGTTCTTATTTAGGCCTGTTTGGGATGAAAATGGTCATAAGTAGGTCGAAACTGAAGCAAAATTTACAAAACTTGGTAGGCCACCAGAAGGCATGATGAGCAATAGCATATCCAAATTTCAACGCTCCTTATCAAAAATCTTCTCAATACTGGGAGTTAGAAAATCAAAAATATCTTATATAGCTCATCTTGAAAAATTTTTCAACTAAATGTTGTACAATTTTTATATAGATCGACGTAGTTTTTTATGCTACGTCCATTTTTGACCAAATATCTGCATAATTCGCAAAACGAAGCAAGTTATGAACGGCAAACCAAAGTGGGCGGAGCCTAAAATTTTTTTCGAAACGTGTATTGAAAATGACATAGATCGATAGCGCATAAAAAGTTGTTAGGGAATTTCAAGTTTCGAATCGATTGACCTACTGGTTCTCTCAAACGAATAGAAAAAAGGAACTTTTTGGGTTTTTGGTGGCTCGTGCTTTCCGGCTCACCACGGACCCCAAAATGCTCCAAATGACGTGAGTTTTTGTAGTCACAGGTGCCCCACATGTCTAAAGAGGAAGAAAAAAAAAGTACACCAAGAGCTCAACTTTGAGCCGAGTTATTAATGCAAATAGAGTGTGACAGATTTTTTCTACAATTATTTCGACATTTGCTTTTTTGGCAATTTGAAAAAGTGGGGACTACCGGATTTAATAAGAGAGTGCAGATACAAAATAGATGATTTAGCGGCTGATGAACACATTCACAACATTTCAGAATAATCAGATAGCTAAAAACCACTTTTGAAGTCCTCCAGTTTTCCAGTATTCATAGAAAGTCACCCTCTTATTGTTGGTGTTTTCCACATTGAAATCAATGAAGTGGAATAGAAACCTGGAAGTTGTGAACCAAGACCACTACCTCACCAAAATCTATTATTTTCTTCCTCCTAAAATTCCCAACAACTTCCAGACTCCGCTCGTATCGAAAACACGGCGAAGAGTTCTCAATGCGACGATCAAAAAGCTACGAGAGACCTGGAAGGCCTCGGACTCCGGAGAAAAGATGGTCTCGAAACGCGAGGAGTTTAGTTGACAAGACGAAGAAGGCGAATGCAATCTATGCAACTCCGAATCGAAGGAGGATATCTTCGAAAGCGACAGTGGAACCGCCGATCATCGAAGAGTTCTCGGAAGAAATGCCGAGATATGTGAGACCTTTGAGATCAGATGAACCGAAAGTCAAGATTGAGGAGAAGGAGGAAGAGATTGAGGGATTGAGCTCAACTCTAGTTCCAGTCATCGATATGAGCACGGAGATCGAGTTCTCATCGAAAGTGGATCGACAAATCGGACAACTGAAGAGAGAGGATTCACTGACGGAACTCTTGAAAAGACAATTGTCGTCGAAGAATCAGAATAGAGTGAGAGATGAGTTGCCGGAGTATGTGGAGCCAAAGGATCCGATTATAAGGGAGCTGCAGGAGTTTTTGAAGATCGAGCCGAAAAGTTCGGAGGAAAACTCTCAGAATTCGCAGAACTCGACGTCAAATTCTATTGAGAAGGAAAAGAAAGAGGTGAGGAGACGGAAGAGAAGCAGAGTGTCTCGTTTCTCTGGGTCTCGTTTTTGATTCCATATTATGGATTTCAATTGAAAACTTGAGTATCAAATTCCGGGCGGTTATAGCGCGTATAGTGACGCGACCCCAAAGTGTCTACCTCTTTACTCCCAAGCGTTATAACTGTGATTTCCAGAAAAAAAGTTGTCAACTACAAAAGAGAAGATCCTGTATCTTTCTGACACTAATATTCTTCAGTTCAAAACTCAATTTTTCTGCAGGAACCCGCGGAAAAGGAGAAAGCAGTGCAAGCAGATGAACACCGTCTCATCGTTCGTGGATGGCAGGAACTTCTGAAGTCTTCCTCATCGTCCTCCTCTTCCTCTTGTACCTCATCGACTACTGTTTAAACGAACCTTTCCGACTTTCGAGCTTTCTTTTTTCTTTTTGTTTCATTCCATGAATAGCTATAATTTCTTGACTTTCAATGAACGTTTTCTTGGAATGCAAATGATTTATTCGGAACAACAGAACTTGACGGATCTACTTCTTCTTTCCTCCGGCTCCCGCCAATCCTCCAATCGATCCGAGAAGTCCTCCGACTCCAGAGAAGATGCCTCCGATGTCGGGATTTCCAGCCTCGACCAGAGACAGACACATCAAGGCGACGAAGACGAGAATAAGGAAGAAGGCGTTCATTTTGAATGTGAAGACTCTGAACCAGGGGGTCTTCTTTTATAGCAGAGAAAAGATCTCGTGGAGAATTGGATTCTCTCAAAACTAATTACTCTCATTTTCAGTTTCCATTCGGTGTGAGAAATTGGTACATGTTCACACGGTTTATTAGTGGTTGCTGAAACACCTAGATGAACTGATGGGAAAAAAAGATCGCAAGAAGTAATGGCACATCGTCGAAGCATACAAACAATAACAATACATAGAAACTTTGAACTAGGGAAAGTAGATCATACCAATAATATCTTGAAATTAAATCTGAACATCGAGAATGTTCTTCTTCACTCGACCAAGACTCTCCACAAAGATGTCGGCTTTGAAGAATGGGATTCCGTTCTGGAAAACGGTAAAATTAGGCTCAACCAGGGACGTCTTTCAGACTCGGCAAATCTCCCCAACAAAAAAAGTTTCTTACCGTGAAATTCCTGCCTTGAACTTGAAGGTACGTCCTGTCTGCGTACCCATTGATAATCTCCGACCACTCGTCACTGGAAATCCCTGCGTCCTCTTCTCCTTCAGAAGCCAGTGTGCATGGCACAGAATACGCCGGCAAGTTGATGAACTTTTGAGGCATGAGTCTCAGGTTATCCGCTTTCGTCATTATCACGTAGCCGTAGTCCAGGAGGAGAACTCGGAAGTACTGAAATAGTTTGATTTTGTTCATGTTCGTACCGTTACTTTGACCAAATTTATCCGGGTTCCCGTACCGAGATATCAAAAAGTGGTGAACTGAGAAAATCTTGAACCTTTTGTCAGTTAATTACTTTTAAATATCTGTTACGGGAACCGAGATCAACGTTTTGCTTACCGCTCCATCAATCTTGTCAATGTATCCACGCGTCCATCTCCACAACTGCGAATCGTGGTCCTTCATTTTCACAAGACATCCATCACAGGCGTTCCATCCACCATCTGGCTCCTCACTGCTGTCTCCATTTCTCTCTTTCGTTAAATCTCTGAAAATTTGTCTTCATTTCGCTCCAGAAGTCTGAAACTCACTGAATCTCTCTTTCCATCTTCTCAAATTCCTCTACAGTATCCGCGAATCGAACCGAGAATCGTTGGAAACTGAAGAATCGGCAGATTTGAACTTTCCATTCGTCTCGGTCTTTTTCGAAATCTTTCGGAAGCAGGCAGCCTTTGAAGAGGTTCGCGTCTCGGTCCGTTTTGTTGACGTGCAGCAGATTGATAACCACTGAAAACTTTCTGGTTGGGTGTTATGGAGAAGGGGTTTTTTACCATCGGAACTTCCGTTTTGATAGCAATAATCTCCTTTGTTCTTCTCAAAAAGGAGATAAGTCAGTTTCAGTCGAACGATTCCGGATGATAAACCAGTATTTGTGGCCAGTCTCGCAATGGTCTCCTCCAGACTGAAGCTCGGAGAACTGGAGATTCGGAAATCATCGGTAACTCGACTGTAGAACTCTTGTGACTCGGGACTGTGGAAATCCAGAGGATCGCTCTTCTTCCCTGGAATCGTCGGTTCTTGGGGCTTCGGTTGTTTAGGAATCTTGACATTCTTCCGTTCCTGGGGTTTCTCTAGTACCCCTCTGGTCTTCACCATGATCTTGGGATGTTCAACGATTGTGGTTTGAACAACGTTTTCCCTAGAAGTGGAAGGCTTAGCAGGAGCATCATTTGAGACAATAATCTTATGATGAAGGGGATCCTTGTAAGATGATGCAGACGTGGATGGACGACTCCCTGGACTAGTAGGGCGGAGGTTGTAGTTCGGTCTTCGATTCTCCTGGTTTCCATTGTTTTGGAGACCAGAATCCCAGCGGTCTTGACGGGAGGATTTTTTCTGATAGTCTCGATCATCACTCTTACGGCCTCCTCCATTGATTCGTGATGGCTGATTACTGTATCCTTGATCTCGATACTGATTTCTAGCGTCTTGGTTCGAGTATACATTGTTGCCAGGTGATGGTCGTTGTGGAGATGGAGATCGAGAGGGGTACCCATTCTGCTGATCGAATCCTCGATTTCTGGTGAAATTGCTGCTGGTACTTGGCTGATTGTTTCGATCATTCCAATCGTTATCTTGCTTAAATCTGAGGTTGTCAGCGTTTCCTCTCGAATCGTGGAATGGAGAAAAAGGTTGAGAATCTGGACGTTGACTGGGGAAGTTGGTTCTTGGAGGAGGGGCTCGTTTCGGTTGGTTGATTCCACGGAAAGCTGCTCCATAGGTTCCGGTGGGAGTACCACGTCCACGGAATCCTGGAAATTAGAAGTGTCAATTCTAACTCCCAAATGGTCACAGAAGTTTGGATTTGAATCTAAACTATGACCCATTGGCTTCCAACAACCCAAACTCACCACCTCTGAATCCACCTCTCGAATCCCCAGCTCCTCTAAACGTCCCTCCACCACCACCTCGTCCACCTCTGCCATTTCCCCTGCCTCTTCCTTTTGCTGCCTTCTCCGCATCCTTCGTGGCTGCGATTGTTGACCCGACGACATCGTAAATCGCCCATTCAACCGCTTTCCATCGTCCTCGTCCGCAACTTTGGAACTTTTCCGACGACGCCATAAACTGAGCCAACGACATGTTCAGTTTGGACTCGCACTCCTCTAAATATTCGGCATCACAAGTGTTTCTGAAAATAATGTACTTGGGAGGGCAAAACAAATGAGACCAACATACATAACGACCCTCCTTATCTCTTCCTCCGTGTGGACTTCTTTGGCTCCAATTGTCACGACTGCACAGTAAACGGTATCCAGGAAATCCGATGCCACTTTATCCATATCGTCTTGTGACATTTTGTCTGGAAATCGAGCTAATAAGATTGAATGGAAACAGACAAAATGAAAATAAAAGACACATGGAAAGGGTATTTGAATATTGGACAAGAAAAGCGAAGTTTTGAGTATAAGAGTGCAGGAAAACAACTGGAGTGCAGTGGGTCCAAAAAAGATCGATAAAGAGAGAGTGTGTGAGTGTGAAGAGAGAGAAGGGACCACAACTGATGCCGTGGGGTTGTATAACAAAGACGTCGGGCAGTTTATGATGTGCTAATCCATCTTTCCCGCTATACTCATGATACAAGTGTTCCACACACAGAGACGAAAAAGGTCAAAAGACAAAAGATCCTAATGAGATCTATCTGCTGCAACAATGGGCAATAAAAAAATGAAAGGGGAGCTGGGATACAGGAACGATCAAAACTGCGTGAAGTTTCAGAGAGCCACGGTCAACTATGAGCACTTCAAAAGTGGCTTCCAACTTCTCGATTTCTTTGAAAGTTTGTGGATGTATGAGAAAACTCTAGATCTTCATTTCGGTAGTTAGCAACTTTGTTAGGGAATCATTGTCAAGTCAGTTGCGACTTGTGAAGGTTAAAAAATGTTCGGTATTCTAGGTCATTTTACTATTGGCATCCTAACTTAGTTGACAATGATTTCTCCAACATGGTGTCAACTACAAAACTGAAGATCTACCCTTGTTTAGTGCATCCACAAAGTTTCAGGATAATCGGATGGCTGGGAATCGATTTTCACGGTTTCAAATTTGACCATTTTGCACTGAAAATCCCCCTTTGGACTATCATAATGGCCAATGCTGAAATGCTTCTGCATTTTGAGAATTTGTGAACACAGAATTCTTCAAAGAACAACAATTTTGATATCACAATCTCACATCTCTTGTCGGAAGGTCGCATAAGAATCAAAAACATCTAGTTAGACTTTTTGAAGATAAGAATCTTATAGGTTTCAAACGGTGTAGAATAGAACAAAATATGACAAGGAGATGTTTAAAAATACTGCAGGCCATCTTATCGATTCAGAATGGTGGGGAGTGTAGAAAACTAGACAAGACGAGGAAAAAGAAAAGCTGAGGTCTATAATAGTGAGTGTTGTCTTGTCCTCTCATAAACGAATCTCCTCCCCCCAGGGAGAGAATCTCACCATCAAAGGGAAAGTGTGATGGATCTGTGTCACGTCAGGAAGGAGAAAGGTTAATAACAAAGATAGGCATTTATTGCGTTCTCATTAGTATGTTGTTATGCACCTTTACAACTGGCAATAAATACTCTACATCATTAACAGATAATAGGGGCCGTTCGGGTAGTTGTTATTCAAACAAAACATATGCGGTGAATAGAGACGCCCTTTGCTCCAGTGTACTCTAACAAATGGAAAAAAAAGACATATTATGAACTTTGAACAAGTTTTAAATCTCTTCCATTTGATCCAATAGTTCTGAAAGTGCGGCGAACGAAACGTAAAAATCAATGTATTTGTTCAAATGATCAAATCTAGTGATCTACCAAACCATTTATCAATTTGGATAAATGAAGATACTAATAGGAAGATTAACTCAAAAGTATCTTTCTAGTTCATCGATTCACAGAATCCGGAGTCGAATCCTTGAATTTAATCGATGTCCGCAAACACAATCGCTCCGACGACAAATTGCACACTTCTTGCAGATTCAATGGACAGAAGAAAAATTTCTAGTTCTAACAAACCGCGTTTCAGAGGCTTCGGGTTTTCAAAAATGCAGTAATTAACGCTTTTTATTCATTTCATTTCTCAGGCGACCAATTTTTGTTTGAAGTTTTTGGCAGTCTTCCAGCGAATCGATAAATCCAAGAAATTAGAATCCACTTCTTATCTTTTCTGAAATTGTGAAACAGCATCAAAAAAGTTAACACCATTTATTTGGTTTCAATTGCTTGTGTTGTTTTGTGTCAATCTGCTCAAACAAAGACTATACATCAAGGTGTGTGCAGCATTGGAAGTCATTAGCGAAAATAAATATTTTAGAGTGAAAAACAAACGAAATGGGGAGAGGAGAAAAGGATGAGACAAGCAATTAAAAATGTCAGAGAAAATTTGAGAAGATGTTGCTTCGAAAAAAACACGAAGTCTCATCGTTCGCAATAAGGGGGTTGCTGCTGGATGGGAGGAACCGTAACTCGAGATCCAATCGGTTGAAAAGAGACGACGCAGTTTGAAAAGAAAAGAGGATGGGACAGAGAGAGGAAAATTTACATGGGATTTTTTGTGCGTGTTCTTAAAGAGCCCGGTGATAGAGAAAAGAATAGACCAAACTGGACAGGGACAGGGGACAGAAACTGGGACAGACGTGAAGGAAACAACAGAGTGACTAAATTATGACTAAATTGGCTAAGGCTAACTGGCTAAATTTGCGTGTTTTTTTTCAGAAAAACATTGAATCGTTGTCTGTTTTGAAGGTTATATGAAGAACTATCTACACTATTTAAATGATGAGGATATAGAGAAAGAGAAATATGATAACATAGTTTTTGGAGAGGAAAGGATACAGAGACCAAAAAGGAAAAGAGATTCGAAAATTGGGAAAACGATTTGGGAAGAAAAGGAAAAGAATCACGGGTTCAGGACTAAAGACAGATTAAAAATGCTTATGGAAAGATAGGGGAAGTTCGATTCACCGTTCAGCAAATGAGATTATTGGAAATGGTTTGAAGAAAAAAGCAACGAAAAATAATTCAAGCAAGACGAGTAGTCGGTTGGGCTGGTGGTCCGAACTTTCCCATATTCGAGAGAAAATCTTCTTCCGGATCGGTTCCGTTCAGAGATGAAGCAGAGAGAGCAGATGCTGGAGTGTCAAAAAGACGGTGTTCTCCTCCAGTTGGCATATGTGTGAATTCGTTGTACCTGAAATGAAGGTCTCATTTTCGAATTTCTACCCCTCCACTAACCGAATCCCAGCAAATCCAGGCGCCGACTGTTTCTGTGGAACTACTGAAGCAGCAGATGCACCAACAGCCATCATATAATCTGGTGGAGCATGGACTCCGGGGGCACCAATAACTGATCCAATCGATGCGATCGGGGACAGTTTCTCGTTGAATGGAGAGCCGTGACGGTTGGAGACATTCACAGTGAGTGGCATTTTGGCGAATGGAATCGGGGATCCCATGGCGGAATGTTGTTGTGGTGAGGATTGATCGGAGGCAGTCTGAAGCTATTTGGGGATTATTGATTTTGATTAGGGACACTTGTGAACAGGAGGGATAGAAACTTCGATAAATGATGGGTATCATTGGGCAGAGGAGATTCTGGAACCTATAGTTATAGTCTGAAGTTTGCACTCTATTGCGCGATGTGAGCGCAAACTTCAGAAGCTCACAATTCGACTTCTGAACCTCCCCTTTCCAACGGTAAATTGAAGATCCGTCTCAAGGAAAGAAAAACAAACCGTATCATTCTCATTATTAGCTTCGGTCGATGAACGTCCATTCATCAACGTCTCACTGCTTCCGCTTCCTGATCCATTCTTCATCTGGAGCTCAGTGCATCGACGTTCTAACGATTTTATCGTATCACGAGCATCTCCGAGACACTTGAACAACGACTGTTTCAGTTTGTTCTCTCCAGCCAACGACTCCTCCATTTGAATCGATTTGTCACGAACGAAACGGAGCTCCATGCTCAGAGCCTCGATATCATTATCCTCTTTGTAGTTGCGCAGTTTGTTCAGTTCAGTTTCCATTCGCAGTTTCGCTTCTTCCTTCGATTTCAGCTCGGCGCGCAGTTTGTCGATTTCGTATTCCAGTTGTCGTTCTCGTTCGCGTTGATGCTCTGCCACGTCGTATCTGCAAGAACTCGTTTGCTCACTGAGATTCTCATTTGGAACCCACTTCTTGCTCGCGCTCTCCATTCTTGCCTTCCTTTCAGCACTCAAAATCGTCTCAATCTCTTCTTTCTTTCCAACCAGATCTGCATACTTCTTTTCCGAGTGTTCCAGTTGAGATTTATCCGATTCCCGGTGTCTTTCAAGGGTTGAATATTTCACCTCCATTTGCTCTACCTTTGCCTTCATATTCGACAGCTGCTGAGTCAACCGATTCTGATTGGATTCGGCCATCGAAATCTGTAGTTTATAGTCCTCCTCTTGACTTTTCCGCGATGAAACTTCAGCTCGTAACGATTCCAGTTCTCTCGACATACTTCGTATATCATTCTCATTACTCGCATTCGTGTCGTGTGAACTGTCTCGAACAGCTGCAGACCGTGCATGTCCATTTGCGTTCCCGTTAGTCTTCTGATGATTGTTTTGATGCTGCTGATTATGATGACTTTTCCCGTTCGATTGCTTGTGATTCTGTTGTTGCTGCTGCTTCTGCTGATGATTGTTGTTGTTATTATTGTTGTGATTCCGTGTCGCTGTCGTTGGCATCGTATTTGCTCGACCCTTCGTTGTCGTTGTGTTAGTTAAAGAATCAGTTCGTCCGTTCTTCTTCTCCACGTCACCTTCTTCCTCTTCATAATCATCTTCTGGACGAAGTGTGGATGGGGTAGAAGTTGAAGAATTCTGAAGACTTTAAAAATTAGAGTTCAACAGAAAGCGATAACTCACTACAAACAGAGCAGAAACCATCCACCAGGCAGTTCCAAAAATAATTCGCAGGATCGCCAATCCTCCTCCTTGTTTCTCTTCATTCCCTGACTGATCTCTCCATGAATAATCGTCTGCATCTGAGTCATCCGCGTCGTCGAAGTCTGCTCCATGTATTGACTTGCCCTTCTTCTTGTCGTTCGGCGGTGTTGAGTTGAACACAGCACTCCCATTCTTCTTCTTCTTTGATGATAACTGCACGTCGCCATTCCTCTTGTGTATTCCATTCTTTTTTGATGCTGTCGGGGGTGTTGCACTCGGCGCTGCTTGTATCGCTTGTAATGGTTGTGACGTTTGGACTGGCGGATCCAGATAATACAGATCGCCTGGAAATGGGAGATATTAACATTTGAAGTTTATAGGTTGTTGAAAACTAATAGAGCAAAACAGCCATACTTGCAAACATGCTTAAAACGGGTCAGAATATAACTCGGCTCCAAAATGAGCTTTTCAGTCAGTTGTGTGGAATCAAATGGCAGCCCTCGATGAGCTCTATTTCATCTACAGTTAGGTATAAAATTTTCCCGTTTTCTGTTGCAATTGACCAGCTTCCTCAATTTCAGTTCGTTTTTAAACTCGACTTAACGGATTTAACAGCGGTTTTCAATGAAAGTGATCCGTTACAAAAATGAAGATCTAAACTTGTTTAGTACATCCAACTCCTAGTCTGAGTCATTCGGCTGATTTTGAGCTTCTTTACGAGAAAAACATTGAACATCTTGTGGGATATTCATGAAAGAAAATCGTACCGTCTTCTAAACACTGCTGTGACGTATAATCTTTGGGACCCTCGTATTCTGCAGGAAGACTTTCCACAAGTATCCGAAATAACTGCTCGTTTCGATTCGAAACATCGCCTTGCGTTCGACGCAGTTGCCATTCACTGAAGAACACGAAATCGATGAAAAACAAGATTCGAAATTTATATGGACTCACCAAATAAAATAATGCAAAGATACTGTTGTCATGATCGCCGGATATCCGATCGAATGAGCTCCAAAAAACGCGTTTAGACTCCTCGGCCACACCGGGGGTATCCCCCAATAGTCTGTCACTGAAAAATTGTGTTTGGTGATTGAAGCATTCAAGAATAAACTCACCATTCGGGAAGACACTGAGCAGCATCGGTTGACTCCTGAACAAGAAAAAATAGTAATACAAACTTGAAATTCTGCAAAGGGCAAAAGCGAAACTAGATGGCTTAGAAGAGATGATAAATCTTACCGAATCCTCAAAAACAGTTCAAACACCACAATGAAGCATGTTATCATCACGATGGGTACTGCTTGTGATCGCTCTCCACCTGAAATAATTGCGATAAATTATGATAAGCAGGTGGAATTTTTTTCCCGTCGAAAAACAAGACTAATGACACATTGCGTTGATGTTTTCGAGATTCTGTCTAGCTCAAAAAACCAAACATGGCTTACCATAAACAGTGGCCATGGTTCTGAGAAACCCGCCCTGCGTATGATAGAAATAGCTGATCCAGACGAATACCGTAGCGCAAAACACGAGCACTCGGACCGGTATGAACAGGTAACAAATCAGATCCGATGTTGCTGTTACGCACACGAACAGTATTGAAAACCTCTGAAACCCGTTGCTTTTCAGCAGAATGAAAGTTTTGGGGAACTCACCGCCGTTGACGGATTGGCGATGGTGGTGACACAATGTTGATTTCTCGTCTGCAGTGATTCGACGGCCGCTCTAACCATCAGCCACGCGGGCCACAACAACTCGAAACGGAAGCCAGTCAGTGCATCGAGAGCAACCATCGTGAACCACAGAATAGTGATTCGCACGTACGAGAAGATTGATGGGGTGCTGGAAACCGTTTGGACTTCGTAAACTCCAAGTTCTTGAAGTGATGATAACTCACAACTGATTGATTTCTGGTCGTCCGCGTCTGGTTATTGGTAATCGTTTAATGCTTTTGTCACCCCTACTCCTTTTCTGTGCTTGTTTTGTTTTCTGTGACGCTTGCATCTGAAAAAAATCGTATTTTTTCTGACGCGAAGCCAAAAATGTATTTGTTGTGCGAAGAAGAGGGGAAGAAGAAAAAAATCAAAGAAATATTATATGTTGATAAAAATGAAGGGAAGGTTTAAAATGGAAAATACTACAGCTTCAACTTCAGAAACTTTGAGCAACACTTCATTAACTCAGTGATCATCAATGGGAAAAAAGAGATATTTCAAGAACAGACCAAGAAAAATCGTTAAAGGTTTCCTCGACATTTCCCAGTGTTAATTTACGCGGTTCCCACGGATCACCAAAACAACCTTTAGCATGCAAAAGGATGACTTGAAAGAAATACAAACACTTACACACGTATAACATAACTGGTCAACGTGAATATATGTGTGGACACCCCTTTGAGCAAGGAGGACCCCTATATATCGAAATAGTGCTCCAAATCAAGAGACAAATGGGGGGAATGGAAGGCGTGGCGCTCGCCTCGTTCTTCCCTTCGAAAGGCTGGCCATTCGTCGTGTCTGTGCGTGCTCCGTCAGCATCATCTCGCGGCGGTGGAGAGCCGGAGCACTGACACACACAGAGGGAAAGACAGGGGGTGAGAAGTTGAGGATAGAGGGGAAAAAGTAAGAAGACGTCGTCAGTCTCGTGTGCTTTTCCTGCGCGGAAACGACGACGCCGAACGAGAAGGAGTAGAAGAAGCACGAAAACGGAGAGAAAGAGAACGAGAGGAGAGAGATCCTTCGCGGTCTTCTCGCTTCTCTCCGCCATCCACTCTTTCCCTCCTGCTTCTCCTACTCACACCAGCCACCAACAACACGGCCCTCGTGTGTATGTGTGCCTCACTCCACTGCCGCAACACGGAGTAAAAGAAGTGAAGCAGAAGTAGAGCGTTGGCTAACCGAAGCTCACTCACGGGCTCACTCACATGAACCCAGAGAAAGAGAGAATGAGCGTTTGGTCACTTCGGGTCCCTTTAGTAGTAGTTCTACCGCAGATTAGTTTCCACGAGAACGAAAGAAGCATCTGCCTTTTCCTTACTGTACACTCAATAATAACATCTGCTCGTATATTTTTCATCTTGCTCCTTGCCAAATTAATTCAGCTGCTTAGTTTTACGACGACGTCGGCAATCCCTCCGAAACCAATTAGCGAATGGCGCCAAGACTCTTGGCCCGAAGAGTGAGGTTCGTTCAGATTACTCTGCTGCCCAGGAGGTGTAATAACGGTGGTATGAGAGAATTTCACGACAGTTATGCGGCAATCATCGTTTTGTGTCTCGTTTTCTTGAAGGAAAAGTGCATTGAATTATGATGACCAGGTTTAAGAGCTCTGCCCGAGAGCAGCTGCAACACAGACAGAGAGCAATGCTGACAATTTCAGTTAAACGGATTCAAAGTATGAAGAAGCACCTGAACTCGAAGAAAA
Organism: Caenorhabditis sp. 40 LS-2015; assembly: GCA_900536305.3. NCBI lineage: Eukaryota > Metazoa > Nematoda > Chromadorea > Rhabditida > Rhabditidae > Caenorhabditis > Caenorhabditis tribulationis. The sequence goes on along the minus strand of LR543384.1, from coordinate 168,705 downwards.
CGTCATCAAAAATCTTGTTAAACTTTCAAAATGACGATTACAGTTTATCTCATTCTGATCTACATTCTAACTGTAGACACCTTTTTTGAGCAAATTCTCATTCCGGAGATATCGGTTCCGTGAATCTCCAAACTTTCACATCATCTGAACTGGAATAATCTTAGACGGGGGAAATTTCTGTGAGGAGAAGATCGGATTAGTACATGCATACTAGTTGCTTATTCTTCTTCTCATTGCAACAACCAAGACGCACACCACCGAAAGAGGAATCTCATTATTCTCCTGTGCTCACAGATGAAAATCGGCTGAGAAATTAGAAGGCGTCGAGAGATGTGACGAAGGAGAAGAGGAAGACGATGTGCATTCTGATTTCATGAATTCTCAATGAGAGAGGAGCCAGGAGGGATGGAAGAAGGAGAGAAGGCAACAGGAGGATTGATTTCTGGGGAATTCGAAAGAATTGGAAAAGATGAAGAAATCGTTTAAAGACACACGACGAAGTATTTAAATGATGAGAGTGATAGTGATCGGCTTATCAGATTAGATCAAGGGATTCGTCGGTGGCCGACTGGCAGCAGCTGATCAATAGTGCAAAAGGGGAAGAAGGAAGACGTTGGAAACTGAGCAAGAAGAGGAAAACGAGGTGTAGAATGCGTCAAAAATATGCATAATGAGTCAAAACTGCCTCTCTCTCTCCTTCTTCAACAACTCCCTGTGGACTGAATGTCGGGACACGCCCACCAAATCCTATAGTGCATTATTAATTGGGCTCGTAACCTCGTAATGAGCAACTGAGCAAAGGTTGAAGTAGTGTTTTTTTATTGGCCATGGGAAACATAGTTACAGTAACCTCGAAATTTCAAAAGATGTCCATCGACCTCTCCAGAATAATAAGAAGGTTCTCGGGGCTCTCTGGCTCTCTTCCAATACATTTTTTCGAACGACTCTAATTTAAAATTTTAATGAGTTCGCGTGTGCTCTCCATTTAGGTTTCATTTCCCCACTTTATGAGGCACACAATTGTCACATGAGAGAGCAAGAAAAAAAAGTTACCAATGCGCGAAAAAACCTGATTGTGAAATAGAAAAAGAGATGAAGAATTTAATGAAAGAACATACGACGTCTTCGGTTTTCAGCCTTCTGGTGGTAGCAGGAGCATCTAATTAGATGCTCTCTTTCGTGCTCTCGATGCTTTGTTTTCATCAGAGGGAAAAGAGCACGAATGATACGTTTCTAAGGAAAACTGACTGAGGGGACTAAAAAACGAGAGGAAAAGCGCTAACTAACTAATAGATAGGTACAGAACAAAGATGGCCAAAATATTGACAGTGAGCTGAGATATGATCCTTTTTCCATATCTCACTTCACCGCCAATACTTCAAACTGCTCATAATTAGAATCTATAGATCTTGTTGTGATCTACATTTCCTCATACTTGCAACAAGCCGGGCAGAGATTCTTTCTTCAATAATAACACCGGCCGGCCCGTAAATTTTCAAGCTAAAAATACAACTTCTCTTTCATGACTCGTCTTCCATAAATTTCCGTTTCTTTCTGGTACAGTAGTATTTCCTAAAAATTATGTTATTCGAAACTTTTACGGGGGATATTTGGTGGAAACTGGCATTTCAAAAACTCTAATTATAAGTTGCAAATTCGAAGAAAAACCTTTCAATGAAGACTTCGATTTCTGAGAAACGCAACCTTTTGAGCACTTGATTTCTCAGAGCAAAGGAAACAGCCGATTGAATGCACCTTATTCTTGGAGGAAGAAGCTGATTGAATGCACCTTATTCAGGGAAACGTAACCAATCAGAAACGCTATTCAAAAACTGAACGTTCTGCTCGGAACAGAGCACGATACTCCCTCTAAAAACATACCCGAACGGAAATTAGAACGAAGACTGTTTCAAAATAAGAACCCTTTTCTTCGCTTCCGCTGCTAGGCTCCGCACCTGGCACACACATCACATTACTTTGAAAATGGCTCTACCCGCCACAGCACTGACACGTACAACTCGTCAGGAGACAGATGCAAATGCGGTCGACGAAAACGACTAGTTGAATTGTTTGCGGCTCGGAGAGCTGGCGGAGTCGTTGCGGGTTAGGTGGTGATAAATCCAAACGAGGCCCCCAGTGACACCGCGAACCTTATAATCAGGTTTTCTTACTTCTTATTTCTGGCGGGACGAAGACGAAAACAAACGACAGACAAGCTGATTAGCAGTTTCTATGGGCAACGGTATTCTCAGAAATTTTCTTCGAGTTTTTTTTCCAAAACAAAAAACTACTGATTAGATTTGCCTTGAGATCAGAACATAGACGTTGTTTTCGAGCTAGCTTAGACGATTTTCAGTGGCGTAATTTATGGGCGAGTCTGAGAATACTTCGGTTTTTGAAGAAGCACATGATTTTTTAGAAAATGTGGAGGCTCAGAGGGATAGGGATGCTAATCAAAATGTGTCAGAGGATAATGGAAATCCCACGAGTTTATGGCTTGACCAGAAAAAGAGTGGAAAATCGTACGAAAAGACCTTGAACGGTGACCGAGATGCGTGAGGTGTCTTAATGAGAGCTCAAAATGAAAATTGATCACTCAAGCAACGACAGCTCCAAAAACTCAAGCAGCAATACTCAGAAATCAAAATTTCCAACTGTGACAGTGAAGAATGGATTTTTATACGTTTTCATCGCTTTCAGTTAAAGTAATTTTTAAAAACTACGAAAATTTGCGAAAAAACTGTAGTTTTCAAGACAAATTTCTTGAATTTTCGCTTGAATCCTTCAAAAATCAAAAATAGCTTCAGAAACCATTATTGTCAACTGAGCTAGTGTAAAAATAGCATCTTCCCGTTGTTATTTTTTCAAAAATGATAGAACCTTGAATTTGCATCTCGAGGAATCATTATGAAGCAGTCGGAACTTCACTTGAATGTTCAAATTCTTGCAAGAATTCAAAACTCTTCGACTTTTAGAGAGTGCTTTCAGAGCCAGCTCCAGTGCTGAATTTTTGATTTTTGAACTTCAAATACTCACTTTCTTTGCAGCTTCCCAAAGCACTTGCATACTTTTCTTCAGAGGAAAATCAATAAACTTCTCGCGCCTCTGCTTCGTTTGATAAAAGATGCTTCTGGTCGCCTGACTTTTTTCGTTTTCTTGAAAGCAAGACTGGACGGTTCAAGATTTCGCTTTTTGCCTGCTCGCCCGTTTTTTGTAAAGTTCAATCAAAAATCTGGTCCATTAAAAAAGAAGGGGGAAACGGAGAAGAGGGTTTCAAAGGAAAGAGGAAAAAAACATATCCGAGTTTTTCCACAGATCGAAAAAAAATCCATTAGGACTGTTTCTGGCTCCAACAGGGCTCTTTTCCGGCCGACTATTTTCATGCCGGGACGGCGGACACGTCGAAAAGGCGCTCCGCTCTGCGTCTCTGGACGAAAAAGACTGTATAAATTAGAGAATCGCAGATGGGAAACAGAAAGCACTCGACGGGCCGTTCGGCCATCTGCGTCTCTGGCTTCATTACTATCCATAAGTTTTTCTTCTCACTAAAGAACGTTTTTTCTTCTTCTTTTCCAAAAAAAAAACTCGCTCTTCTCGTTCTGTTTTTTTGTGGTTGGTTCTTGTGAAAAAAAAAACAGAAAACAGCTAGCCAATTATGAAGGGAAGCCAGAAATATCCGACTTTGAAGAAACCGAGAAAAATCAAATGAGCCAAACCGAAGCAAATAAAATTAATTTGCAAATTTCGATGAAAAATCTGGTAAAATCAGCCTAGTAAATCAACAACAGTGCTGTAGCTCTTCCTTTCGAAAATTACCTACCAATATTATCCTGCGCCTTTAAGGTACAGTACTCCATAAATAAATTTCGAGTTTCATTTTTCACAAATGTTCAGCGTATTTCTGGGTTTCGACCTCAAAAAATGAATGAATACCAGTGAAATTTTTCGAAAATTGACTTTCAAAAGTTCAAACAGTTTTGAAATCCATTCCAATCGGAGAAACTTGTACGGAACAGACGGAATACGCTCGGCAGGTGTCCTCATCGAAAATAATCGCGGGGTCTCATTCACTCTCATTGTCCGTTTTCCTCAATGTCGAATTTCGAAAATTGTCGTCGTCGTAGTTGGGAATCGTCTAGGGGTTGAGAATAAATGCGAAACGATGGCCTCTTTCCTAATAAAACAAACAGAAGAAAAAAACGACGTTGTTCAAAAGCACCGGCAAAAAAAACATATAGATGAAGAATACAATAAGGAGACAGAAAACAATACATCGAGAAACCACGTGAGGATGAAAACATAGAAAAAATAATAATATGAAAGCCTAAAGGAGATTCTGGAATTTCAAAAGGTAAAACATACAAGGCAAGCGGGAAGAAATTGAAAACTGGCAGTGGTAAAAAACAGAAAACTACTGATTTAAGCGACTTTGTTCTTGTTCTCAGCGCGGATTCTGTAGGCTTTGATGATCAGAGTGACAGCGACGATAACGATAAGTCCGCCAACACCGAGAACCGAGAGAGTTTGGTTGTCGTCCTGAAAAGGGCAATGAGAGAAGTTTTTGAATGTTCCGAATCCTACCATAACATCCATGATCTTCTCCTTCGCAAACTCATAAACCTGCTCGATGGCAGTTGGTGGCTCAGGAACTCTGCAACATCAATCAATCTCCCTTCCCTCTTCTTTTCTTACCTGTGTCCTCTCTGCTCCTTGTACTTGTGCAAAGCAAAGTTGGTCAAACTTCTGACATCCTTGGCGGTTTCCTTGTAACGGTACAATTTTCCGCGGTGGAACCTGAAGTCTTGAATGTTATGATGTTTCAGTTACAAAGACTTACAATAAGAAAACTGGACAATCTCTCTCCTCGATATGGAATCTTTCGGTGACATCGTCGTTGACTGAGATTTCGATTTTCCCGACATTGACGAGTCCGCGGAGTCTGAAAAATGCCCTGAAATCCGTTCCGAATTCGTCGACTTACTTGTGAGCAACGGTCTCCCAAAGTGGAACGAATGCATTGCTATTTCCCTCGTCGGCATCATAAAACATCACGAACCAATCAATGGATCCCTCATCCGGAGAATGAGAGTCTGTTCTCGACTCGAAGGTGTCATCAGTCAAATCCCACGTTGCAACTTCTTCATGGGCACGGAGCCAGCGGAGCAAAGTTTCGGAGTCCTTGAAGTCTCCTGAAAAAGAACATAAATTCCTTTATCAATTACAATCATGGACCTATCAGTCTAATGTCCAGTTTTTATGATATGTTACCTCAAATTCTCAGACGACATCTCACGGGTTACGCCATCCACTGTATGTACAATGTAGGGCGGAAGGGGCGGAGCTTAGGAATCCCAAGAGCATGATATGAGTTCTCGGGAAGGTAGTGTCTCCCCACACAATGAATACAGTGGATGGCGTAACCCGTGAGATGTCGTCTGCTTCGGAGGGAGTGCCTATATAATCATGTGTGGATAGATACGTTTTCGTTCTTCCGAGAACATATACTAAAATTGGAACAATACAGAGAAGATTAGCATGGCCCCTGCGCAAGGATGACACGCAAATTCGTGAAGCGTTCCACATTTTTTGACTAGTTTTTGGGTCAACCAGATTCCGGGACTCTAGAATATGAAAGTTTAACACAACAAGTGTGAACTGAACAAATTGATAAAGTACAAAAGCCCCTGAAAACTCACCATCATAAAGAATCGGGTTCTTTCTTCTATAATAAACCAAAGAAGGGAACACATTGATTCCCAATTCTCTGGCCACAGATCTATCGTTCGTCTTCACCACTTGAACATATCCAGTCGCTTCGATATCGTCGTCGATCTCCTCGACTTCTGACAAAGCTTCTGTGCATGTTGGGCATGGCACTTTTCCGTCGTCTAAAAAATGGATTTGTTGTTTCATGTTGAGATTTCGTAGGAGTTTTTTTTGGCTTTTTGGGTTTATCAACTTTTTCTCCTGATCTTGGTGGAGATAAAATCGATCGTGAAACTCATAACTTGATTCAGGTGATAGGCTCGCCACTGTTTACTCCAGAATCTGAATCTATTGAGTCGATTTTCCCTGAACCTGTTTTAAGAGAATTCGATGAACACAAGAAGTTTTCGGCTCATCGAACTCACACAAAAAGATGACCAGATTCTTGGAGGCGTCTCTCAAAATCTCGTCGATTCTATCCTCATCTACATCGTCAATCGAGTTATCGTCGTCCTTGTGCTTCGATGGAGCGGACTTCGCTGGTGGTGCTGGAACTTCCTTCGATGCTGCCTTCTTTGTCTTCTTCGCTGGTGCTGGTGGAGCAACGTCGTCAGCGACTGTCACCTGGAATATTGGAGGTTAAGTGCTGGTCTAATATCAATTGTTTAGGAATTGTATTACTAGGTTCTCACAAACTAAATTGTTTTAAAGTTGTCATATAACACATTCGAAAGCCCACACGTTGTTCAATAAGTTTCTGAGGTTTGCTGAAACGTTTCATGGCGAGTCGAAAATTTACGTCTTCAACTTCTTCAAGAAGTATTTCGCACTATTATCATAGTCAATCACAAATTTCAATAAAACACACCCATTTTTCGCAACTTTCAGCAAAAATGGTTTTCTTTCCAAAAGATGTACGGAAAATTGACATTGAGTCAGAAACATCACAAAACAAAACAAAATAGTGTATTTTGAATCTTCTGTAGTTTTATCACAATTCTCAACTTTCATGACGTCTCTGCTATAAAAATTCTAGTTCACTCAAAATCTTGCAAAAAATGTGGAACGCTTCACGAATTTGCGTGTCATCCTTGCGCAGGGGCCATGCTAATCTTCTCTGTATTGTTCCAATTTTAGTATATGTTCTCGGAAGAACGAAAACGTATCTATCCACACATGATTATATAGGCACTCCCTTCGAAGCAGACGACATCTCACGGGTTACGCCATCCACTGTACTATGTGTGGGGGAGGGGCGGAGCTTAGACAAATGGTCCATGAAAACGAGAGGAGGTAGGATGTAACCGTTTAGACATGTTGTAAGATAGAATTCCCCTTCACCCCAACTTTCCCAAGTTTCATACCTTTAGATTCTTGTCTTTCTTCTTCGCATCAACATCTGTCGTACTGAGTAGTATCAGAAATAAAACTGACACTGTTGTCAGTGTCAGGAACGTCTTCATTTCGGAACGTCTTCACCACAGAATCGAAAGAGTAAACAAAAACTCAAATCGATATCAATACGAAGACGAGGAAGAAGAAGAAGAAGAGGAAAAGTGATGAGAAGACGGGCGATTCCAGGACATCATTACACTCTGAAGGGAGCCCGCCATGTCTTGCTCTCTCCGCTTATTCAACGATCTCTGAGTATCTTTGGGGTGGATCAAGGCAAATAGTGAGAAAACGAGAGAGATTTGGGAGCAACGGAGACGCAGAGATAAAGTGGGAGGATGATGGGAAAGCAGGGGGAAAATAGGTTATTGGGACGAGCATCAAAACTTTGGCACCATTATCGAGTAGTTTCACGGGAAACGTGAACTTTCCGAATAAGATGACAAATGAAGAATCCACGTGGATCCGAGAAGAGAGCGACTTCCTGAACCTGAAGTCTTCTAGTATACGATGATTTCTCGACGTCGTCGAGTCGCAGCTGGAAGTGAAGATGGGTCAAGAGGATTGGCCAGTTTGGTCGATGAAATCGAACCGGAGCCTTTTGAGGAAATGGTAGGGAATCGAAGCTGAAATCGGGAAAATCCAATCTGAAAATTTAAACCGAAAAGTTTAAAGCTGGAAGAGACATCTAGACAATAACTGAGTAGGTTCAAATGTCGTTTGCTGAAATTCAGAACTTGGAAATCCAACTTGAGACTTTCAAAAACCACACCTCGGATTTTAGAAAGACCTCAAACTATTTTAAGAATTTCCAGACTTTCAGATTTCATCATTGAGCTTTATTTTTGCCATATTAATCTAGAATCCTATAGAAACACATACAAAAAACGTCTCCCCCTTAAACACCCGCTTCTTCCCTCGAATAATCAAAAATTTATAGTACTCAGTCTTCCGTATTGTGACACTCTACGAAATGATGATACACGGACAGTGGAAGTATGTCGTTCATTATTTGGACAATAAGAAAACCGAATTGGTGATGGGAATGTACATTGGAGCGGGCTTCGAACTGATTCGATTCATTTGGTATGGAGGTTTTGGACTGTTTCCCAGGGAACTCCCTCGGTTGGTTGGGTTGGAGTTCTACTCAATCTGGGTCAAAGAGACCTTCGAGGTTCAGAATCTTAAATGAGAATGCTCACGTCAAAGTCCAGCTCTGATACCGACCAGTTGTCAACTTAGAGAAGTCATATGTCAAATTTATTTCTGAAACGGAATCTTTGGGATCTTATTTTTCCCTCGACCCAGATTATAAGTTCAACCCAATCAGCCGAGGAGTCTCATTGTCGTACGTTGATCCATTCCTGATTTTTGCAGTGTCCTCATCATTGCCATCGTGTTCATCCTGATCCGTCTGTCTGTGCTCAGTAGTGTTGTACCACTTGAACCAAAGATGATACATGGGAACATGATGTGGATCCTCACCATGAATGGACTCTCCATCTGGATATCGTTCATTGTCACTGGACTCATCGTCGCCCAATTCGCAGTTTATCAATGCAAGAATCCGAGTTATGTGGTCATTTGTACAACTATCAATTTCGTATTCTCCATTATTCTGATTGCTTCCGTCATTCATTTGGGCAGGTTTATTTGACATATTCCGACGATGGAAATGATTTCAGTGATTCTGAAACACAATCACAAGGAATTTGTGAAGGAAGGTTTTCATAAGCATTTTTTGGCGGATGATAGTTATCATAAACTCCAGCTCGCTGAAAAACAGCGCGAAGTAAGTTTCGCTTTTTTCTAATCAATGAACACATCAGTCATATTTCCAGTGTTGCGGAGTGGAAGGACCTGAGGACTACTATAGCACCTACATTATGACATACACTAATGCTGTCAGTTGAAAAAACAATACCCGATTCAAACTGTGCACCTTTTTCAGCTCACCAACAAAACGGTGCAAGTTCCGGTGAAACGAACGTACGCTCTCAACGACAACAAATTCTACAGTATCCCGCTAACGTGTTGCAAAAGAAATTTGTGTTCGCAGCGAAATCTGACAGAGGAGGAGATAAAGGAAGTGTCAGAATACTATAGAACGGGGAACTGGGATATGATGAGACAATTCATGCACAGGCCAGAGTAAGCACAGAGTTCTAATTCGACTTTCAGATCACCCAAAAACTAATCAAAAAATATGGAACGCTTCACGAATTTGCGTGTCATCCTTGCGCAGGGGCCATGCTAATCTTCTCTGTATTGTTCCAATTTTAGTATATGTTCTCGGAAGAACGAAAACGTATCTATCCACACATGATTATATAGGCACTCCCTCCGAAGCAGACGACATCTCACGGGTTACGCCATCCACTGTGTACAGTGTGTGGGGGAGGGGGAGGGGCTTAGGAATCCCAGGAGCACCTATTCTGTCCCCAAGAAGGTAGTGTCTCCCCACACACTGTACACAGTGGATGGCGTAACCCGTGAGATGTCGTCCGCTTCGGAGGGAGTGCCTATATAATCATGTGTGGATAGATACGTTTTCGTTCTTCCGAGAACATATACTAAAATTGGAACAATACAGAGAAGATTAGCATGGCCCCTGCGCAAGGATGACACGCAAATTCGTGAAGCGTTCCACATTTTTTGACCACTTTCAGGGTGATCTGAATATTGAAAGTGCGGATGTTATTGAAACTTGAAATTGTGACGACTATTTTATTTAATTTCCCATTGGTTTTTAGTAATCCAATCCAAATTCTTCCCGAATCAAAAAATGTTCTCACCAGGAAATTCAAGTTTCCACTTTTTCAGACCGGGCTCCTATCATAAGAAGGGATGTCTGTCGCTTTACGCCGAGCCCATCATCTCCTACTCGAATACCCTCATCTCCACTCTGATCATTTTCACAATGTTCACTGCTCTCACCATCGGATTCGTGATTGTCTTGTTGTTGTATCATGATGGAGTCGGTCAAATAGTCTCCGATGAGAAAATGTTCGGAGTCGAGAGAAACACGGGAGTTCACTTTTTGATGAGTTTGGATAAGATGTGAGAGATTTGAAGGCTAAAGAACTCTTGGAGGTTTCGATTTTCAGAGACAGCGACTTCCAGGATGACTTCAGTTTGATCGAGTTCCTTCGAAGATCGGATATCGATAATTTCATGGCTGAGGACAGGCTGAAAGCGACTATCAGTGGGAGGAAGGAAGCCGAGAGGGCTTGAACAGTTTTCATTCGAAAGGGATATGGAGGGAGAGACAGTTTATAGACTTTTTACTTATCAAGTCTTGTTTTCAATGAAGTTTTCGTATTTTATGGATTCTTTATCATTTTTTAGGCCAGACACAGCACCGCTCAAAAGAATATGAGACTTCTTGATTTTCAGTTCAAAAATGATCATAAAGGTTGCTTTTGAGGACTCAAACATTTTTCACAGTCTTTAAGTTTTTCTTGAGAATTTGTGTCTTCGTTGAGCAAATCAAGATTTTCATTTTGCAATTGACAAATTCACTTGAAAATCGCTGACAAGTCAGATAGGTGGTCTGTAGAGGTACCGAAATGTTCGAAATTCGCGCAGACGTTTACCGAATTTCTGGCGTAAGTAATCGCGATGACTTATCGGCAATTTAAAAAAAAATTTGACAACTACAAAAAGAAGATCTAGATTTGCTCATTACATCCACCAATTTTCAAAGAAATCGAAACACTGGGAACCATTTTTCAAGGCCACAACAATTAACAATTCGGATTGTTTTGGCACTAACAAAAAAAAAACAAAAAAAAATCCCAGTCACTTCTCTCCCTAAAACTCCAGGTGTAGACCGATTTTCTGAATTCTAACAGGTTCTTTTTTTCTTCGGTATATACCCTTTCAAAAAACCACATTCCTCCCTTCCATTTGACATCAATTTCACAAGAAAAGTGAAATCTGTAAATGATTGAAATTTGCGTCATCTCTGAATCCCTTCCGTGGAGACGGTCGTAATCTCGCTTTCAACTGTGCCAAGTTGTTTCCAAAGTGAAACGATACTTTTCGGCTTATCGTGTGTCCTCTTACTTTCGGACATTATCTCTCTCAAATGCCAAAAACTGCATTTTCGCCATGTCTATGTTGTATTCGGGTGGTATTATGTCATCCGCGCGGTACTGTGTGTTGAGAATGGTTCCGGATGACGGGGTGCGGACAAAAAATGAAGAGAGACAGAGACACACACCATTTCAGATTGCCAAAGTCTCGCCAAAGTCAACAGAAGAGTTGTTTGTTCAGGTAGATTACGTGAATCTGGGGAAGAAGAGGTGAAGAGGAAGAAGAAGCTACAGTACAAAAATGATTTACAGAAATAGAATGACTAATCAGTGTCAATTTCAACGTGCAGGAAAGTTCCTGGTTGAACCTGATTGAATGAACTTCAATCACTATAAATGACTGAAAAAAAGGTTGCAGTTTGGCCAAGTCTGAAATTTTTGAGAAGTAAAAGTGAAATCTAGGAGGAAGTCGAGATGGAAAAATAGGCTGGAAATTGTTTTTGCTTATAACTCGAGAAAGATTTAGAGTTCTTGTAGGTTAGTTAGTCCAAGCTCTACTAGTTTGCAACTTTTAAAAATTAGTCGTGAAAGTTCCAGGGAATTCTATGGATTGGAAGAGTAGCGGAGGTGTGAACGAGTCAAAAAAGAGCTGAAGAAAATCTGACTTGGAATTTCTGAGGCCTGATTAGACCATCTCTGGTTATTGGTTCTGTAAGACATGGACTCCAGGAGATGCCTCATGAGGAACTAAATGTTTACTTCAAATTTTCAATGTTTCAAAAATCCTAAATCTGGTTCCAAAGTGCCTGGCAACACAGTATTGTCTTGATGGTCACACAATGAATTCGATGAACTTTTTTCGATCTGCCAACGACAATTTCGAGTTTGAACTTCTTCTGAAAGAGTAGCAGGTTTCAGACTTCCAGAATTTATGAGTTTTTGAGCGCTTTCAACTTCAATTTGTTTTTTCATCGGCCCAGAAAACCTAAATGCGCCAACATCACACCATCCCCTCAAAACTGATTTCCCAGAGTACAGAGAATGCTATCATAACACATAACGATCTCCTCTATCTCTTCGAAACTTCCTAATCCCGTTCTCATCAAGTTGTACATCTTCTGCTAACTCTCACGTCGTTTTCATTCGACGGCATGGCGACAAAAAAAACTAAGAGAGAATGTGCGGAAATCTGTTTCCCTCTTCTTCTTCGAAATCTGTTCTTCTTCTTTTTGTCCAATCCGAATTGTTTAGTCATGTCGCCGCGTCGCGCAAGAGAGAAGAGCCATAATCGTCTACTCCTCCCTCTCTCCAAACGGGTTTCGTACCTAAAGAAGTGGGCGGAGTCTGGCTGATCCGGTATAAAAGGGAGACCGGTGGCATGCCAATGAGCCACATTCATATCTCATCTTCTCCTTTCTTCTCAGTTTTCCCCTTCGCAACTCTAAAAATGGTAAGATTCAGTTTATGAAGATCTGAGCTAACTCCCAACATTTATAGATCGCCCGCCTCGCCATCGTCGCTCTCCTCGTCTCCAGCTCCTTCGCCTGTCTTCCAGGACTCGGAGGTCTCGGAGGAGGATGCGGAGGAGCCGCCTCTCCATGTGCTGCTCCACCAATGCCACCACCAGTCGCTTGTGGAGGAGGATGCGGAGCTGCGTGAGTTCTAGAACTTTCCACAAGTTTCCACCAGATTCTTTGCAGACCATACCCAGCGGGTCCAATGGCCGCCCCATACCTTGCCCCAGCCGCCCTCGCCCCTCCACCACCACCACCACAGGGACCAGTCATCGGAGTCGGAGCTCAGCCAGCCATCTACTCCGCCCCACTTCCAGCTGGAAACGCTTATGTTGGACAAGGAAAATAAGCGAAACAGTGATCAGTATTAGCCATAATAGATCTTTCGATCTTTCTGTATATTTGTTGGTTGATTATTTTTATTTTATTTGAATTTGGATTTTTTGGATAAAGTATGGTGACAGTTTCAAGCGATAATATGTGGTGCTGACATCATAATAGCCAGAATAGAAATGACAATGAAGACAGTGAAGAGAAGCAGACACGCTCTGTCGACCACCATCGCCGCGAATCTCCAATCCGTCTGAATCCGCTCGTCGTGTTCTTCCTTATTGTAGAAGGCGACAACCTTGCGTAACTCGGTGTGGACAGAATGTAGCAAAAGAATTTGGGCTTCGTAGCCGGCGTGGTTAGATGGAAGGTTGCAGCTGGAAATTGGGAGGTACTGTATAACATGACCACACTTTAAGGACATTTGTAAAGGTTCTCGTTGAGAATTCTAAAAAGCTGTTCGCTAATGAATTATAGTTCTTGTTATGACCAACTTACATTTTGTTGAAATTCTCAACTAGAACCGAGATAAATGTCTTTGAAGTCAGACTAAGTTGTGACACCACAATTACAGGATTTACAGTTTTTAACTTGACCGAATTTATCTCGATTCCTACAACAGGTATGAAAAAGCGGTCAACTAACAAAACGTTTCTTATAACATCATAAACATTTTAATAGTTGGCCACTTTTTGATATCTGTTACAGGAACCGAGATACGGCCGCTCAAATTAAAGGTAAGCGCGGTAGCGTTTTCGGTATTCGAACCCACGGGGAATCCTTTTTAGAGTTTTTAGGGGAATCCTTTTTTTCTATTAAAGAATTGAAATTTAGAGTGGGCCTGGGGGAAACTGAAAACAGGAAACTGACATTTTTACAAACAGAAAATTAAACTTTTCGAAAAAAAATGTTCACTGTTTCAGGACAAATTCAGTAATTGTTCTTTTTTTCTCACTGTTCAGGTACTTCTTCTCCTATCATTATTATTTTTCTCAGGACTTTCAGTGCTTCGAAAACTGCTAGACTCACTCCAATGGATTTTTCGGTTTCTTTGGCAGCTTATCCGTGTTATCTATCACATTGGCCTTCACGAACTTGTACCCGGGACGAGACATGAAGAGAAGCCACGGGAGGAACTCCAGAAGAATCCGACGAACGAGCGGATTCATTTCATGACTGTCGGCACTTCTGAAGTGAAGATTCAGGACGACGATGGTGAAGACGACGGAGGCAGAGACGACCAGCATGCAGCAGGAGAAGAAGACTCCTGAAATTTGAATCTCTCTCTCTTTCACTCTCGTTCCGCCAATTTTGGTGTCACCCAAAAAAGTTTTCTGTTTCTCGGTTTTTGAAAAGTTCAAAGCTTGTCTTTCTATCAGTCATTGTACATGTGCAAACTACGGGATGAACGTTTTCGGATTCTTTCCCAGAAGTCTTCTCAGATTTCCCACATTCCTTTCACTCTTTCTCCTCGTATCAAACTCGAATCATCAGATTCAAAGCATAGAATAAAGAACGAATATGAAGTCATCATCGCCCTCTCACTCTCTCCCTCCATTTCCCAATTCCATAAATTCTGATGAACTGACCAATTAACGGCACTGCTTCCGACGTTGGCGGCGTCATTTCGGACACCATACTCAGGAAGAAAACGATTGCCAGCAGGATTGTCACTTCTGCAAGATCGCAAACATTTGCGGAAAAAGTTATCTGTTTCAAAAGTTTTTCATAGTTTTTGGGAGTTTTCGAGAACTGTTAATAATTTTTTCAACGTTTATCTCGGTTCACATTAATAACCTCAAAAAGAGTAAACCAATAAAATGTTGATCATAATAAGAGCTACATTTCACTACATGACAACTTTTTCAAATTCTCAACGCAAACCGAGATAAATGCTTTTGAAGTGATCCTAAAGGGCACAACTGTTACAGGGTTTACGGTAATCTTGGTCAAAGAGACGGTGAGTATGAAAGACACCCAACAAATTTCTGTTTCAAAAAATTTCCAAAGCTTTTCAAATATTCGAAAAACAATCTGTTGTCTTTTTTCCTTTACCAAGAGTGATTTTCTCTCCGGCATCCGGTGGAAACATGAATCCAAGAATAGCCATGAGGGATATCAGAAGGGATGGGATGATTAGATTGAATCCTGGAATAAAGACAACTATGGAATTGGAACAGAAGATCCTGAGGTCTTCAAGACTCACCATAATACAGCGTCCTTCTTCTAATGTGCAAGTAATAGTTCACAGTTGGATATGGTTCCGGACAGCACTTGTAGTAACTGACGATTCTCTTCGCATTCGTACTGATCACTTGCCACTCTCCATTCACCAAGTACGTCGATAGATCCATCGATTGAGCTGCAACCAGTCCAATGAAATCTCCGGTTGTCCAGTTCAAAACTCACTTCCATTGGAGTCATCGTCAATTTGAAGATCGATCGCGTATCCATGAAATGTCCATGATCCGAACTTCATCTCACAGACTTGATCATCAAATGGGAACCATGTCACGTCGAGTTGACACACAAATTTCAAGACGC
The DNA here is from genome assembly GCA_900536305.3 of Caenorhabditis sp. 40 LS-2015. Taxonomy (NCBI): domain Eukaryota; kingdom Metazoa; phylum Nematoda; class Chromadorea; order Rhabditida; family Rhabditidae; genus Caenorhabditis; species Caenorhabditis tribulationis. The sequence goes on along the minus strand of LR543384.1, from coordinate 153,182 downwards.
CTGGCGGAATCCAGACGACGTTACCGGTATGATAAGTGAGGAGGTTGGATTTGAATGTGGAGTCGAAGTCTTCGGCGGCGCTGAATGACTTGGACCTGATTTATCTCAGTTTCTGTAACTGCTATCAAGAAGTTGTCAACTGGCAAAATTTTCCTCTTCTTATCATCAAAATTTGATTAGTTGACTACTGTTTGATATCTGTTACAAAAACCAAGATAAATATGATAATAGTGGCGGTGAGGAGTGTAGGTGATCTAAGTAGCAAAACTGATTTTGAGTGTGAACCTTTGGGGGAACTATGAAACAGTAAATAGTTGAAACTGATTTTTGGGCCTCTGAAAGCTGATATCTGACAACTGGAGAACTTTTGAAACTTGGGTCATAAATTTTCAAAAATTTCACTGTTTTAGGTGAAGTTCTGAAAAGTTCTTATTTTTCTTGGATTACTATGTATACCTATTTTCTTTGTGGTTGACAACCTTTTTCAAAAACCGTTCTCAATTCAGATAGTGGAAGAAAAGAGGTCCGAAAAGAGCGAAAAGAGCGAAAAGAGCGAAATGAACACCGAAGCTGACCGAAAATTGAGGTTGCGTCACTATACTCAAAACATCAGACTTGAGAGAGGTTTTCGAAGAAAGTTGTCGACTAAAAATTAAGATTCAAAGTTACTTAATACACTTGCCTATCTGAAGAAGAATCTGTTGGCTGAGAGCCCATTTTTCTACCGCTCAAAGTTGACCTTTCCCCACCCAACCACCAAAAATTTGAGTTCGTTTTGTACCTGTTATAAAGGAGCACATCGGGTTTCCAAATGTGATCCGAACTTCCCGGAAATCGAATATCCTGAATTCCTCCGTACTTCTTCGGCTCCCATTGCAGTTTGTGATCGAACCAGGACTGCAAATATTTTTTCGGTTTCAAACTTTATTGAATTTGTGAAGTCTTCAAGAATCGCTACTACAAACTGCATGATATACAATCTTACATAACTAAGCCACGCGTTGACAGAAACAATCTGATTCTTCTCATCGACATCCAAAATTTGTTGTAAAAACAGTTTTATTTTGACCACCAGTGGTTGAGATGAGTTTTGAACGGGTCTTTCCAACGGATTGTAACCTGAAATTGATTTAGAAAATTTTTGCTTTGAAATTTCGAAAAACCTTTCAACAAATCTGTGAACAATTTGGTCTCTGCAACACTTGCATCCGCAGACTTCAACAATATCAAAAGAAAAAGTAGATTGAATATCATTAGGTTAGGAAAATGTAGCAAAATGGATTTTCGGATATCTCTCTATTATCCAAGTCTCTCCCCGCCTAATGCACTATTTCTAGGCGAGCAAACAGAACAGGCCAAGACACTTATCAACTGACAGGAATTTTTCGTGTTTTCTTTTGCCAAGAAGTTCGGATAAAGTTTATAATAAAAAATACATTACACAGACTGATCGACATACGAAAATGTTGGAGAGGGTTTTTAGTCTCACGGGAGAAGATGGGCTCACAACCGATTCAGAAGGAAAAGGGTTGATGAAAATAAATAGAGATCTCATTGTAATGAGGGAGGGGTTAAACATGGACAGGGGGTAAAGTGAATTGGTTTGGGAAATTATGGGCAATTCGATTTGACAAAAATAACAATTTAGAGATTGCAAAGAGTTTCATTCGGTGGCAGGTGTGCACTCCATTTCCTCGTCCTTTTTCTCTTCAGGCTTTTCTTCAGTTTCTTCTGGCATTTCCGCGTCTTCTGGCTTTTCTGATGATTCTTTCTTAGCCTCTGGATCTTTCACTTCTTCCTTGGCATCATCCTTCGTCTCTTCCATCGTTTCTCCGATAGCTTCTTCTTTCTCGTCATCCTCCTTTTCCTTTTCTTTCTCCTTCACCTCCACCTTTGCTTCCTCTTCCACCGGCTCTTCTTTCACTGCTTCCTCCTTCTTGGGGCTTGGAGTAGTGCCACCAGCCACCGAAGATTTCGGCGACGAAACTGGTGAAGCTGTTTTCGGAGACGACGCTGGGGACATGCCTTTCGGTGACGAGGAAGGCGAACGAGCAGTCGGAGCTCGTGGCGCTGGCATCGACTTCTGACTCATGTCCAGAGGCTCTTCATTGGCTTGCAAGTCGTGTTTCAGCTTCTCCAAGTCCATCATCTCCACTTCGTCCTGAAATATGAATGATTGGACATCATAGCTCCTTCTCTCTCTCTATCTCTATATGGGGGATATTAGGAACTACAGGGAAAAATCTAAAAACCTTTCACAAACTAACAGAAAATACAACTCACAACTGCTCCGAAGAAAAGATTCTCTACATTCTGCTGATGTGAATGTGGAACATCCCAATCTCCTCCTAAACGTCCGCCATGCTCGTTGATTGTTGTCACAACGTTGATAACCTGAGAAATTGTATTTCATTAAAAAAAAGAATAGTCATTTTTATGTACCTTCTCAACAGCTCTCAAAAACTTGTCGATGGCATTGTAGTGCTTCATTGGCTCGGTGAGCAGCTCGCAAAGCCGTTGCCACGTGAATGGGAAACCATCGAACGCCTTCGCCTTGTCGAGCACGAACTCCATGGATTCCTCAGTGTCGAACACAACTGGAGTCGTCTTGATCAGATTAATTTTGTCTGGAAATTATCGATTAGTCTTGGGTCTCGGGGAAAAATCCAAACTAACGTCCTAAAATAGACATTTTCTCTTTGACAGGAGTATCCGAGGCTTTTTCGTTCTCGTTGTTACTATGAGACGCATGGGCAGCCGCCTCCTCGCGTTTCTTCTTCTCCACATGCATGAATTCAGTGATACAGAACTGAAACCAGAAAATTATAGTTTTGAACAAAAAAATTAAACTTTAAACCTCAAGTTTCCAGAGGAAAACCGGTCGAACTATGTTCCATGCGATCGCTGGGACTCCCCATTGAGCACTCGCTCTGAAGTATTGCTCAACGTCTTCGTTCGGATGGTGTCTGAAGAGATCGCCTTCTATCACTGCAAGCTGGTCCTAAAAATCAATAAATTGTTTTTGAAAACATTTTTTGTTCTAACCTCAGTGGGGATTTCAAATCCCGAGAGAGCAGTTGTGTAACTCAACAAATGGGCCTCGTTGATTTCACGGGCCTGTGGATCCTTGACGATCATCGGATACACTTCGATTTTTGCCTTCTTCCGATCGGGTGACGCTCCTGGAGATTTGACCATCTTTCAACCTGAAAAACTTGAAAAAATGGTGAAAAAAGAGCGGGAAATCGAAAGATCGAAAAGAAAAGCGCGAAAGCAGAAGAAAACGAAAAAGGTGCTTGTTTCTCTGCGTCTCTAGTCTCTTGCGCGTGTAGACGGCGCATGCGCGCATCGAACTTTTAAGGCGGCAGTTCAAATTCATTTATTAGAACTGATCTAGAAATCGTCAGAAAATGTTTATTTACAAGTTTGTTAGCAGAAAAAGCAAAAATTATCGTCTGGTCATACTGTTTCTGATCAGATTGGTCAATTCTCTCAATAAATCGGTCGGTGGACAGAGCGATGACAAATCGGGGAGACCACAATGGAATGGAAGGTTCGGGGGTACAACAATGCCTTGGGGAATCAATGAATGACCGTATTTGATTGTGTGACACAGAAAATCAAGACGATCCGTGCATTGTCTCTTGCACATCGAGCATTGCCACGTGGCAAGAGATTCGAAGGTGGGGAGAGTGACGGAGAGAGGAATGGAAGCGAGTGGAGGAGTTGTGTGCATTGCCATATGCATACGATAGAGAATGAGGTCGGAGAAGATGATGAGACATTTTGGGCAGTCCTGGAAGCGAAAATCAACAAATGCATTTTTACGGCGTCAGATTCCCAGGGGACTCAAAAAATGAAAAGAGACTCACAAAAACAATTCGATTCCTTGCAAGAAGTTCAGCCTTCTTCTTGTAGAATGCGGTCACCTGAGCTCTTTCGGTGTCAGATAGTGTCATATCCATAGCTGCTAACGATACGAATTCTGGAGACGGAGATTTCTGAAAGACAAAACTCTGCAAAAACGGAAAAAAAGTAATCTATAACCACTCGAAATCTAATTTTCTCTCATGAGTTTGTCACCCTTGGTTTCTAGACACTGACAATTACAACTTCTATGACGACAATATCTAGAAATGTGTAATTATGACACGAGAAAATATCAGAGATTTTCGGTTGTCTCAACTCAAAAGGTCGTGGCTGGTCAACATTCTCGGAATTCAGGTGTCAATAAGACTTTTTTCTCAGCAGCTCATCTCGAATCTTCTTTTTCTCAGAAGTCATTAGACCAGAACATTTGGGGAATCGGAACACATCTTTTTGGTCAGTTTGAACTGATTGACTCTAGGGAAAAGGGACCAGACAGTGATTCATGGAGTCTACGAGAGTAAAGTCTGATCTTAGAGATCAAAACAAATAGCGTTCGAGAAATCGGTAGTGATCGGTATTAAGATTTCGAAAAAAAAGTAAAACTTCTAGAACTTTTGAAACAGAAGCTTTTTGTTTGGAAAATTTGTTCGTTTTCAGAGAAAAAAATATATATAAATGAAGCCAAGTCATTCAGATTGGTATGTCACAGAACCTTCAGAAGATTCAATAGAAATTCGAGTTTCGAAAGTAGAGCTTCAACCTGAATCCGCTAATCGTTATGCGCTCTCTAAGTGTCGGTAGATCAGCAATTCAGTTTTTCAATTTCAAAATTGATATGGTTGACCGACACCTAAAAAGAGCGCAAAAAGTTTCGCACCAAAACTTGAGTTTGAGCGCATAGTTGAGCCTTAGGGAGTGCTAATTACCAGCCCAAAACACTTCCTAATTGAATACAGTACCCCATTTTCCACGTCTCCAGAACCGAACAGTCTCTCTTAATCTCGCTCTAATTGTTATTGCCATTGACCATTTTCTCTGAATTCATGGTCAGACCGGAAAATATTTACTCCTCACCTCATCGCTGCTCATTTTCGAATAACAAAGGAAGTGAGACTGGAGATGGGGTATTATTACTTTTTAATGAAGTTAGAGAAGGGTTTTTATACAAATAATTGAAAGTGGGCGGAGCTTACCTTATCAAAACACGAGGTTCGTCTGAAAACAAAATGAAGATTCTGAAGAGAATCTGAATAATTCAGAATCCACAGCTCTCAGTTAAGTCTTCATATGAATCTATGACATCAAAACACGCCTCCCGGACTCCGCCGAGAGTCCAAAAACTTATCCGAGAAAGTGCAGTCAAGTGAAATTGCCGTGTCTGGCCCCTTATTCTGATTTCACTTTTTTCTGAGCACGGCTGATCAGAAGAAGAGATAATCAGAAAGAGAAATCAAGAAAACAGGAATGGAGATCTAGAATTAGTGGTGATGTGTTGACGGGAACAGAAAACAACTCGAGAAAACAAGAGGGAATCTTTGGAAAACATTCATTTCGAGACCATGTTCACATTGTGTACTCAGTTATAGTTTGTCCGGTGGACGGGTTCAGCGAGTAGGTGTACTGACGTTTCTCGGGTCGCACCATCTGGAAACATTTGATCTGGGGAGCAAAAATAAAAAAGTTCAGAAACTTATAGAAACTCCGAAACAGTAGAATAATTTTTCTAGCCAGGTTCAATAAAAGACGTCTAAACTAGATGTGAACCTTTGAAACTCCACTAGATTTTGGGGCACAAAATCTCATCGTCAAGAAAAACTAGAAACTCGAGAAAAGCTTACCGCTGCGTAAATATGGCAGACAATGATAACGAAGATGAATCCGATGGCATAGACGAAGAAAATCCATCGACAAAGAACTTGAACTGGCTCTTCGGATGTTGAGAACAATTCTTCCAGGTCAATACTTGTCTGAAAAACGTGTTGTGGGGTTTTCAGATTTTGGGGTCTTTGCGGAGACTGCTGGGAATCCATTCCAACTTTTTTATGGAAAATATTTTTTAACCGCCATCCTATTCTATTAGACACATGGTGATAACCAGAAAATTGAGCGCGTGCTTTCCTAGAGTCCCGGAACCTAGTTCTTCCAAAATCTGGCAAAAAATGTGGAACGCTTCACGAATTTGCGTGTCATCCTTGCGCAGGGGCCATGCTAATCTTCTCTGTATTGTTCCAATTTTAGTATATGTTCTCGGAAGAACGAAAACGTATCTATCCACACATGATTATATAGGCACTCCCTCCGAAGCGGACGACATCTCACGGGTTACGCCATCCACTGTATTCAATGTGTGGGGAAGGGGAATCCCAGGAGCATCAGATAGGTCTCAGGAAGGTAGTGTCTCCCCATACATTGAATACAGTGGATGGCGTAACCCGTGAGATGTCATCCGCTTCGGAGGGAGTGCCTATATAATCATGTGTGGATAGATACGTTTTCGTTCTTCCGAGAACATATACTAAAATTGGAACAATACAGAGAAGATTAGCATGGCCCCTGCGCAAGGATGACACGCAAATTCGTGAAGCGTTCCACATTTTTTGCAAGATTTTCCGTCAAAGTTTTCAGGATGTCTAGATTCTTCCAAAAACCCACAACAAAAGCTGGAAAAACGAGGAAAAGTGACGCTCGCAACGAAATCATTGTCGGTGGACTTGTGAGATTAGAAAATACAAAAAAGCCCAACGATTTATTGAAAAGTGAAAAACGAAACGTGTAAAATGAAGAAGTCACGCTGGAATGCAGTAAATTGATTGTATCACGATAAAAGTTTGGTTTTGAACCGGAAAGAATCACAGATTGATTGGTCGATTAACACGTTCGTTCGATTGCTCTTGCTGAAAAAAGTTGCATTGAAGTTAGAATTCAAAATCTGAAAACTGACAAGTTCAGTTCTAGAAGGCACTCGGGATAGATAGTCCAGTAGTTCGTTGTTGTCCACAAAGTTGGGATTTCTCAGCTTCTTCGAGAATTTGTTCGTCCCCCAAACCATTATAATCCACCGGAGAGGGACGAAGTAGAGGAGAACGAAGGCGATGAGAAGGACGATGATAGCCAGAGTGGACAGCCAGATATCGGTGAAGTTGAAGGTGTTCTTGATTTTTTGAATGAGTTGAGTGACGAAATGAAGATACGTTTGGATGGAGACGAAGATCTCCTGTCCGTTCGTCATCCAGTCACGGATTCCGCCACTCTGGAAGTTCAAGATTCTAGGATTCTGAGATTCTAAGGTGTCCATGCTTTCAGACCCGAAAAATCCAGATTTTTCCAGGATCAGTGATCATTAGAGCTCTAAATCTTTCATGGATCATATTTGTAAGACTTTAAATTTTTGAAATCCTGAGGATTCCGAAAATTCAAAGATCCAGAAATCGTCAGGTTTGAAGGTTCCGAAACAGCTCAAAGGCTTGAATTCAGAAATTAAAGAGGAATCAAAAAAAAATTTTTCTGAGTTTCAAGATTTCTAGAGCTCAAGATTCTCAGGTTTCCCGACGTTTCAGAATCCTTAACTCGTGGATCCAAAAGATCTGAAGTCTCCCCTCACCTTGTCATCATCGTCTTTCTCCTCACTCTTCTGTCCCTTTATCGATTGTCTCGGAGAGTTGGCAATCTCTCCAGGAGATGTCTTGGATTTCACAAAGTTGAATCCGAAAAGAGCAAGAATCATGAGTGGGATGAAGAAGATTTGGAAGAAGTAGACGAACACCATGAAGACCTGAATAGCCTCTCCTGTTCCGTTGATGATTTCAAAGTGTTTCTCACCACATATGCAGCCAAGGATTTCGGTCGAGAGTGCCAGGAGAGCAGATATTCCACTTGATTCTTATAACTTGCCAGAACATTCACCACATCTTTCAATTCGGCAAAGTAGGTTTTGAAGACGAGGAACTGAAAGAATCAAATTCCAAAAGCCAATAATCTCGTTTCGAACCTTGAACTTCTTCTCCGGAGTGATATACTTTCTCTCTTTAGGCTTGAATGTTCTTATCGCCGCTCTGATTGGATTCCAAATGACGTCCATCTCCAGAAGAACCTCTCCTTTCACCCTTCTCTTCAACTTCTCATCCTTCAACCCATACCATCGCTTCTCACAGTTTCTAATCGATTTCAGCGGGATTTGTACGCGTCCGAGGAATTCGAATTTGTTGTTCGGGTCCTCGTCGAAAATCGTGACTTGCAGACAGGTGTGGATGTCTTTGACGGGGCTGAAAACTGCAGTCTCAAAACAATTTTTGTGAGGGAAAAACTTACAATGTGTAAATTTTGTTCCAACTTGGACTCAACGTCTTGTAAATCGTGTTGGTCTGAACTCGGGTATTGACCAATTCCAGCACGGCAAATGGGTCACTCTTTCCTCCAAAGTCCTTGGAGATCAAATCATCAGCACCGAACACTGAAATTGTCTTTGTCCTTTGGTCCAAAACTTCCCACCTCAAACTCACATTTGACAGTCAACGTTCCAATATCCGCAATCTCCTCGAAAGTGTTCGTGATATCATACTTTTGAATTCTCGTATTCCTTATATCGTTATAGTTGAACTCGTCACTCTCAATGGTTTCACCGGCTCCATGCGAACCCGATACAGTGATCAGGAGAAGCACTTGAGCGTCATCCGGAGCACCTTCCAGATGGTACCAGTGTTGGAGAGTTTCATCCAGGGTCACCGAGGTGAGGTCGATGGCGAGTCTGAAAATTTGACGAAGTTGGTGCCGAAAACCAGTATCAGAGGAACGGCGATCACTTGACGTACATTAAATGTGTTCGAACCACTCACCTTCCAATAATCGCATTCGTGTTCCGATCGATACACGCCATTTGCAACATTTGATCAGCAGTATCGAACACATGCAAATCAAACTGCTCAATCCATTTCGGTTCGATACTCGGACAAACTTTCGTCTTGTACTTCTCCTGACCCAGTTTGAATTTGCAGAATGCATCCGGACTTCTCTCATCGACACGAATCCCTTTTCCCTCCACCAGAACAATGTTGACGAGTTTCGCCCAGTCTTGAGTGTTGTTGCTCGCTGAAATTAGAGAGTTCTTTGGGTGAATGTGGCTGGAATTACAGTCTTCCGGAGACTTCGCAGGGGTAAAGACGCAAGGAGTGAGCTCAGTTCTCATGGCTTTTTTCTAGGAATGCTTCTCGAGATTCCTTGTTTCGAATAACTTTGAAAACTCCAAATCGCGTGAACTTTGTAGACAATGATGACCTACAGAAAGAACTACGTAAATTCTGTAATAAAACTTTGTCCGAAATTCGAACTCAAGTTTTCTGAAATTTTTTCGGTTTCAGAAGGAGATCGTTTCGACACAGACACTGTAAATCTAGTAGTTCATATTTGACGATTCAATCAAATTTATCTCGGTTCCTATAAGAGATATCAAAAAATGGTTAACTACCAAAGCGCACCTAACAAAAAGTTAAATATTTTGTTAGTTAGCCACTTTTTCCTATCTCTCACAGGAATCGAGATAGATTAGGTCAAAGTACCGGTCCTTCGAAAGTTTCGCGCTCCAAACGAAGTCACCCCATCTACTCACGTCTCTGCTCCTTCTTTTTCTCCGAAGTGCTCACAACTCCCTTGGTTGCTTTCTGCTGGAACTGTTGAACTTCCAGTTGAGTCATTGGGGTGATAGTCACAGAGATGGACACTTTGCCAGCTGGTTCATTGACTTCGTCTAGGAGATCCACGTGGAATTCTGTTGATCTGAAATCTCCATCGTGTTCTGAATCTTTGATGTCTTATGTTTAGCTAGAGGACCAAAAGAAGTATAAGGCTTACTGTCCTTCAAAGCTGGCTCGAATAGAAGGGTGGGCTCCCTCTGAAACTGCAAAAACTCACGTGCACCACTTCACTTGTGATAGGTCGACCTCCGCCGCTCCCATAAAATCATCGGTGCAGAATCGATCGAAATCGAAGACTTCCAGTCTGATGGGACAGGTGACGTCATCGACAATCATCTGAAACTCCTCGTCCCACGAGGGATTCAAGTTTTTGAAGATTGTTCCAGATTTGTAGACGATGTTATCCTTGTAGCGAAACTTGACATAGGGGTCCGAGCTTCCTGAAAAAAAGACATTCAATGAGACTTGATATTCATTTGAAACCCCGAAAGCTTTTTCTGAAACTTGAGGACGTATTCTAACCAGTGAACGTCTTCAAGAAAGACCTATTTTAATATGATTCATTAGCAGAAAACTTCAACTCATCAGATCTAAATGTTTTTGAAACTGTGAATGTTTTCACGTCTTCTGAATCAGTCAAAAGTTGAACTCGAGGTTTTAGACTGTTCAAAACCTTCTGAAACCCACCCGAAGCATCCTTGACAGGAAGATCCTCTCCATTATTGAGTCTGACATCCAGAAGAAGAGTGACCACGTCCATCTCCCCTCCTTCTGTAACCTTCTGCGTCTCATCTGATTCCTCATCATCATTCTGAAAAATAAAAACATATATCAGCTGATTTCAAATTTCGAAATCATCCCCAAATGCAAATGAACTAGAGACTGACCACGAGTGTTGATGACAAACTTCGATATTTTAGTTTCGAGGATGATGATGCCGACGAGGAGGTGGAGTTTATCCTCCGAACAATGCTCTTCAGATTCAGATTCACCATTTTTCAGAAAGAAAGAATAGTTCGGAAATTTAGGGAAAGAAAAGGCGGCCGAGAGAGAGAGAGATGGAAAAAGCGAAACGTTATTGCCTTTTTGGAGCGTTTGCTGCACACAAAAACCCTCGTTTTATTTCCGAAAAATGATCGAAAAATTGGGAAAGAAAAAAAAACGATAAAGAGGGAGGAGATTTCGAGAGAAAGAGAGGGAACGGGGTCTTGATGTGATCGGAAAATGGGAATGAAAGGAAGGTTTCAGATGGATGGTTTTTGGAGAAGAGTTGATACTCGGGGAGCATTCTGATTGAGTTCAGAGACTAGATTGTAGACGAATTCAAAGATTGAGAAGGATTCTGGACTACGATAACAGAAGCTTCTAAAACTCATCAGGTTTCTAGATTCTGAGATTCTGATAATTTTAGAATCGTATAATTTCAGAATACGATCGAAATAATAATTTTGAAAACCTACTCACATTTGGGAAAGAAAATCAAAACTTACATGTTGCTCTACAGAATATTGCGGTTTCAAGGATCTGCAAATTCGAAATTTCATTTTCTTTTGATGATTTTGCATCGGCAGTGTTCCTATTGTAAGAATTAAAAAAGTGTCACCTGGGATTTGATCAGCGCTTGCCCGCGAAATCTCCCCCCGACGCCCCGCCCCCCTGCAACCCGCCGCGTGAGAGATTTGCAAGTTTGCCGCACGGAAGCCAGGAATTGGTTTTTTTCATCGGGAAGAGCTAGAAAAACGAGTTTTCTGCGCAATTTTTTGTGTTTTCATCGATTATAAGATACGAATAAGCGATTAATGGAAGATTCAATATTTTCAGACTTGATTTCCTNCTCCCGGATGGACGAGGTTGTCCAGATTTCCATCTAAGAAAATACGCTGGGTGAATCCCTAGGACTGTAAGTGTTGTGTGGTTTAGGTTAAGGTTCAGTTTCTGTGTTTTGTATATGATCATGTGGTTATGCTTTAAGAGACTTAGTTTGTTTAGTTTGTGCTCTGTGTTGTAGTTTTTTGAGTGTGTTTTGTTCTATTGTCATGATGTATGCATTTGTATTAGGTGTTGTGAGTTGTTTTAGATCAACAGTTCCAATGATTCAGGGTTCGTAAAAAATTTTTTGTGATACTTTTTCCAAATTTTGTAAAACAAAACATACCTCTTCCACATACGCTCCGATCCCTCCGACTCCAACGATCCATCATACTGGCCTTCCTCGTCGAGCATCTCTCTGGTTGTCGACTGGTCGGTGCTCCGTCGCCGTGATTGGGGTTGGAGTTGATGCTGAAAAATGGTCAATTAAGGCTAGTTTATAAACATGGAAACGGGCTGGATAAGAAGAAAACTGGGAGACTATCGGCAATCCCCCGATATGAGACTAGGAACTAGGAGTTCGGAAAATATAGATTTTGCGGTTATGGGGGAGACAGCTAGGAACTAGAAGTGAGGGATACGAAAGAGGATAGGAAATGAGAATGGCAATAGGGTGGAAGAGGACCTATCGATTCTCTGTCCAGCAAAGAGAAATCAATAGAGACTGATCGAAAGAGAGAGAGAGAGAGAAAGAAATGAATGAGTATGTGGGTAATCCCGAGTCTTTATATACCTGTTTATGCTGTTTTATGAACTGCGAGCAGATGTTTATTACAATGGGAGAGAGGTAGAAACAGAAAAAACAAACCTTCACTTGGTGCACCATGCAAACAAAGAAGTTTGTCTGTGGGAAATCAGATCAGATCTACCTGGCAGATCGTAAAAACATAGTGGCTGTTTCCCATGCCAACCAACAAAAATCGATTCTTCCCAGGAGATACCCATAGCCCGCCCTCCAATAACTCGTCGCCTAATTTTGCGATTCTCTACTACTCATACTATTGTGTTAGAGCTGGAAGCAGGGGTTTATCACACTCGGAAAGAGTGGGAAACAGAAGAAAAAAGCCTTCTCATGGTGCACCTGCGAATACCATGAGAAAATACGAAAATGGGAGGGTTTTGGAGAGGAGTTATGTTTGCAAGAGAGGGTCCTAGAAAAGTTAGTCGTAGCCTAGTAAGCCGTGTTTGGAAAGAAGAAGTTTCAGATATCGAGTATCCTGGCCTACTTTTCCTATGTTTCTTTCTGTGGCAGAAGTTTCGAGATGTCAGCGAGTTTCAGATACCCTTTTAAGCAAAAAGTTTCCGAAAACGTACCTTTTCCCCATCTACCGCCTTCGATCCACACCACCATCCACTGCTCGTACATCTCGTCAATCTCGTCGACTGGGATTTATGCTGAAATAAAAATAATTGTGCTCGAGAGAGTTAGAGAAAAAATAGGAAGAGGGCTCGATAACACTACATCGAATGAGCGGGTTAGTTAGAAATGAGAGTGTATTGACTTGACAGATCAAGAGAAAGAGTGCCAAAAGGTTGGAACAGTACCTATCGACTCTTTGACCAGCAAAAAGAGATCAATGGAGACAGAGACAGAGAGAAGAGGGAACAAAGGTCAGATCTACCGAGCAGATGGTAATGCATAATGATTGTTTCTCATGTCAACAGAAATCGATTCTTCATGGGAGATACCCATTGCCCGCCCTCCAATAACTCGTCGCCTTAATGACCCCTTCCCAGGAGGCGACGAAAAATTCGAGTCCTGAGCAGACAGAATGGATATCGATCGATTAGTTAATTAGGAATTCTGTTTTCAGGTGTTAGAGAAAAGTTGGTCGTAGGCGTTCGAAAATTGTGAATGGACTAGTAGCCTTATTTTTCGAAAGATGATTCATTCGAAAGAATCAGTTTCAGAGAATGAGTATCCTGCCTAACTTTTCATATGTATTTTTCTGTTCGAAAATGTCAGCGAGTTTCCGATAGTCTTTGAAGCAAAAAGTTCCCCGAAAACGTACCTTTTCAACATCTACCGCCTTTGCTCCACCCCACCATCCACTGCTCGTACGTCTCGTCAGGCTCGTCGACTGGGATTTACCCTGAAATAAACGTAATAGTGCTCGAGAGAGTCAGAGAAACGTTAGGAAGAGGGCGCGATAATACAATAGCGAATGAGCGGGAGGTTAGAAATCGGAGAGTATTGCTTTGCAAATGGGAAGATGAGAAGAAAAAAACTAGGAAATGAAAGGCGAAAGTTAACAATCAAAAGAGACTGAAAGAGGGAGAGAGAAAAGGGAACAAAGAGGTTGGTCTGTGGAGAGTCTCGAGATCAGATCTATCTGGCAGATCGTAAAGACATAGTGGTTGTTTCCCATGCCAACAAAATCGATTCATCCCAGGAGATACCCATAGCCCGCCCTTCAATAACTCGTCGCCAAAATGGACCTTTCCCAGGAGACGATATTGGATCCTGGAGCAACATGAACAACAAAAGGTGGCGAGCTATAATAGAAAGCTAGAAAACGATTCATCAAGTGTCAGGAACGTTTTCTTTGTTCTCACAAAACAAGAATGCATATCGAAATAGCAAAACCAGGAGCCCATTTCAGTTCTAACAGCACAGACTCGTGAAAGTAGACCGACAGCAACCCACAAACGTGATGAGGGGTTTATACACCCTCACGTCAGACAACGAGTAAGGGGTGTACTATCGCCGTGGTTCAAGGCACCTCATTGAGATTTTGACAAGTTCCGAAAAGTGGGAGGGCCAAAAATTCTCTTACTTGAAGAAGAATTCTCCATGCACTCTGTCAATTTGTCGACAAGGATCAAGTTGACGGTGAGAACAGATACGATAAGGTTGGTCCCCAGCCCGCAAATCGTGAAAATAGGTTTTCTAGCCAACCCCTTTTCAGTCAAAAAACGCAAATTTTTCGATCCATGTTTTTGATCTGGAAACAACTTCACAAGACGTATTCGGGACCGGAAATTTCAAATCTGTGCTCAGATTTGCTCTAGCTCAAGAATTGAGCGAATTATGGGTGATCGAATATCACCGTGGTTCAAGGCACCTCATTGAGATTTTGACAAGCTATACTTTTCTGTCTTCCGAACTCTTGTCCAAAAATGAACTTTCCCATACTTTGGTCATTTTCAGAGTTCTTTGGCATGGTTTTAGGCTGCACACCGGAAATGTTGTAGATATGGTCATGGACTACATAATGAATATAATTAATTTCAGCAAAACCCTTCTTCTGTGCTGTACATTTTTGTCTTCCGAACTCTTGTTCAAAAATGAACTTTCGATGAACATTACTTGCTCAATTTGCGAGCTAGAGCGAATAGAAGCACAGATTTGGAATCCTCATGGTCAAATACGTCTAATCACGTTGTTTCCAGATAAAAAACATGGATAGAAAATTTTGCGATTTTTCACTGAAAAGGGGTTGGCTAGAAAACCTTTTTTTCACGATTTGCGGAAAAGTTACAATGATGACTGTCCCTTTTTATTCGCTTAACTCAATTCGAATGAGCTCATCTTCATTCACACGGTGGAATTTTCTGGCTCTCTCTCATTTTTTTGACCTCCCACTTTTCGGAACTTGTCAAAATCTCAATGAGGTGCCTTGAACCACGGTGATATTCGATCACCCATAGTGAAAATAGGTTTTCTAGTCAACTCATTTTCGGTCGAAAATATAAAATTTTCCGATTCATGATTTTGATTTTTAAACAATTTTCCTAGACGCATTAGGACCCAAGGATTCCAAATTTGTGCTCAGATTTGCTCTAGCTTGAAAATTGAGCAAGTTATGGGTGAATAAACCCTTCACTCGTTGTCTAACGTTCATGAAAACGGTTAAAGTTGTAGAATTCTGTGTTGATATCTATAGCGTCATGGGGGCCTGGGTCTCGGATTTGGGATCGTATTTCTCGGATTCCTTTTGCATCTTTTTTTTACACCACCTCGTTTGTCTTCTCCAAGAGGACAAGAGGACAGGCCACGGACAGAGTGGAGAAGGAGAGGGACGCAGAGGAATGGCAAGAGAGAGCGCGCGCGGGAGTTGTGGAGATTCGAAAGTGTTGTAGTTACTGGTAGAAATATCGCTTATCCCTTTTTCTTATTGCAGAGTTCAGAATTGAGACATCCACAACCCAATTTTGAATGTATCAAGCAACTCTAGATGTTCATTTTTGTATTTAATTGACACATTTTTCTGGAAAATTAGTACAGAAAGACCAATTTTGAGTAGCTGAAAAAGGGCTTCCAGCATTCCGATGTTTTTGAAATTTTGTGAGTTTGTTAAGCAATCCGAGATCTTAATTTTTGTAGTTGACAACTTTTTACGAAAACTCAAGACAAATTAGTTAGGTCATCTTCGAAATAAACACTAACTTGAACCGAATTGCGTCAAATTCGGGGATCTATCTGATTTATCAGCGATTCTCAAAGAAAGTTGTCAACTGTAAAAATGAAGATCTTGGATTGCTTAACAGACTCACAAAATTTCAAAGAAATCTGAACACTTGGAAAAATTTTTCAGCTACTCAAAGTTGGTCATTTTGCACTAAAAATCACTTCTAAATGTGATAAATTTTTGTCCGGAACTGTAACTGAATAGACTTCGATTTTCGAAAAAAGTTGTCAACTACAAAAATGAAGACCTGGAGTTGCTTAATACTTTTACAAAGTTTCAGAAAAATCGATACATTTTAAAATTAGTTTTTTTTTTTCAAAAAATATCGATTTCCCTATATTTCCAGGTAGAGCTCGACATCAAAGACAACGACATGAATGTAGGCTAAAAATTTCGGTTTTTTCTGATTCAATTTTCTTTTTCTTTCAGAACGTAGAGGCTTATTACCCGCCGCTCGCTCCTACATACAAGGATTTCGACATTTTGGTGCCAGACATAAATCATGAAAAGCTTGATTCGGTGAGTATCACAGATAAGACTTTTTTCCTTACCATCCGATTATCCTAAAAATTGGTGGACTTATCAAGCAACTCTAGATCTGCATTTTTGTAGTTGACAACTTTTTTTGAAAATCACTTTCAAGTCAGTTATTATGTGCAGAGCAAAGACAGCGTACATTTTTGGATCACTGTTCTTTAACGCATAATAACTGACTGGAGAGTGATTTTCAAAAAAAGTTGTCAACTACAAAAATGGAGATCTAGAGTTGCTTGATACATTCAGAAATTTGTAGGAAGATCGGATAGTAAGGAACCACTTTTCCACTGCTCTAAATAGACAACTCCTATTCAGATCGGGTCCGGCGAAAAACAAAACCTCAGCCCTGGCACCTTCTCCTCTTCGCCATTTCCGGTTACCGGTCGGATTTTGCAACACAATCTCAGATTCATGATACCTCTGGTCTGCCGAGGCGGTGGTGAGTGAAATTTCTAGAAGTTCATTCGATTACATCTTCTTCAATTCTAGGCTCGCCGAGTTCAAAATCCGCAGTCATCTGGTTCCTGGTGGACACGACGTCGCCCTTCACCTGCCTCAGCCTCAAATCGCTAGAGTGTCTGTTCGGAGAAGCCGAGCATGATCAATTTTATCGTGTGGCCATCCAGGTTCGTTTTTTTAGTTAAAAGTTTTTGACACACTCTTTTTTTTCGATTTTCGAGTAGGTCACCGGGGTTTTTTTCTAAGCCCTAACTTTTTAACTTTTTTATTTATAATTTCATATTATGTTCAGGATCAAAAGTCAGAAATTATGTGTGAGGTCTCCAAGGGCCACTTTGAAGAGGTGAACATTCTCGGTACAGACGCACTTCGTTATTTGAGATTATCCATCGTCGCCGACTGGAACCGTTGGAGTTTCAAGCTGGCACAACTGTGAACTTGTGGTTTTGAATGGTTTTTCGATTTGTATAAGTACTTTATCTCGTAACCAACTTTTCATGCATTGCAAATACTTGCTTCATTCTCGATGTTCTCGATCACTCTTCATAATTCTTTAATTTTTTTTCATTCGAAAATTTTCAAAGTTTCAAATCCATTTGCTGGAGATTTTGCGATCAATTTCTTGCTTTTCCTGTTTATGATACATTTTTCGAGTTATATGATTCAATTTTTCCATCTGCTCCAAAAGTTTCAAAAAAGTGACCCAAAATTTCACGTTAATTTTTGCAAATTTTGGCGAATTTTTTCAAATAAAAACGTGAACTTTCAATGTTTTTTTTCGCTCAATTTTAGGTCTTATTTTTCGCTGGCTTCTCAATTTTTCAGAAAATCGAATCGATTTCCGGCTGCATCATGTTCATCTTGGCTGATTGGTGGCACGAGGTGAGGGCTTTTTGCAGACTTTTACTCGATTTTTGGAACTTTTTCATTATATACATTTTTCAAATGAAGCATTCTCGACACTCTTCTGCTGCAAACACACATTAAAATCTCAATTTTCCTGACAAACTCTCGGAGAAAGCAATTTTTTTTGGCAAAATCGGTGAAATTTCCGCAAAAAAAAGCATATTTCAAAACTCCCTCCACCGGCCCGACGGCGAGACACAACGGCGCGCCGAAGAGACGCAGACGACAGCGTTGAAGGCGCATCACGCAACTTCTTCCGCGGGGTCTCGCCACGGCCGACGAAAAATTGACATCGGAGGGGCAGTGGCTGGCCGCAAAGACCGAAAATCGATCTTGTATCTCTCTCGTTTAGTCATTGATTCTCGTCTCCCGGTCGCCGGCCCGTTTCAACGCTATAAAGTTGGAATTTACCGGATATTTCTTTGTGTATTTGTGTGTTTTGTGTGTTTTTGCGCCTGAGAATTCGAGCGAGCAGCAAAAGAGTAAGGCTAGTTTCAGATTCTGAATCCGGTGAGACTTTAAAATTTGTATGAAATTTCGATTTCCAGGTTTTTCGATTCCAATTTGCACAATTCGCCTCCTTTTTTAAGTATTGTATGTTTCGGGAATGGCAAAAGCTTCGAATTCGGAATAAAAAATTTTTAGAGAGCGAAAACCAAAAATCGTCAATTGAAAACCAAAAAACAATTAATTTTCGTTCAAAATCAATTTTTCGGTCAATTTCGAAGCCTGCACGATTCTTGTCCGCTTTTCCTCGATTTCTCATGTTTTTTTCCCATTTCTTTCGTTTCTTCGAGTATTTTTCACCCCTTCCTCCATAAATTCTCCGAAATTTCCAGCCTAAAAACAATGTCGTACGATTTGGAAACCGCCGAGCACGCCGCCTACGCGCCATTCTTCGGCTACATGGGCGCCGCGTCGGCCCAGATCTTCACCGTCTTGGGAGCCGCCTACGGAACCGCCAAGTCCGCCGTCGGTATCTGCTCAATGGGAGTGATGCGTCCGGAGCTCATCATGAAGTCCGTGATTCCAGTCATCATGGCCGGTATCATCGGTATCTACGGTCTGGTCGTCGCCATGGTGCTCAAGGGTAAGGTGCAAGCCGCGTCGGCTGGCTACGATTTGAACAAGGGATTCGCTCACTTGGCCGCCGGTCTCACCTGCGGACTGTGCGGTCTTGGCGCCGGATACGCGATCGGAATCGTCGGAGACGCCGGTGTCCGCGGAACCGCCCAACAGCCACGTCTCTTCGTCGGAATGATCCTTATTCTTATCTTCTCCGAAGTCTTGGGACTCTACGGAATGATCGTCGCCCTCATCCTTGGAACCTCTTAATTCGTCGTCTTCAAATTTGTTCATTTTTCTCTCCTTTTTCCATCCTTGTGATTTCAACATTCCTATTTCCTCTCTAGGAGTCACTTTCTCTCTGCTATTCTAGTTCCCTTTTTTTGGAATTTTCATCTTCCAAACCCGTCTATAATGCCCCCCGCCCCCTTCCGTAGTGTGAAAATAAATCCTCCTGAAATATTTCGAGGAAGCCCTTTTTTCCTTCTTTCTTCTTCATGTTTATTTAATGCGTACTCTTTCGTTTATCTCTATCGCTCGTTTTTTGAAATTTGTGAATATATTTTAAATGAAATAAAAACCAATTTTAGGCGCAACGAAAGATGTCGTCGGCGACGTCCGGCGAGTACTGGCTGATCTCGGTGCCCGGCGAGAAGGGCGCCAACGACGCGTGGGACAAGCTCAACCGGGCGACGGGCAACATTTCGACCAACTCGAAGTATCTGATTCCCGACTTGAAGGTGAGTCAATTTTCATTGGAAAAATCGGCCCCCGGCAGAATCAAAATCTCCAGTTTTTCAGGTGGGAACGCTCGACCAACTCGTCGGCCTCTCCGATGACCTGAGCAAGCTGGACACGTCGGCCGAGGGCGTCATCCGCAAACTCGTGCAATACTTCACCGAGGTGCTCGAGGAGGACAAGAGCAAGATCGCCGAGAATCTGGTCATTGGAAATAGTAAGCGAGAATCATACACCCACCTCGTTTCTGTATCATAATCCATTTAGAGGACATGAAGACGTACGTGACCAAATTCCAATGGGAGGGCGCCAAGTATCCGTTGAAGCAGTCGCTGAAGGTGCTCAGCGAGATCATCGGCAAGCAGATCACGCAGATTGACAACGATCTGAAGATGAAGTCGTTGGCGTATAACAACCTGAAGAACGCGCTCGCCTCGATGGATCGCAAGACCGTCGGCTCGTTGTTGACCAAGGATTTGGCGGACCTGGTGAAGGCCGAGGACTTTGTGCTCAACTCCGAGTACCTCCAGACGATGATCGTCGTCGTGCCGAAGATCATGACCAAAGAGTGGGAGTCGAAGTACGCGACGCTCTCCTCGATGGTCGTCCCCGGATCGTCGAAGCTGCTCACCGAGGAAGGAGAGCACGCGCTCTACACGGTCACCCTCTTCAAGAAGGTGATCGATGAGTTCAAGAATACCGCCCGCGAGAACAAGTTCATCGTGCGTGACTTCGTCTACGATGAGGACGCGCTGAAGACGGGCCGCTTGGAGCGAGACAAGTTGCAGGCGGAGAAGCAGCGCCAGTACGCGCCACTCATCCGCTGGTTGAAGATCAACTTTGGCGAGATCTTCTCCGCGTACATCCACATCAAAGCGTTGCGTGTGTTCGTCGAGTCGGTGCTCCGATACGGACTGCCCGTCAACTTCCAGGCCGCCGTCATCGAGCCGGGCAAGGGACAGCAGAAGAAGTTGAGACAGGAGCTGCACAAGTTGTACATTCATTTAGACGGGTCCGCCGCCGGACCGATTGATGTGAGTGGATTGGAGAGGGTTGTTCAGGGTTTCTGGAGACTTGAAATTTCTGCAAAATGATTCTGGAGATTCTGATTCTGAAAGTTCAGATTCTGGAGATTCTGAAGGCCTAAGACTGTTTCAGATTTCGAAATCGAAAGGATTCTGAAGCCCTGAGCATTCTCCACATTTGGATTTTGAAGGCTTGAGGATTCTGGATTCTCGAGATTCTGTAGCCTTCAGCTGCTGAAGTCTAGAAGATTCTGAAGCCCAGAGGCATCTCCAGATTCTGATTCTCGAGATTCTGAAGTCTAAAGGACTCTCCAGATTTTGAATTTCGAGATTCTGAAGTCCAGAGGATTCTCCAGATTCTGATTCTGATTCTGGGGATCCTGAAATCTAGAGGCATCTCCAGATTCTGATTCCGATCCCACATCCCAACCATCTTTTTCATTTTCAGACCCTGGAAGACTCGCCAGCCCTGATGTCGTTGGGTGTCAACGAATACTATCCATACGTCTTCTTCAAACTGAATATCGACTTTTCGAACAAGTAGATGTGGCAGCAGAAGACACTTCCGATGACCCTCCCGCCCCAGTTTTGTACACACATTCCACCACCGACCCCCGTTTTTCTTCTTATGAACTTCCCCACTCTGTGATAGCAAAAATTCCTCCCATTTTTTATTCTATGACAAATCTAACGAAAAAATATTGTCTATTAATGATTCTAGTGAGCAGTGAAAAGAGAGTATATTTTGTAGTGTAATTCTCGCCTTTTTAGACTTCTATTATTATTTTTTCTCGAGCCCAACCTTCTATTTCACTTAAGCCCCGCCCCCAGTCTGCCTTGTTCTATGTTCGGCCTCTTTTTTTCCCGGAAATTTCCAAATTTTTAATGGAAATTTCCTCCTTTTTCTTTTTATGTTCCCCTTTGCAACCCAGTCCTCTCGTCGATTTACATTCCAAATAAATGTATACTTCTTAGTGTCAATCTCTGCGTCTCTTTCTCTTTCTCTTGTGTATGCATACGCGTTGCCGGGGTAACCATGGGGAGGGAGGGGGGAAAGAAGCATATATTGATTCTTCTTCTGAGCCTGGGCTAAAAATGGCCGAAGTATTCGTGTCTGGAATTCTAGCCTCGGCTAGGGGTTTTGGCGATAATCGGCTGTCGGTTAGGTATCAGTTGAGTGTTGGTGAGTGGATAATAGAGAGGATTTTTCTTGGCGGGAAATTTGAAATTTTTTGGAAAAAAAATTTCGGTCCAAAAATTGTTTCCACATAAGATTTCTGATTTTCTTTATGTTCTGGCAACGCTAAAGATTTTTGGCTTAAAATTTCAGATTTCAGATGAAAAAAAAATTTTGACCAAAAAAATGTTTCGAAAATTTTTATTTTTATTTTTTTTTTTAAATCTATGTTCAAATGCACAATCTGAAATTGGAATTAAGATTTTTTTTTCTGAAAAAAAAAACTCCAAAAAAATTTTTCTCGAAATTTTTTTTCCAAAATTTTTTCCCAGGTGGAGGTTGGAGAGTGGTGCAGGGCGAGAACGAGGGTCAAACTCAGACGGATTGTCCGTCGGTTTTCGAGCAGGCCTATTTCGGACATCCCATCGATTTGCACTTGGCTACAAGTAGTATTCAGGGTGAGTTTGGGGGAGGGAATTTGAAAAATTGAAAAAAAAAATTGTTGAAAATTTTTTTTTGGAAAATTCGAAATTGTTCGTTGCATCTGAAAACTGGATTGCTTTGTTAATGCAGCAAACAGCCTCAATCCAAAAAAAATGAGAAAAAATTCAAAAAAAAAATTTTTTTGAAAAAATTTAGAGTGAAAAATTTCAAGCTCTCTCTAATAAAGAGACACTTGGATACTGTACCTTTTCTGCAAACTGACTCAAACTATATCTAAAATCTCGAAAATGTTGCAAGCGCGCTCCAACGCTCCAAGTTTAGGCTGGCCCCGCCTCCTGCTCCAAGTCTGGCACCACGACAACTACGGTCGTCAGGAGATCGCGGGATACGGTAGTCTGCTCCTTCCAACGTCACCAGGGAAGCACGTATTGACTGCTGGATGTTGGCGTCCGAAGGGCAGTTGGAGGGAGGAGATGATGCACAAGTTGGTGGGAGGAGGATTGCAGGTAGGAGGGGCTTTCTACCGATGAAATTGCTCTATAACTCTTTTCAGAGTGGTTTTGGCAGTTTTTGTCAAGAGACAAAGTTGATCAGCGTCAAATTTTACATTGGATGCAATTTTGAAAAACGGAAAAGGAAGAAAAAAATTTCTCGAGTATTTTAGTTCTTCAAAAAATCAAAATTTTCGATAACTTTTTTTCGAATTTTTCAGAATTTCAAAAAACTGTCAAATGTAAAATTACACGTTGAGCAACAATGTCTCTTGACAAATTTTGCGAATCTTATTTTGAAGCGAGATATGAGGCAAAAACCAACGACGTACAGTAGTCGAAGGTTGCGGTCATTGAAATTGTTCTATAACTCTTTTCAAATTGATTTGAGCCATTTTTGTCAAGAGACAATGTTGATCAGCGTAAAATTTTACATTAGATGCAATTTTGAAAATTCAAAAAAGTTGAAAAAAAACATTTTCTTTGAAATTTTTTTTTCATAACTTCCCATTTCGAATCTACTCCACCTTACAGAGTTTAGCAAATGCGCTCCAATAAACTATCCTTGTATTGTTGCGAGTTCGCTCTATCAGCAAATTCGCCCCATCGTGAATCTCCAATTTTCCAGCTCACCAGCCTCAGCGCCCTGGAGGACCCCACTGTCCGCGAGAAGATCGTCAGTGTCTCGACCGGAACCGTTCGCTTCGAACTCAACATCATCACCAAGAATTTTCAGAGATATGGAATCTTGTGTTAAATTTTTAGACTTCTTTTGCTGAAAATATGTAATTTACTTTTTCAATAAATCTCAATTCGGAATTTTGTTCACAGATATCGTTGGTTTTTTGCGGTTATCTCACTTCAAATAGATTTTCGAAAGTTTTACCAAGAGACAATGTTGCTCAGCGTAAAATTTTACATCGATTAGTATTTTGAATTTCGGAAAAATTCGAAAAATTTTTTTTGGAATTTTCAGATTTTCGAAAAATTCAAATTCCTTTTTTTTCAAACCCCTTGTATCGAACACAGGTTAAGAAGGCTGGTACCTGAGAAACCTGGAAAGAAAAAAATGGACAAAGTTTTTTTTCCTGGGGAGAAAAAGACAAAAAAAAATGAAGAAATGTATCAGGTTTCAGTTATGAGAATAGAGACAGAATGAGGGAAACTGAGAAGTTGGGGAGATGGAAACTTTTTCTTTCTTTTTCTGAGCTCAGGAAAACTTTTTTCGCACATTCATTCGTTTTTTGCTCTCTGTTTTTGAAGGGTGTCTCAAGTTCAGGAATTTTTCGAATTTCGAATTTTAGCCGAAATTTATAGAATTTTCAGGAATCTCAAAATTTTATTTTTAGTTTTTTGAAGGTTTTTAAAATGCATCTGATGTGAAATTTTATGCTGATGAACTTTGTCTCCTGACGAAAATTGCCAAGATCACTCTGAAAAGAGTTATAATGCAATTTTCAACGAACACAATCACCGACTACTGTATATGCGTCGTTGGTTTTTAATCCATATCTCGCTTCAAAATAACTTCAGCAGATTTTCTCAAAAGACAAAGTTGATTAGCATAAAATTTTACATCTGACAGTTTTTGAATTTTGGAAAAATTCGAATTTTTTTTTTGAAAACTAGATTTTTTGTGGAACTTTCAGAATCTCGAGAAAAATTTGTCGAATTTTTCAAGTTTTCTTTCTCTCCTGACAAAATTTGCCAAAATTACTCTGAAAAGAGGTATAGAGGAACTAAAGATTGGAGAAGAAAATTGATTGGAAGATTGGAGAAGAGAGGAGATCCCGAGAAAACACCATCTGGGGAGCGATTCCAGGACGAAAACCAAAAACAATACGGTTAATTGATTTTCCAAACTTTTAGGATCATTCAAGAACCAAAAGTGAGATTTTTCGTGAAACATTTTTCATCAAAAATTCAGTTTGAAAAATGTTTCTAGCTCTCAATAAAACTTACAGTCTATGCCTTTTGGTGATTTTTTAGTGCAAAATGGTCAACTTTGAGCAGTTGAAAAAGTATGTTCCAATCACTCCATTTCTATAAAACTTGGTGAAAGTATCAACCAAATCTAGATCTTCATTTTTGTAGCTGACAACTTTTTTTGAAAATTGCTGTGAAGTGAGTTACGTCGCGTTTAAGATCATCGGCTCAAAATGGTTGGAGGTTTGCACCAAGTTTTGATGTCGCGGGACTATAACTCACTTCACAGCGATTTTCAAAATAAGTTATCGACTACAAAAATGAAGATCTAGAGTTGCTTGATACATTCACAAAGTTTTATAGAAATCGAGTGATTGGAACATACTTTTTCAACTGCTCAGTAGAATTATGGCCAACTCACTGTATATATACTCTCCAATTCTCCCAGGTTCTGAAAAAACAATTCTGAAAAACTGATCATATTCAGAGAGTCCTTTGAAACATTGCTGACTCATTTTTTGATCGACAAACAGACACACAGACAGAAATCACAGAGAGAGAGAGAGAGAGAGAGAGAGAGAGAGAGAGAGAGAGAGAGAGANCAACCATCTTCTTATTCTTCCACTCAATGTCAGAGTCGTAAATCAGGGAATTTAAAGAAGGAGAGAGAGAGAGAGAGAGAGAGAGAGAGAGAGAGAGAGAGAGAGAGAGAGAGAGAGAGAGAGACGCAGAGAAAGATAGGCTGGTAAAATTCCTCGAGTTGATGAGTGAGTAATGTTGATCCGTCCCTCTCTCTCTCTCTCTCTCAACAACTTATCTTCCTGCTCCTGCTCCCCGGGAGCATGAATCCTCCCTCCTCCTTCTCTCTCTCTCTTCTTCTTTTCCAATATCTTCAGAAGTCAGTCATCCCTTCCCCCCTCCCCTCCATCATCACACGCTGTAACGATTGATCCTTTCTCTCCGTCTCCAACTCTTTCTTTCTCTTTATCTCTGATTTTGAGACTTGTCGAGATGAATTCAGAAAACGAAGAAGACAGATGAAAGTTAATCGATGGATTTTTCAACTTTTTGATTTTGCTTTTTTTCGATGCAAAATTTTCTACTTCTAGCACTGGTAGATTAAAAAATTTTGGCTCTTTAATTTTTAGCTAGAATTGATCTACTAACGCAAAAAACGCTCGCAAGAAACTTTGATTTGAGTGAATCTCAAGATTAGAAAATTTCGATTTTGAAAATTTGAAAAATTTCCTAAATTTCAAAGACTCGAACTTTCCTCAAAATTGAGCTATGGCGATTATTTTTGCACCAAAATGATTAGAAAAATAATCACTTTTTTCTAATCTAATTTTGTTCAAGTTAATTTTGAATCAAGTTCTCGCCACCTGATTTTTGAGCTTAATCTCTAGAAATTGAGCTCATCAATTTAGGGTGGTGTTTTTCACTCTTTTAAGTTTCGAGGAATCCTGTGACAATCTGAATTTTTGATTCTTAAAGTTTTCAATCTTGAGTTTATTCTTTGAAAAATTTCCTATCGATATGTATAAGTTTCACTAGATTACGTTCACTGGATCTCGAGATATAAGCTCTCAAATTTTTTTTGTGAAAAAAATTGACAATTTTCCAAAAATTTCAAAGACTCATAACTTTCCTCAAACTCGAGCTAGAGCTATCGTTTTTACATCAAAATGATCAGAAAATTTTGAAATCTCAAATTCCAAAAATGTTGTTTCTGGGTGTTTCCAACCCCTTTTGAAAATGAAAAGTTTCATATTCGACAATGATCCTCAAAAAAAATTAGGGTCACTCACCTTTCCCCATTTCATCCTTTTTCGAATTCTCAGTTTCTTTTCCACCAGGTTTTCCGTCTCCAAATCGTATTAAACTGTATTGAGAACAAGAGATGGCGGGGGAAGGGAGTGTCACTTCAAATTTGGCTCAACTTTTTTCTAGAAGAGGTTCCGATGGAGAGGGAATGGAAGTTAGACTGGAGAACCAAAAAAAAATGAGAGGGGAGAGGACGAAAATACCGTCCGTATTAGGGGAAGCGGGATGGTTTTGAGGAATCTTTAGTACAGTTCCGTTTGAGTCTCGATTGAAATTTTCGGTCGTCATTTTTTGAACTGTAGATAGACAAACTTTCATTCGCAGCAATTTTCAGGAAAAAAACTCGAAAAATTTTGGCTCGAAATTTCAAGATTTCAAAGTTTCCAAAAAATACCTAGATCCTCTTTTTCCGAGTCTCTACTGTCTTTCTCAGCTGCTTTTAGAATTGAAAATGTTGTCAATTTTTTGAATATTATGCAAGTGTTTAATGGAGATTTCAAAAATTCGGAAAATAAATTTTTAACAAATTTGAAATTTTTGAGTTTTTGATTTTTGTCTGGAAAATCTTGTTCAGTTTCTCAGACGAGAAATGATTCCCTAGATGTTTTAACTACTCCAAATTTCAAAACTTCCAAATATCCAAAAAAAATCATAAACCTCGATCCTCCTTTCCTGGTCGCTGTATGCATACGCTCTTTGTCAGATTTTCTCTGCTACTTTCAAATTTCGAGACATAATTTCCAAATTTCCAGATTCCCGGATTCCCAATTTCTTTATGTATACACTTCTTGTCCAAAAACTTTCAAAACAAATCTGAATTTTCAAACGTTCTTGATCAACTTTTTTTGAAGCGTTGTTCATCTGAAAATCTCCTTAAGATTTTCTGACCCCCAGATGCTTCTGATATTTGCCTTCATAGTTTCCTGTATATGTACCCTCCATCTATTGCTCACCACTATATTTTCGTCGCTGCCGACTCTTTTAAGATTCGCCGACCTTTTTGACTCTTTTCTAGGTCACCCACCACCGCCAACTGATTCAGAGAAGAAACAAGTCAACGAAACGAGGAACAAAAAATGAGTCAGAAGGAGAAGGGAAAAGGCGAGAAGAGGGACTTGGAGAAGGTATGTGTGCATGTTGATAGAAGGTCTACTGTACTTTTTTCTAGATCAAGAAGGAACCCTTGGAATCGTTGGAGTCGTCTGAAGCCGTGGAGCCTGCCGAATTCGTGTTCGCCGAGCCGATGCTGTTGGACTCGACGAGACATAGCATTGAGATGCTCTTGGATATTAGTTAGTTTATTTTTTGGGTGGTTTTTTTATTGGGATGCAGAAGGTCGAAATTTCTCGAGGTAGATCAAATGCTCTCGAATGTTCTAGAACTGTTTAAGAGTCTTGACAATGAAAGTGAGTATTTCCCTTAATAAGTAGGCACCCCTTCTCGTCACTTTGACCAAACTTATCTCGGTTTCTGTGAGAGTTATGAAAAAGTCGTCAAATAACAAAATGTTTCTCTGTTTATCATGAGCATTTTGTTAGTTAACCACTTTTTCGTATCTGTCACAGAAACCGAGAAAAATTTAGTTAAAGGATGGGAAAGGGGTAGTCGATTTGTTAAGGGAAATACGATAGATTAGGTTGGACTCTGACAATGTTAGAAAATCCCGGTGTGAATCGATTGATAACTTTTGCATTCTTGAACCGAAATTTCATATGATTTTCCATATCCAAAGAGCCCCCGTAATCTTGAGTTCCCTCCAACCTACTTTCATTTTTCTACAGCTCAATTTTGAGTCGAGTTGCAACCTTCCAAAGTTGGCTGACAGCAGACCTCACTTCAAGGTTCTAAGCTTCAATGCTTCAAAGACTCCCCCTCCACCCCAAACTTGAACTATTTCCCATCCACTATAAACCAGTATGTACAAACACTATCCTCCCAGTTATCTGACCATTTCCTGCTCCCTTCCTCCTCCTTCTACCCCCTCCATAGTAAAAACTGTGCTCCTCTTTTTCTCCTCTCTCCATATCCATAGCTAAAGACGGCTGTACAAATCCCCCGATCCACCCAAAAAGGGGGGCAACACCTGCCCTCCTTTTTCGGTGGTTTCATTTAGTTTCGAATCAGAAAAACGACGGGAAATAGTTTTTGTTTAGATTTTTTTCTCATTGGCTGGGGTGATTTTGGCGCGTTTTTCAAGTTCTGATTGTAACGATTATAGTCAGTTTTTGCGATCATAATGTTAGTGTCATTGTGAAGACCAAAAATAGACGACCAGGTGCGTTTTTAGAAGGCCAATGAGTCTGAACTTGTTGGTTATAGTTGAGCTTCATTGACTAGGGGATAACCTGAGTAATGTTTGGAGTTACAAAAAGCGTTCTCGAGAAACTTGAGTCAGAAGTCCGTAAACCCAGTTGGTGTGCACATTTTACATCAAACCAACACGGCTGACGTACTTCGAACTCAATTTTCTCGAGAATGCGGAATCCGCAGCAAAAACAAGATGTATCAATCGATTGCAAATTTTGTCAGCTTTCGAATGATGTATGACTCATTTTGTAACTCCAAACATTGCTCAAGTTCTTCCCTATTCAAAATAACAAAATCAATGTCTGGGGTGATTTTGGCGCGTATTTTCAACTCTCTGACAGCCAGTGCTCTCTATCGGAAAGGGCACCAGACACCAGATAGTTTGAAGTAGTTCAAGCCATTTTTTTTTCGTTGTATTGAACTTGATCCAAGAACCCCGCCGAATTTCAAATTTCCGTCCCTCTGTACCGGAGATACTTTGGTGACTTTGACGCGTTTTTCAAGTCTTTGAAACTTGCTATCTCGGTTGGTCCCTATTCTAGCCCTAATCTGTCTCTCTTTCACCTTGCTCCCCCCATCTACCCAGAAGACCCCTTTTTATGTTCCCACTGATTCGTCCTGAATTCGTGTTGAATTTTCCTCTGGAGACTCGACACCATTTTCTTTCTAAATCTGATAAGACTCACTCTTAGAAAAACCCTCTAATCTTTTCCAACGATTCCCTTTTTCTCCTCTCTTTGCTTTTAATGATGATACAATGACAAATGGTGCGCACCAGCAGCACCAGATTTCCTTTTCCTTGTTTTTCTTGTCACTATATTTTCGGTTCTCCTTGGCTCTCCCTTGTGGCCTTCTGGAGCTTACGGTAATCCGGGAATCCTGCGAGTTTGCTTTCAGTTTTCTTGCGACCTTCGGTAATCCCATTCCTCAAATCGAGCCCAAAATTTTGATACTCATCACTTCATTGTGTATGTATGTATACAAATCAAAATTAAGGGGGGGGGGGGGGGGG
>LR543384.1:107186-123392 GCA_900536305.3 Caenorhabditis sp. 40 LS-2015 | reverse complement strand
GGGGGGGGGGGGGGGGGGAGGCTCACATATGGTCCCCATTAAAACTGAATTCCTCGCTACAATATTAGAACTTTCGATACATTTTTGTTTATGAAGAGACCTCTGGAGAGTCTTGCAACCTTGTAGTTTATAACTCGATCCAGATGTGTGCGATTGAGTGCATTAGGAATGGAATGGAAATCCAGAAACTAGATGAAGAGTTAGATGTGCAGGTGGTACTGTAGGGTTTTGAAAAGTTGAATAGATATACTGTACCTGCAGATCTGACACGCCTTGAAGGCTCGGAGAGTGGTCATAGCATCAGGTTTCCCTGGTATAGAATCTTGGGCAAGATGTGCAGGTTGTTCCCAGGCTACTATAGATTTTTTGAACGATTCAGAGCGGATCTGGAACTCTAAAACTTAGATGTGCAGGTGAGGAAAGTACAGGATACCGTAACCCCTAGGCTAGGTCAGTAAGTTCTCAAAAACTTGAACTCCTTGATCTACCTCCGTTTTTTCTTCTGATCTTTGCCATTCATTCCTCCATCATTTCAAGACCCCCCTCTTGAACTGTTGTAAAAATACAAATTCATATGTGTGGGTGGTCTTTTTAGCACCCCCCCCCCCTCTCGTCTCTTATTTCCACTCGACTGTCTCCTTCTCCAGAAGAAGAAGAAGAAGACACTGTTTATGTCTCAAGTGTGCCGCTTCAGAATCTTCTGTCGGCGCCCCCTTCGGCCCATGAAGAATGCACCGATCCGTCAAATTCTCAAGACGAGGCGAGACAAGATATGACTTTAATCCGCAACTTCAGCTGTCTCCCCACTACAGTAGGACCGCCATTTGTTGTGGTTGTTGTTGACAATAACAATAAGGAGCCTGAGCCGCAGATGTGTTAAGGAGATTACATGATTTAGGGGGGCTACTAAGACTTTTGGTAGTCTTTGACATTGATGGCCTAGGTTTGGACATTGATGGCCTAGGCTTTGCCATTGATGGCCTAGGTTTGCACGGAAGCTTAGGTGGTCTAGACTTTCTCCATTATAGCCGAGGTTTTTCTGCGAGCCATCTGAAACTTCACAAGCTCATAACACTCTTTCAAGTTGACCTAGAGATCTCCAATTTTCGCTCATTTGAAAGCCCATAGTGTCAGGAATCGAAGCTCAAAGATAGGGCTCCCTATCTGCCCTAAACCTCCATAGTAGCCCATTGAAAATCGTGCGTCGCCGTGTAAGTTTGAACGTTACGGAGCTGGATAGTAGTCTAGTAAATCTCCACGATTTTTGACCAAGGGAGAGTGACTTCTTGCCCCCTTTCTCCCAATCTAAGTAGCTGCTCGGGAACTTAAAAAAAAAACACCTTGCCACCCCTACACACCCCATCCGTCATCCACCTCATACAAAAGGCGGCGGTGTGTTCCCGGGGTAACAGTTCGTATCTCGGTCGGTCTCCCCCATATATAGATATCCATAATGAGTATACGACACCTCTTCTTGCAGATTGTTATCCTCCAGAGAGACGAGGGGGTCGCACCTTCTTCCTTTGATGACCTCTCGTTATCTCTCTTTCCCCTCTTTTCCAGGATGATCATGATATTCGACCACACAAAAACCCGTGAAGACGCAATAATATTTATGTTTCCTCTCCTTCGCTTCCGACGATAAGGATAGGGAGGGAGGAGGTACCCTATCATTATCGATACTGAAGTGAAACCTGTAACGTTCTCTAGACTCTACTAGGATAGTCTAAGATCTCCCAGACACTCAAAGAAATGTTCAGCAATCACCAGATTCCTCTAGAATGCTTCTAAGAGTTCTGCAGAACATTCTAGAATCCTCCGAATCCCTGATTACGACATCTCGACCCCTCTTAACCCCCTAACAACCGTTCCAAACCGTCCCTCCTGTCCCTGCCCACGAGAGAGATGATGGATGACGGCGGCACGATGTATTTGTTGCGCGACACACAAGGCGGATATCAAAAGCATTTTGTAGTAGTGGTGTGTATTATAACATCCGAACGAGACACAATCATCATCAACGATTCTAGGGAGGGAACATGACAGATTTACCAACATCATATCGCAACATATGGTTCAAGATGGTGCGGAGGTTGAAAGAGCCCCGCGGGCCTGGGGGGAGAGGTCGGAAGAGAATACGGAAGGCCGACGTTGTTATGTAATTGTGACTGTTTTATGAGTTACAGGTTCAGGAAATAGAGGGAGGTCGAGAAGTCAGGCAGATTTGGAGTACGAGGAGATTCATTGGTTCGTTAAGATGCAATTTTTGTCATAGACAGGGTAAAGTCGACCCTGTAGATTCAGAATCTGAGGTTCAATTGAGCACTATCCTCATGAGATGTGAGTTATAATCTCTCAACGCTATAAATAATCATCTAGATTTCCAAATGACACCTATTTTAGTCTAGAGACCAACTTTGCAGCTCCATTTCGAAG
The DNA here is from genome assembly GCA_900536305.3 of Caenorhabditis sp. 40 LS-2015. Lineage (NCBI taxonomy): Eukaryota > Metazoa > Nematoda > Chromadorea > Rhabditida > Rhabditidae > Caenorhabditis > Caenorhabditis tribulationis. The sequence continues at coordinate 120,956 of LR543384.1, read as the reverse complement.
CGAGTTATGACCTGTTGAAGTTTTGGAGTCTTTCTTTTCAAAAGACTCTTATTCCAGTTTCTGCGCTAGTTTCTGTTATATTTTTTACTTTACCAGCATGCCATCTTTAGGGTACCTCTGAGAATTTTCTCTAAATTTGCTCAAATATAGAATCGAATGTGGGCTTTCAGATGTACTAGGTGACTATCTGCGCAAACTTCTAGAACTCGAGATATTTAGCTCCAAAGTTTGGTGCATTTTTCACCATATCCGCCCTTCAAACGGCTTCCTCTCTCCCCCTCTCTTTTCAACGCCTTACGTGAAGTGAAGAAAACATGGAAAAGTGGCCGAGTGGATAGCAGAGATGGGTACGAAGAGCGTGGTGTTGGTTCGACTCTCGGCAAAACTGATTTTCTTTTTTTCATTATTTTCAAGACTTTCTGAAAATTTTTCCAAGTTTTTTTCAAGTTTTTGAGTTTTGCAGATCCCAAAACAATCATGATTTGCTACCAAAAAAACGCTGCTTGATGATTTTGTTATCAAACTTCGTCAATGCTGCTCACTTCAGCTTCATGATGTTTTTTAGCAGAAAATCATGATTGTTTTGGGATCTGCAAAACTCAAAAACTTGAAAAAAACTTGGAAAAATTTTCAGAAAGTCTTGAAAATAATGAAAAAAAGAAAATCAGTTTTGCCGAGAGTCGAACCAACACCACGCTCTTCGTACCCATCCCTGCTATCCACTCGGCCACTTTTCCATGTTTTCACTACTTCACGTAAGGCGTACAAAAGAGAAGGGGAGAGAGGAAGCCGTTTGAAGGGCGGATATGGTGAAAAATGCACCAAACTTTGGAGCTAAATATCTCGAGTTCTAGAAGTTTGCGCAGATAGCCACCTAGTACATCTGAAAGCCCACATTCGATTCTATATTTGAGCAAATTTAGAGAAAATTCTCAGAGGTACCCTAAAGATGGCATGCTGGTTACATCAAAAATGTATAGTACTTTCCGATCGTTTCGGTCTAAAAACCACCATTCCAGCTTCATTTTGAGCCAAGTTATGACTTCCCAAAGCTTGACCTTGTACACGTTTGTAGGCCGTAGAGGGGTCTGAGGATTTATTGAGCCATATTTAGGAATTTCAGCACTTTTCAAAGTTTGCTATTTGAGATTTTGTCCACCTGATCAATTCGGTCTGAAAATAAAATTTCCAGCTCCATTTCGAGCCGAGTTACGAGATGTTAAAGTTCAAGATACGGAGCATTTGTGGGCACCCATTAACTCCGAAAAATTCAAACCTTTGGAAACATTTTATTGATTCGAAGTTTAGGTAATATGCAGTCCAGTTCCAGGTGGTCATTTAAGTCCAAAAATCACTCGGCCTGCTTGATTTTGAGCCGAGTTGCAAGACCATGAAAACATCTTTAGATCTTGAAAATTAGAACCATAAATTATGGTCCATAATAGGGTTTGAGGTCGATCCACCCCTGTGATAGGTCTAAGATCATTCCCATATATATTTTGATCTTTTTTCATTCCCTCAAGAACAACTCTCAAGCGGGTGGTCAGCTGATCTTCTTGATTGTTGTACTATATTCAAGTGCCCCCCCCCTTTCATAGACCTCGTCTGTCTCTTCCCAATCTCCTCAATTTCGATTTTCACAGTTTTTTCGTCGCTGGGGGAAAAGAAACTGTGGAACTAACGGGCGCGATAATCTGCACCCGGAATCTGGAAAAAGTGCGGAAGAGGGGGGACGCGGATGCGCCGCTCGTTTTTCCTCTTCTCAACCTCGTGTCATCATCCTTGTTTCTCTCTCTCGAGACACGGACATATACAGTGCAGCAGAGGGGGTCTCCTGTCTCTCCCGGTTGTTGTGGAGGGAGAGAGAGAAAAAACGGAACACATTTCTTCATTGAAAACCGTAGAAGAGGCGTCTCCTTATCTTGGCAATGAAACAAATCATCATAGTGTGTGTGGGGGGAGGATGTGCGTGTTTGGGGTTAGATGAGAGAGAGGCGGAAGAAGGAATTCCCGCCACGGAGAGAAAGATGGTTTTAGAAGGGGTAGGTAGTTGGTGTGGACTGACAGACCGCCCGTGGAAGGGAATGGATGCAATATTTAATTTTGATTTTTTTCGTTGTTTTGGCCCTGGCTGTTTTGACACTTTTGCCCTTTTGAAAACGCTAATCAGATGTCTAAAACTCACCTAACTCATCTAACGTAAATATTTATCTCAATTAACCAGCACCATCACTTTGATCAAGTTTATCTTGGTTCCTGTGACAGTTACCAAAAAGTGATCAACTAACAAAATATTTATCTGTTCATCATCAGCATTTTGTTAGTTGACAACTTTTTGAGAACTGTTTCAGGAGCCGAAATAAATTTGGTCAAAGTGACGGGACGGGGTGGCGCCAGAAAACGGTATGGAGCTTGAAGGGAAACCCAGTTAGAGACTCGCATCAACTTATCTAGACTGACCGGTATCCTATTTTAGTGATTTTCTGGTGTTTGAGAATTCAAAAAGCTAAATTTGTGTGTAAAAACACATTTCTGGCTCGAATGATAGTCTTTGTCAGTTGATTTCAATAATTCGAGTACAAACAAGAGTCCGATAGCTTGATTTTGAAACGAGTTATGACTCCTCAAAGTTTTATCAAGTGTCAATAAGCCAAAAAGAGCAAGACTGACTGAAATTCGACACATTCGGCTCAAAATTTGAAGTGAACAATTAGAAAATCGTATCGTGCAGCTCATTCCAGTTTTTCTAGTACGAAAACCAGGTCAATAGCTCAATTTCGAGGCTAGTTATGAGCCACCAAAGTTGAGCCAAGTCTATGAAACACAGCAAGGTTAACCGGGTGCTGAAAATTTGGTGAGCTAAGCTAAAAATGTTTCAAACAATCTTTTTAATAAGTGTCTTCCATTTGAGTACAATAGACGGATCAATAGCGCGATTGTGAACCTGGATATGGGTCTTCAAGTTGTCCAGTTTGTAACTTTTTCGGATCTTACTAGACCACCTCTGAACATAGTTGCAATCCCTTCAAAAACTCCCCCCAGACACCCTAAAGACTCCTAGCCCATCTAACTAAAACATCATTACATTTTCAAGGATATTTCAAGCTGTTTCAGATCTTCCTAGAACTTTAGAATTTCCCCAGACACCCAAAAGAGTCCCCCACGTGGACTCCTAGCCCATCTAACTAAAACATCACAACATGTGGTGCCACTTGGGTACAGTAATCCATCACACCTTCCTCTCACTTCCCCCCCATATGTGTGCCGCTCTTTCGTGTCCCCCACACCCTTTCAATTTTCCCGCACTCACAAACACGCTTCCGCCATTTCACACCTTATCGTTCTTCTTCTTCTTTCTTTGACTTTTCTGATTTAATTGAGTGACACAACTTTCGGCCTCTTCCGAAGAAAGAGACTTCCAGCAGAGAGAGAGAGAGAGAGTCGGAGACTGTTTACTCCCTAACAATAATTGAAGGGTTTGTTGTGGGTGAGAAGAGGGGTGGGGGGTCCAGTACAAAGGACCGTAAGGAGGGATTAGCTTCCTTTTTGTGCCATCTTTTGGGGCGGGTGTGAACACTTTTCATGGATTATATAATATTAAGAATGCATTAGAGGAAAAAGGAGGCGGAGAGGAGGTCAAGAGAATTAGGAAAGTTGAGGAATGTTGGAAAGGTGGAAGAAAATTTTGATATATGTGAAGATTTGGATTTGAAACTGAAGTGTTTGCATTGACAGTTCAGAGCATTCAATGGAGCCCTTTGAATGGACCTAGAAAAAATCCGGTTTTCGCTGGAAAAATCTGGAAGAAACTTAACGAAAAACCTGGGAGAAACTATGCCTTAGGCTCAAATTGAGGCTAGAGCCGGGATTTTCAGATAACATGGTTAAAACACGTTCAATAAAATTGCCTCAGTTTTTGCGGTTGTTTTGGTACCAAAATCACTTTTCTGGATCAATTTTGAGCAGAGGTATGACAGTTTGAATTTCACGAGCTTTTCAGGAAAAAAAGACCAGAACTTTAAGCATACTTTGTGAAAGTGAGGGCTTTTTGATTCAACATCTGCTTTTATCATTTGATTAGACAATTTTTGCAATCATTTTAGTACAAAAATCACTTTTCCGCGTCGATTTTAAGCCGAGTTATGATCTATTGAAGTTTAGGCTTAAAATTTTGTCCAAAAAAAAGTTTTTTTTTCAAAGTTTTTAGACTTTTCGAAAACTCTATTTAATACATTTTTTATTTCAAAATAAGCCTTATTTATTTCCGGTTATTTTGAGATACAAATCACTTTTCCAGCTCAATTTTAAGCCAAGTTAGGCAACTTTGAACTTTCAGAAAATTTCGAAATTTGGACTCAAAAACTTTGTCAAAGAAATTTTCAAAATTGATATCCAGACAACTCAGGAAGAAAGACTCCAACAAAATAGGAGACATTCTAACCATGAAACACTAAAAAATGCGCTAAAAAATTCAAATTTCCAACGAATGTCAATATTGACCTAATTTGTTGAATAATTGAGAGGTTCATGTCTCTTCTTGAAAGGAGAATTGAATCTTCGGCATTTTTTATTATAACTCGATTCAAAATTGACAAGAAAAAGTGATTTCTATACGAAAATGATCGGTAGAATCTGGATTATCAGAATTCTTATATTTCAAAATGTAGACTCGAAAAATCCATTTCGAATGGTCTAGTTTTGGTGAAAATTGATAGACTGGTTTTGAGATGGAAGGCTAATCGATTTCCGCAAAAGTTATACCATTTGACAGGAAATTTTCTAGACATCTTTTTCATTCCTTCAACTTTCAAAAAACTCGAGTTTAGACCTCAAAAAACTGCTAACAAAAGTCAAAAAAGAAAGTGCGCAATTTTAAGCGTCTCCAAATCAATCAACTCCTTCTCCTCTCAACCTTCTCCAAATTCCATCTCACCTCCACTCTACATACGTACCGTCTTTGTTTAATTCATCACCCCTCCCCCCCTTCTTCCTTCAATTCCATTCCATTTTTTCTCTAATTCTCTCAATCTCCAACGATATCTAAGTTTCGATGGGTATGTGTTGCCGTTTTTCAACACTAACTGACCATCATCGCTCTCTGTCTTCCCCATTTTTTATGTTCGTATGTCAATTTCCCCCGAATGCCGGAAGTGGGTTCGAGTTTAGGGGGCATCTCTAGGGTCTTAAGGGGAAAGGCTAAAAAATTTGAGCATGGCTTTTAAACGTTCTAATATTCATCTTCATTTTGATACCAAAACCATAGGGATCGCTCAATTTTGAGACAAGTTATGACTATCTGAAAATCTTCTCTTGAATCTCAACTGCTTGAAGTTTTTTTGACAGTTCCGAATTCCGACTCCCAAATCTCGACTCCGCCCACTTCTGCTTCGGGTCCAGCCGGAAACTGTCTGTGGTCCCGAAACCCTGAAACTTCCTCACCTCTTCTGACCTTAATCCAATTCCTGACTTCCCCAAAACAAACCCCAGGATTATGCAAATGCGCCCCATTGAGACACTTATGATCTTCATTCATACGCCTTCTTACAATAGTACATATCTCTCTCTCTCCTGTCTCTCTCTACCTGTCTCGAGACACACACAGACAGTGATATGCAAATAGACAATAAATAATGAAAAGGTATTCAGGATAAGGGGCAGGAGTGTAGGTGTAATAAATAAATCACCCGGGTGTTCCGTGGAGGGTTTAGACTAGGGCAAGAGGGGGTCTTAGTTTTTTACGGACCCATATAATCATATTGTGACACCTCGCCGGGGAGAGATCCTGTCAGCTGGGTGGGACGGGGGAAGACCAGGAAGACAGTTGTTGCGTCTTTGGGAGCTTGAAGGGAAGACCAATGGAGCAAAAAGGATTGTTCTGAAAACTAGATTTAAAAGGGTGGTGAATCTGACTAGGGAATAACCTGAGGAAATCTCGAGAAACTTGATGTTGAAGTACGTAAACCCAGTTGGTTTGAATCGAAACGCCTGTTCTCAGTGCAAGTCAACTGGGTCTGGTCTGCTGACTTCCTATTCAGTTTTCTTGAGAATGCCGAGTCCGCAGCAGAAACATAATATATCAATCGATTGCAAATTTTCTCAGCTTTCCAATGATATACAACACATGTTGTGCCTCCAAACATTACTCAGATTATTTCCTAGTGAATTAATTCCCTAGATCAAGCCGTATTTTGCGTGAGAAACATGCTGACAAATCTAAAGAATGCCCAGAACCTGGGAAGAGATTCAGTGCCCTAGTGCATCAGGTCAAGGGTCTGAAAAAAGAAGTCGAGTAGAATCTTGTGAGCTGGAAATTTTCAAAAGATGGATGAGGAAGCAGAGAATCTTGTTTTGACCCCCGGACCCTCTAGACCCTCTGGACCCCCAAACCCCCCAGACTGGGTTTTTGCTAATCCAGGATTTCTCGAGGCAGTCCTCTTTCGTGTCAGCTCTCCAATTTCGCACATTTTTCTTTGATCTTGAAAATCTTTGAACGAAAATTTGAAGAATTTCGATTTACTCTCAAAGTCTCAAGTTTTGAAGACCTCCAACTTTCTTTGTTTCTTCAAAGTCCATAATGCTAAATTTATCGAAAGGGTCTGGGACTCAGAGTGAAAATGGGTTCAGGAATCTTTGATCCATCGCAATCATTTGTGATTCTTATCTCGATATCTAGGAAGTTCTAAAATCTTTAAAAAGCCCTTCAAAAACTTTTGAGCCTTTGAAAAAGGATCCCCAACACTTCGGGATGCTTAAAAATGAGGTCAATATGTTTCGGTACATTCTTACTTTTTTCATAGTCAATTCATGAAATTGGCTTCTAGCTCAAAATGTAGCAAATTTCAAGGTCTATCAATCCATCAACTTTCATTTTAGAAGAGTTTCCGGAACCTTGAAAAATGTAGCGGTATAAAAGAGTTCTAGCTAACCTAAGGTTTTCTGAACTCTGCGGGAACTTTTCCCACCCTCCACCATTTGTTTACCGAGCTCATCCCTGTAATCCAATTATACCTGTATAACTTACTCATCCCCCTCTCTCTATTTGCACCTTGTACTCTCTCTCCCTGTATCACTAGAAAACATCTCTCCCCCTCTCTGGGTACGTGTGCCGCCTGTCCACCTCTTCCAAGGCGTTCCGCTTCTCCATCGATCATTCTCGCCTTGACGATGTCCCTTTAATACCGTAATCTGATCTGGACACACTTTTCCGTCTCCTTCCCCTTCCACTCGAGACACCAGTTCGCTCATCCGGGAGAAGAGGGCGGAACCAAGTTGGCTCCGCCCACTTTTCCCGGCCCGTGAGGTGCGAAGAGAAGGAGGTTAAGGGGGGGATTGACTTTCCGGCTCTTCTGGAGAGCGGAAGATTCTCGGTGGTTCGAAATTTTGATTTACTTTCATTTCGCCCCATTTCTGCATATGTTTGAGTCAGACTACGGACTCGCTAATTGCTGCTTCAACTTTTTGACTGTGCCTTCATTTATCTGGAGCATTCTTAGTAACAACTTATTGCATTATTCTGGTAGCCCTTGAAATTTCCTATCATTCTATATTAATTTCACCTCTCCAGCTTTTGTTTGAGCCAAGTTACAGTTCATCAAACCTTCTGGTCCCTTGTTTCGCTGACTACACATGTTTTGACTCCACCTACATCCTCCTGAAGCGGTGTCAAAAACACAATATCATATGATTCTAAAAGCCCTTAAAATTTCCTATCGATTTAAACTATTTTCATTTTTCGAGCTCAACTTTGAGCCAAGTTACAGTCTCCCAAACCTTCTGATCCCTTTTTTCGCCGAATATCCAGTTCTGACTCCACCCACATCTTTCTGGAGCGATGTCAAAAGCTTGATTTTAAATGATTCTAAAAGCCCTTAAAATTTGCTATCGATCCAGACTAGTCTCATTCTTTGAGCTCAATTGTGAGCCATGTTACAGTCCTTCAAACCTTCTGGCCATGCTTGTCGTCGACCACCCCGTTTTGACTCCACCCACAGCCTCTTGAGACGATGTCAAAAATTACACTGATATATAATTGTGAAAGTCCTTAAAATTTTCTATCGATCTAGACTATTTTCATTTTTTGAGCTCATAAGTGAGCCGAGTTGTGCTCCTTTGAAATTGGGAAGAAGAAAAATCTAACATCTTTCGGTTGCGCTCACTTCCACCTGCACATCCTAATAGTTACTGTCAGCTTCTTCCAGGCCCAAATTCCACGTGCCCCATAGCCAAATAACCCACAATTGCCTTGTCATATTGTCGATTCAAATGCCCTCCTCCTCCCCGTTCGTTTTTCAAACAATTTCCCATCATTATTTTGTCGCCCCCCTCCTCTCTTCCTCGAATGAATATCTCTGCCCCATTTGGTGTCAATTGATGAGGGGATCGTCGTGTTCCGTTTTGTCGCAATTTGTCTCTCTTTCTCTGTGTCCGTTATTTTCAAAAAAGTAGAGGCGATTTGTATCCGGAGGGGATGGTGTTCGCCATGGTGGTGTCATCGTCTCCAAAAAGAGAAAGACAGAGAAAAAAAGAGAATAGAACTTTTCCCAAGGTAAATCATTACCTTTCTCTTTTCTCTCCCGGTTTTCCTTCACTTTTTTTGGTGGTAGTAGAAACCTATCGGTTTCTACGGCTGGGAATATGGAGATGGAAAGCTTGCTTGCCATGAGACGGTGGTTTTTGGAGTTAAACCGTTTGGCTAAAACTCACAGAAACAAGATGTTTTAGAGACAGTTTCTCTGATCATTTTGAGCCAAGAAACATTACTCATCAGCAGTTTGAGCCGAGTTATGATGATTTGAAGGTTTTTAGGTTTTTCGAAATACCTTGACGGAAAATTTTTGGTGCATTGTGTAGAACAAAAAACGCTTTAAATTCGCAACATTTTAAGCCAAATATCAGAGCTCAGGGTTGATTTTGGGCCGAGTTATGTTGCTTTGAAGGGAGATGATGAAATTTTAGATGCTTTGGACTTTCAAGGATTGTAGACACCTTCAGCATCTTTAAACTTTCAAAGTTGAAAATTTCAAAATCTCAAAATCTCAAAATCCATCAGAACCCGGCTCAAACTTTAATTTTTCTAACCTTAACTTCCAAATACTATTGGTTTTTTTTTCCAACCCATCTAGACTCACCCTCATGGCGCCAAGCTAAAGTAACCCTGAATGTTTCATGGACCCCTTACAGTGTTTTTCGCCAACTTAACTCTTCCCCAAATCTGTCCACTTCTCCAGAAAACTCATCAATCTATCCCAATCTGCCCCCCCCCCCCTTTCAAGGTTATGATTCATTTCCATTCGACAATTGCACACCATTAGCCACACGACACCTCCGTCTCCTAACTTCTTCGCCCCTTTTGATGTTTTACCGAAAATCGAATCATCGAAAGAGTGTAGAGAGAGAGAGAGAACTTACTCGTTTAGTCATGGTACTTTTTTTTTTGGGTGGAAAGAATGAGAGGTTCCGCTTGAATAGTTGGTGTCGTCGTCGTCTTTTGTGGCACACTCACTCACAGGTTTACCGCGTTTTTGGAGACAGGAAAAAAAAACCCATAGGGATACTGTAGAATGGCGTCAAGAGGGTGAGCCTGAATGGGTGGGATTCTGTGATGCTGAGATTTCGAAAGGGTCCTGAGAAATTTGGGTGTCTAGAGCTGAACATTCAAGTCTTTGATGAGTTCAGAGATTTTGAAAAATCCTGGAATCCAAAGATCAAAAATGCAGGAACAAGATTGATGTGGGTACCATTGCGTCACAGTTTTACCCTCCTTTTCTCAAAACTTTGAATTTTTAGTTTAAGTTATGCAGTAAAGTTTCATAGAGCTGAAAATTCGCTTCATTTTGAGCCAAAAATCATCTCTCTAACACCATTTTGAAGGGAGTTACTCACTTTTGAAATTATAAAAATTTCCGATTTTTTGAAGTTTTTTCATAAAGTTTTCAAATCCTTCCATCTCAAAATCCAGTCGGCCAATTCTCACGAATACTATACCAATCGATAGGAAATTTTTCAGTGATTTCTTTCGGGTTTTTGATTTTTCAAATATTTTTGATCTCGACGACTTCTAAAGGGTTCTAAACTCTCCCTCGAAACCCAAAACTTTCTCTCTCTCTCTCACTCTTTTTTCCTCCAAACCTCAAGATCCGTCAACAAAACAGTTGAAGCCTAATAATCATCATAATTTTTTTTCACTTTTTTTACGCATACATAATAACAATAATCCGGGTGAAGTAAGTAGTAAGTAATCGAACAAGTAATAATACTTGTTCCGTTTTCTCTTCTCTCCTTTTCAACCTGAGTGAAAACATTCGTCAAGTAGCCGCAATTAGGTTCTCCGTCGTGTCTCCAGATCCGAAGGAAAAGAGGAGAGGCGGATTGGTTCTTGTCATCACAGTTATTTTTTTCTTTGAATAACTTACCTAGATGCTTTTTCGACGGAAAATTTTAGCAGATTTTATTGGGACCTTGGCTCCTGGTCTTGTGGGAAATCCTACCGTTTTTTAGTGCTCAAAAGAGTACCTGAATCCGAGAATCTCGAGAACGGTTTTAGTCATATTTTACAATATCTGAAAAGTCCTTGAAATTCCCGTCATTTTGAGCCAAAAATCAGAGTCATAGGTAAATTTTGAGCCGAGTTATGACGATTTGAAGTTTTGGAAATTTTTCGAAAAAAAAAACATTTTTTTTACAAATTTTCAATACTTTCTATCTCAAAATCCGATGAGCTGATTTTGTTATCATTTGATAAGAAATTCTTTTAACAATAATACACCGTGAAGTTTCCATCATTTTGAGCTAAAAATCACTGTCCTAAGTGAATTTTGAGCCGAGTTATGATCCTTTGAAAATTTGAAAATTTCAAATTTTTCGAGAAAGATTTTCCAAGGCTTTTTTTGGGAAATTCCATGTGTATTGTAAATTATGATTTGTAGAAACAATTTGAACACGTTTTCATGAATATTTTAAGCCAAAAATTACAGTTGTAGGTGAATTTGGAGCCATGTTATGATTCTTTTAAAATTTTGGAAAATTTTGAAAATTTATTTTTTAATTTTCAAAGTTTCAAAACGTTTTGTCTCCAAAATCTAGTGAACCAATTCTGACAATTTTTATATCGTTTGATAGCAAATTTTTCAGAGGTAGTTTTCACATTCTTTTGATCTGCCAAAACTTTTGCTTTTGACATCCTTCCCCCTCTTGAACATCTGTTCTCCTTCGCTTTCATTGAGATTACGTGAAAATTCGCAATAATTATTTCTTCCAATTCTTTCCTCAATCCCTGAAGACGATGAAATGAACTGTTCAAGTGGTGGAGACTAATCGACACAACAATAATTCATCATTTTGTGTTAAAAAAAAGAGTGGACTGTTCGACGTCTTCAGAAGACCTCACGTCTTCTGAATTCTTACTTTTCGAAGTAATAATTTTTCAAGTACCATCTCCGTTATAATCAATCATATTTACTCTCTATTTTATATGGGTTTGAACTTTCGAGTGGATATGAAATGAAAAATTGAAAAAAGTTTTCCAAATTTTTAAGAAAATTTTTTTCTCAAAACTTTCAATCCCTTCTATTTCAACAACTACCAGATCGGTTTTTACGATTCTTGTACCATTGGATAGGAAATTTATCAGTGATATTTTTAGTCTTTTTGAATTTCTCTAAAATTCAGTTTTTTACGTCGCCTAGAGTCTTCCAATTGCAGACACCCACTATTTTCCATTTCTGTCGGTAAACATTCAAAGAGACGATGATAACTCATCAAAGGGGTGGAAGGTGACCATCCCCTACTAGTACTACTTCTAGTACTATCAACAAAAAGTTTAGTCATAAAAAGGTTGCGCCGCTCACCCACAATGCTCCGCCTCTAGAGAGGTGCATCATATGGGCTCCGCCCACTTTCGAGGAGGGATCAATGGGTCGTGGGTATAGGTAGAAGAAGCGCCCGGTCTTTTTTCTTTGACTATTTTTGACCTCTAGAGTGTTTTGGTTATTTTGGAACGTTGCCGATTTCCATTTTTCAGCTGCTCCTAGAATAGGCTCCGCCCACGTTTCGAGAGAGTATAAAGGATCATGGGTATACAAAGTTGTATGTCCTCATGGACTTTTTTCTATAAATTTAAAATTTTTTGGATTTCTAAAGATTTTCTGATTATTTTGGTACAAAAATCACTACACTGTCATCATTTTGAAGAGAGTTATGATCCTTTGAAATTTGGGAAATTTTTGAGAAAAATGTTTTTTTACAAAATTTCAAAATCTTCTATCTCAAATTCCAGTAGGCCAATTTTGACAAAAGTTATACCATTTGATAGGAAATTTGTCAGATATGATTTTCAGATGTAAAAATTTTGAATGATTTGGATTTTGACGTCTTCTAGCCTCGCTCTAAACTCCCTGATCAGTTTTCGTCGTTTTCGAATTTTGAGTCCAGTTATGACGATTTTAACTAACTAGGGTATAACCTGAATAATGTTTGGAGTTACAGAATGTGTTGTATATCATAGGAAAGCTGAGAAAATTTGCAATCGACTGTTATATTTTGTTTTTACTACGGACTCCGGATGATCGAGAAAGTTGAAACTGAAGTCCGTAGACCCAGTTTGTTTGAATCGACGTACTTCGAGTTCGATTTTCTCGAGAATGCGAAGTCCTTAGCAGAAACAAAGTATATCAATCGATTGCAAATTTTCTCAGCTTTCTAATGATATACAGCACATTTTGTAGTTCCGAACATTACTCAGGTTATTCTCTAGTCAGAACAGTGCCATAGAATGAATCCAGACAAATCTTTCCCTTTAAAGCTGCCATATCGATACAGTACCTATCAAATATGACTCTCTCATTTTTCAGGAACACTAATCCACTTAAACTTCGTATTTTTTCTTCCCTTCCTTTTCTCTGATTTCTTATTATCTGTACTCTTCTTCCGCTGCCCTCTTCATAATTTCTTGTTTCCATAACTTGTCAAAAAAACCATTTCTTCCGCTTTTCTTTTCGACCGATAAAAGTGGAGAGGGTGGGACGGAGGATGCTCATTAACGCTTCCTTCCTTCCTTCCTCTCATTTTCTCGATTTTCCTTGTTTGTGTTCTCCTGATGATTTTATGATTCGTTTCCTCCTCCTCTTCTTCTTTGAAAATATGGATCATTATTGCAGGAGTGGAAGCGGAACAGATAGGAGGAGGCGAGATCATTGCTGTTGAACCATTTGATTTTTTTGTTTGGCTTGAAACGTGGGTGTGTGTACTGTATGGGCTACTGTATAAGAGCCTAGGCTCAGACTTAAGTAAGATTCTGATAGCTAAAACTTTCAAGCCTAAGTCATAGCTCATTTACCCAGTCCTCGCTTTTGGTTAGTGCAGATTTAAAAGGAGCATAAGTTTTGAGTGGGCGGAGCTAGAAAGCTGAAACTTGGTCAGTATATCAAAGATACACTTTCTAGTACTCCCTTCAATTTTCAGAAGATTCTGACAACTTTCAGAGGAGATGCATTAGTTTTGACTCTCTACTAGGCTCCCCCCACACACCCACAGGTGGTCAATTTAGATTTTCGATTTTTTCGACTCGCATTATTCAAAATGGGATAAGTGTGTATGCACACAAAATGATAGATGATCTCCGTCAATCGAAATGAAATTATTGTGCGGTGAGCTCAAAGAGAGCCCCGGCCTTCTGGCGGTGGTGGCACGGGTCCTTTAGGAAAAGTGCCAATTGATTGCATATGCCCCTTGCGTTTTTTTGAGCAAAAAGATGACCAGGGGGGGGGGGGGGGG
>LR543384.1:34535-107114 GCA_900536305.3 Caenorhabditis sp. 40 LS-2015 | reverse complement strand
TTTTGAATTTCCCCCCCCCCCCCCCTTTCGATTGCGCCAATGTCTAAACTTTTTGGCGGGCGATGAAGAGGGATGGATAAGCATGGTGCATTTTGCGGAAAACTCAATGGTTTTTTCTTGGGATTTATGAACTTTATGAACTTCTTATTTATGAACTTAGGAACTTTGTAACTTCTAAGGGCTAGTCTATTTTTGATAAGGCTATTGAGCAAGAGTGACGCTGGAACAATGCACCTAATTTTGATAGTAAAACCCTCGAGGATAGACACCGTATTTCCCTTAATAAGCACCCTCTTCCCATTACCTTAACCAAATTTCTCTCGGTTTCTGTGACAGATACAAAAAAGTTGTCAACTAACAAAATGTTCCTCTGTTTATCATGAGCATTTTGTTAGTTGACTACTTTTGCATAACTGTCACAGGAACCGAGATAAGTTTGGTCAAAGTGATGGGAAGGGGGAGCCGGTTTATTAGGTCATTTTTCAGCATTCTGATAGATCTTGAAATTTCTTATCAGTCTAGCTAAATTTCACCTTTCTAGCTCAATTCTGCGCCAAGTTACAGTACCTCAAAGTTGATGTCCAGCTGGCACACTGTTGTCGCATTTTCAGACCAACCACTCTACAAATCAAATCCTCCATGTTATCTTCCGTTTTGGTAATTCCCCTATCTTCAATTGTTCCCGCCCTCTCATCTCCTTCTTCCCCCAGTCTTCTCTCGCCCTTTAAATTCCCGTTCTTATCACTCTCGCTTCTCTGATTCTCTCTCTCTCTCTCTCTATAATCGACTCTCTCTCTCCCTATTGACTATATACAAAAATGACATCAACCTCTCTTCCCCTTTTTATTAAGTGAGCGGGGCGCCCCGGAAACAATTTCAACTCTCGCACCTCTCGTCTTCGCAAAATTTTTGAATTTCCTTATCAGTTTTTTTCTTATTGAGTCATCATCAATGTCTTGGTTCACACTTCTCGGTTCGTGGAGGTTTTGGAATTTGTAATAGTTTTGTATAGGTTTTGGCCTATGAACCAGGATAATGATAGTTGAAGCTGGCAGCTTAAAGCCGCTTTACTAGCTCAACTTCAAGCGGAGTTATAGTCTTCGAAACTTTTGGTCACGTTTGCTGCTGCCCACTGGGTCCTCAGGGTCTTGCGACTTTTTTCATCTTGATGATATTGTTATCATTCTGCAGTCCTTAAAATTATCTATCGTCCTAGCCACTTTTCAGCTTTCTAGCTCAAATTTAAGCCAAGTTATGAACTCTCTAACTTCTGGTCTCGCTCGCTGCTGCCCACGCGTCTTTAACTGGGTCTTCAGGACTGATCATTTTGCAATTTGAAGATTTTGCTATCACGTTGAAGCCCTTAAAATTCTCTATCGATCTATTTATTTTTCACCTTCCTAGAACAAGTTTGAGCCGAGTTATTGATACTCAAAGTTTTGGTCTCGCTCACTGCTGCCCGAGCTTGATTGTCTGGGTCCTCAGAAATTTAGAACGTTTGCATTATTACAATTTTCTACTATTTTTGTAGCTCTTAAAATTCTCTATCGACTGGGCTATTTTTCAGCTTTCTAGCCTCATTTTGAACCAGGTTATGCTATATTAAACATTACCAGGACACAACGAAAAAACCCCGAAATCCTGGACCCTCTTTGACTGTCCCCAGTCTTCCGGAGCCCGCCAAACTTTTCTCAAATTGTCTGTATTTTCAAAACTGTATTTTCTGCATCTTCTAATGACCCCCTTTTGTTTTCCGTCTAGTACAAACAATAGAAGAAGAAGCCAAGATTGTTGCTCCTTCCTTATTAGCGTAACAAGTGTTGTAATGTTTGCTTTTTCATGAGCACCTAGTACTCTTGCTTTTAAATTTGATGTATGTATATTTCCTTCCGCCGAGAGAGAGTTGTCTGAAGATGGAAATGATAACTTGAAGATTGCTCAGGTTTTGGCAAAAACCAACCCTCTAGGTGAATTTTGAGCCAAGTTACAGTCTTTAAAAAAACTGAACTTTCTGATGTCGCTGAGGACTCGAATTTCACAGCATCTTTCTCGGTTGTCAGTTAGTTTTTGGTTTTGCTTTTAACCCTATTGTAAACCATGATCATTTTCATATACAAACCAACTTCCTAGCTCAATTATGAGCCAAGTTACAGTCCTTCGAAAAAATGAACATTGTTGTCGGCCCAGCAGCAAACAACCCGGGCTTCATAGCGTCTTCATTGGTCTTATTAGTCAGTCAATCATTCTGAATACTAAACAACGTTAAAGAATACGTCTTTCTAATCATTTTGATACCAGAACCAAATCTCCAGCTCCATTCTGAGCCGAGTTATAGCACTTCAAACTTTCAGCGGCTTTCCTGTCTGATTTGTCCCATCGATACAAATCAAAGTTCTCGACCCCTCTATTATTGTTATTAGATATAAAAGTGATGACTACCATAATGTACATTCTCTCCTCTACATACAATTTATGTATTTATTTTCGTGGTAAGACCGTGTCTTTTCTCCCCCATCCAACCATCCTTCGTTAGTCTCATCAGTCACAAGACAACACCACCACAGTTGATAGAGGAACAACCAAGTATGGGGTGGGAAAGAAGAAGAAAACGATGAAGGAGAAGAAGGAGAAATCATTTTTGGTAGAGAGAACCAGTTTTTGAGCGGCGAAGGGGGTGATCATCATACATAAACACCTTATCAATTACACTCTCTCTCCCCCCTCGCTTTTTTTCTTTTTCAATACCCTATCTTTTTCTCGATTCCTGGTGGAGACGAGGAGTTGAGTAATAGTAGAGTCTTCAGAAAATTTTGGCTCAATTTGACTGGGGTTGACCAGGACCTGATGGATACAATGTGATAAAAAACTTTTGGATTTTTCTAGTCGATGAAAGTTTGAAGGAGCAGAACTTGGCTCAAAATTGAGCTAGAACAGTGAAATATAGATGGACTGATAGAGAATTTCAAGGGCTACAAAACCTGTAAAATACTATATGTCGAAGTACGTTCCAGGTGGACGAGGTCAATGGTTAGCGGGATAGACCAGTGAAATATGGTAACTCGGCTCAAAATTGAGCTGCAAGGTTGAAAAATGGCTTGTTGGATAGGAAATTTTGAGGCTTTCAAAAACTGCTGAACTGCCTAGAGCTCAAGGTTGAATATTTCGTGGAACCCTTGGAATCTTCCTTACTCTCCCCCACGGGTTTCCAAGTCTATAACTCGGCTCAAAATTGAGCTAAAGCGCTCAACTATAACTCGTTGGATAGGGAATTTTGAGGCCTTCAAGATGAATACAAATTGTTTGATATTCAACATGAAACACTTCTCAATAACTTGATTTTTAGTGTTGCTCTTAGGCTCCTCCCACTTCTTTACTCAGCTTACAAGTTTGAGCCCTCATATCTTGGCTTAAAATTGAGCTAGAAAGCTGAAAATTAGCCCGTTGAATAGGGAATTTTTAGATCTACCAATCTATCACAAAAAAAAACCTCTCAGTTTTCTCTTCTCTTTATAACCCTCTCCAAAATACCACCTACCTATAAATAAACACCGTATTTTTTTATCATTTTATCACCACCCTACCCGGAGATCCTCTTCTCCGTTTCATCTTCTCATTTCCTTTTCCTTTTTTTCTTCCTTCTTCTTCCCTATTATCCATTCATACACCACACAGACTTATTTGATGATGACCGCATGGAGACAGGGGACAGTGTATTGTACGTGTATGACTCACAATTTTCTCCACTCGTTCAAATATATATTTTTGTGGGTTCTATTGAAGAGCACTATTGGGTTTACACACATACACAAAAAATATGATACAGATTCAATTAGGTTTTGGTGGGTTTTTGTTTAGACGGGTTCCGGCAGAGGGGCGAGAGTGCCTCACTGTCTGCGTCTCTTTGAAGCTGTGGGTTTGAGCGCGGATATCTTCCGAACTAGTAGGGCTATGAAACAGTTGTCAACTAATAAAAAGTTTGAAATTCAATTTTACATATTTTACTGGTTGGCAACTTTTTGATAGCTCTATTGGTTCTTTAGATATATGCTCTTAAAGTTGAGCGCCAAAGTCTACCTGTTTACTAAATTCTCCATCCTTATCATTGTCTAATGTCTCAAAATGTTATTATGAAATTTCCGGGGTGACTCATCTTGTCAACTAGAAATTACTCTCTTCTTTTTTTTCTGTTGCAAATTGTCGATTCATCTTATCACTGAGTTGAGGGGCAAATTGAACTCAACTTCAAACTCAAGGCAACTTTTGAAAGTTACTTGACCGAAGAACTACCGAAGATGAAGCAAAGTAATTAACCGCAAAAATGTAGAAAATTAAATTTCAGACATTTTTGTAGTTGAGCACTTTTTGATAACTCTAATGGTTCTTGAGATATATACGCTAAGAGGTAAAGGCCGCTAGAGACACAGACAGTCAGATATTTTGACCTGTAATATCTTTAGAACCAGTAAAGTTATCAAAAAGTTGTCAACTACTAAATTACTCAAGATAAAATTTCACACATTTTCTTAGTTGACCACTTTTTGATAGCTCAACTGATTCTCGAGATATACGCTCTGAAAGTTGAAGGTTGCTAGAGACGCAGACAGTCAGACTCTTTGACCTGTAATATCTCTAAAACCAGTGAAGTTATCAGAAAGTTACCAACTACAAAACTGTTTAGTATGAAATTTCACACATTTTCTCAGTTGCTCATTTTTTGATAGCTCCACTGGTTCCTGAGATAAACGCCTTGAAAGTCATGGCTATCTTGAGACGCAGACAGTCTAGCTTCTCTGTGCCCTCCTTGGACTCCGTACTCTCTGCTGCCTCTAAATCTACAACAAAAACCATTTCTCGCATTCCTTCATCCCTTCCAAATGCCTGTTCTTCTTCTTCTTGTTCTTTTTCACTTCTTCGTTTTCCATCCTTCGTGGTCATCACCAAATCACCCAATTCATTTCCGCTTAACCTGTCCATCGTCGTCTCACGGGCGGTGTGTGTAGAGGAAAGACAAATGAATCAGATTTTCTGATTCTCTGCGTCTCTCTGAATTCGTATAGTCTAGAAGGATCTTTCTTGGATTTTCATGTGAAGAAGATAATCGATTCATTTTATCACTTTGTTCTTCCCCCCTAATCACACGACCCTGTGAAAATCAGATACCTTTTTGGACGTGATGAAAATTTGAGTTTTTGATTTCTTTGAGATTCTGGGATGATTCTGAGAGATTCTGAGATGTTCTGAAGGATTCTGAAGATTCTGGAATGATCCTGGAGGGTTCTGAAGATTCTGAGAGATTCTGAAGGATTCAGAATAATCTGCGAGGATTCTGAAGATTCTGGTGGATTCTCATGGATTCTGCAGGGCTATAGAGGATTCTGTGAGACTTTGAAAATTCTTGTGGATTCTGGAATGATTCTTGAATGATTCTGGAGGGTTCTGAAGATTCTGGTGGATTCTGAAGGATTCTAGTAGATTCTACAGAACTCTAGATGATTCTGAAAGATTTTGAAGAGTTTCGTTTTAGATTTTGTAAGAATTCTGAAGAATCAAAAACATCAGAAAATCAGAATCTCGAAATCTCAGAATCTCAGAATTTTCAGAATCTCTGAATCATCGAATTCTGAAAATCCTCTCCATCTGAAAAGCGGCAGAATCATCAGAAACTGTAAACCTTCAAATTTGGAATTTTTGAATTACATTTTTTGAAAGTTTGTTGAATCTCTGATTATTAAAAATTCTGAACGTCTTCTGAATCCCTGAATCCTTCAGTCTTCTAGACTCCGAATCTTCTGTTTCTTCTAAACTTTCGACGTTTCGAAAGTTCATCATCGAATCTTAAGATCGGAACTTCATCACCCTTTGAATCTTTACTTTGAACACTTCAAAAATTTTCAAAACTTTTTGACTTTTCTGAATCCCTCAACCCTCCTCACCCACTCAACCTTCTACACTTTCAGAGAAAGAGATGAACGTCTCCGAACTGATGACGTCACAACAACACCGTCACCATCACTCCAACAACATCTCCCCGCCACCACCCCAATCAGTGGACTCGACGATAACGCTGTGGCAATTCCTGTTGGAACTTCTGCAGCAGGAGCGAAACGGCGACATCATCGAGTGGACGAGAGGAGCCGACGGCGAGTTTCGTCTGATCGATGCGGAGGCGGTGGCGAAGAAGTGGGGAGAGCGAAAGGCGAAACCTCACATGAACTATGATAAGCTGTCGAGAGCGCTGCGATATTATTATGAGAAGAATATTATCAAGAAGGTGAGTAGATGGTTTGGGACGAAAGGATACTGGGAAGTTTCGAAGATTCTGAGGGAATCTGAGATGTTCTGAAGGATTCTGAAGATTCCGGTGGATTCTGTAGATTCTGCAGAACTCTAGATGATTCTGAAAGATTTTGAAGGATTTTCCAGGTTTCTAGGTTTTTGTTCAGAATTCTGAAGAGTCGAAACCAAGAGTTCTAGAAAGTCAGAATCTCGGAATCATCGATATCGGGATTCTGAAGATTCTGGTGGATTCTGTTTGAAGATTCTGAGAAGTTTCGAAGAACCCCAAATCTCTAGAAATTTTTAAGATGAGGAGACTCTAAAACTGTGAGCTTTCTGATGGATGTTCAAATTCTTAGATTCCCGATTTGCCAAAGATTGAATTGCAAGAGATTCAAAGTTGAGGAGACGCAGAAGATTGTGAATCTATTTTCTACGATTTTCGAATTTATAGAGTTTTTGATATTCCGGGAAAAACTGATTCCGAGAGTCTGAGAATTCGAGACTTTGAGATTTCAAGGTTCCGAGGTTCAGAATTGACACTTATTCTTGAAGGTATCTACGAAACTTCTAACAGGATTTTCCAATCTTTCAAAATCAGAATCAAAGGCTTAAGCTTAGGCTTAGAAAGTCTTTTTGAGATTTTCAAACTTTCAGAGACTGATATTCTGAGATTCTGGGGATCTGAGATTTTGAAATTCCCTAGATTCAGAGGTTTTGAGACTTTCTGGATTCTGAGATTCTGAGATCCAAAGATTCTCAGATTCTTAGAATCAGATTTTCAGTCTCTGAGGTTCTCAGATTCTCAGATTTTGAGATTCTCAAATTTCAAGATTCTGGCATTCTAAGGTTCCAAGTCCAGAAGTTTCAAATTCCAAGACATCAGCTGGGATTCCAAAACTTCCATACCCCTAATATTTTCCAGGTCATCGGCAAGAAGTTCGTCTATCGCTTCGTGACCACCGACATCAACGCCGTCAACGCACCGGCCGAGTACTGTACCACCACTCCACAATCCATGACAATGTGCTATGTGAAGGATGAGAAGGATATCAAGCACGAGATCTCATCATTCCTGCCAACCCATCTACCATCACTGACCTCCCATACCAGAACCACCGACTTTTCGACGCTGAGCCTGTTGGGCACCGACTCGCCGACCACGGCGCACAGTGTTAGCACTCCGAGCCCTACTGATAGGTGAGTAGTGGATTTTTTGGATTTTGAGACAAGTTTCAGAGTCAGTTTTGAAGAAAATTCTGATCCTGTAGAGATTACAACTGAGGA
This sequence comes from Caenorhabditis sp. 40 LS-2015, assembly GCA_900536305.3. Classification (NCBI taxonomy): domain Eukaryota; kingdom Metazoa; phylum Nematoda; class Chromadorea; order Rhabditida; family Rhabditidae; genus Caenorhabditis; species Caenorhabditis tribulationis. Next base: position 99,551 of record LR543384.1, on the reverse strand, counting down.
ACTGGGAAATTTGCAATTTTGAGACAAAAAAAAAATTAAAAATTGAAAAAGATTTTGAAATTTTGAAATTCTGAGATTCTGAAGGCATGGATCCTTTCGGGATTCTTGGATTCTGAATATTGGGTTTTTGATGAATTTGGAGAAGCGATTCAGAATCTCATGTGAAGGATTCTGAATTGTTCTAGAGGTCCCGGAAAGTTTATCAAAATCTGAGAATCTTAGAATCTGAGATTCTGAAAATCTCAGAATTCTGAGAACTTGAAAATCTTAGAACTCAGAATCTCAGAATTTCCAAATCCCAGACTCCGTCGGAGTCTTGGAATCTCAGAATCTCAGAATCTTAGAATCCCAGAATCTCAGAATCCATCAAAATATTCGAATTCAAGAATCACGTAGGCTCAGAATCCATCAGAATCTCGAAGTCTCTGAATTCCTGAAATCTCGATATCTCAGAATCTTAGAATCCTTCAGAATCTCGAAATCTCCGATCCTGAGAATCTTAGAATCTCACAATTTTAGAAGCTGAGAATCTGAGAATCTGAGAATCTCAAAATCCATCAAAATCTCCGACCCTCATCTTCAAAATGTTTCAGTGTCTGCTCCCCATCAAGCAGCGTCGCCTCCTCAGCCACCCCATCCACATCCTCTCCCGTCGAGGAGTCCCGTCCATCACGAAAGCGTTCGCTGTCTCCAAGTGCCACCTCATCATCATCATCAACATCATCCTCATGCACCTCTTCCTCCGCCTCCACCACCACATCGTCTCTCTTCACAACCATCGCCACCACTTCCACGACGTCTTCGACCTCCTCCGCCTCGACAGCTCCACCGCCCTCCAAAAAAGGCATGAAACCGAATCCGCTGAATCTGACGGCCACGTCCAACTTCTGCCTCGCACCACCCATCTCGCCGCTTCTCATGCTTCAACACCACCAGAATTCGCCAATTCTACAGCAGCAAATTGGGCAGTTGTACGCGAACGCATTGGCCTCCGCCGGCCTCTACGGACCGCAAATGTCGCCGCTTCTCGCAGCGTCACAGTCGCCGTTCCGCAGTCCGCTGACGACGCCGAAGAATTTCGGAGGAGGAGTCGGAGAGCTGGGAAGGACACCCGGCACCACGGAGAGTCAGGTTGGTGGATTTTTTTCATTTGCAACATTTTGCTTCGAGACCTTGAAAAAACACTTTTCAATGAACCGATTTCTATGAAAATTGGTGGATGTATTAAGCAACTCAAGATCTTCATTTTTGTAGTTGACAACTTTTTACGAAATTTGCTGTCAAGAAAGTTATAACAAGAAGAGCGAAGATTTTTTCCGTTTTTCTTCAACGCGCCATAACTTTTTTCATAGCGATTTCCCAGAAAACTTGTCAACTACAAAAATGAAGACCATGAGTTGCTTAATACACCCACAAATTTATGTGAAAATCTGTAGACTAGAAAGTACTTTTCCAAGGTCTTAAAGGTGACCATGAGGATATTCCTCGGCTCCTCTAGATGCACTTTTTCCCATAGTCTTCGTCCGAGTAGAATCAACCCTGCAGATTCAGAATCTGAAGTCAAAATACTCAAATTTTTCCTGAGATTTGAGCTACGCTCCTGTAAAAATGACAACCTGGCAACCAGCCTACAAAAGGAGAGGGGAAACATTTCAAGGTTCCAACCCTCGAAGCACATTTGCATTTTGCAGATTTTAAATTTCAGAATTTGAATTTTTAGACTCGATCTCATCTAGGAACAGAGAATGAAACGGAAGTTCCCTGTAATGAAAATGTTGAACTTTCGAAAAAATTTATATTTAAAAAAATCAATCAAAATTTCCAGGTCTTCCAATTCCCGCCAGTCGTCTCCTTCCAACCAACGCAAATTCTCAACACCTTCACCAACCTCATCAGCCCAATGGCGCCATTCATGATGCCCTCTCAGTCGAGCACCTCATTCAAGTTCCCCTCCACATCGGACTCGCTGAAAACGCCGACGGTGCCCATCAAAATGCCGACGTTATAGAGAATTATTTGAATTTCAAACTCCCGCCAAAGCAAAAAAAATGCAAATTTTCTTCATCTGATGATCTCCGCCCCGATGAGATAGAGCGAGCCTTGTTAAAAACAATAAATCTCAACGAAAACAATCTTTAATGAAATTTCCCCCGGACCGCCCATCTATATATTTTCGAATGTTTTCCCTCCTTCCCGCCTTCAAATTATTTTTTGAATTTTTTATGTATAGTTTTTTTCCACTTCCTTTATTTGTTGTCGTCTTCTTCTCCGTGCCTTTTCCATGTCTCTCGCTTTTTTTTTCACACTCACAAAACTATATTTTGGTTGCTATTAGCTTGCATTTTATTTGTTCCCTTTCTTTTTTTCTTGTGTATCCCAATGATTTGAATAATAATGAAATTTTGAAGAAAATCTTGGTTGAAAATTCAAGCGAAAAATGTATTGGCAACTTTTATAAAGGCCTAGAGATTTTTTGGGGAGGCTTAGAGATTTTTGTGGAGGCTTAGAGATTTCTGGGGAGGCTAACAGCGAATTTCTTGGTGTTTTTTAAACACAATTTCGTCATGCTCGCCCTTGACCCTGAAAGCTTCTGCCTATATTTTTGTTTGCCTCCGTCAAAAGTGTCTTCTCTCTCCAAGTTATGACGTTCTTATCGCTCCAATATCTCCTCCGTCAATGCCATTCTGACACGAATCTTTCTTTGAGAATTCTGTGATTCTTGCTTCGGGTCTCGCAGCGCAAATCCATCATACGGTTTCAGTGGAAACATGTTTCGGAAAAGAGAGATCAACTTTGATTCAAAAGTCGCTCTTCCGATTTTCAGAATTATTCTTAACCTCAAAAAACCTGAAAACAAAGTGGTATTTATCAATATTGTTCAAATTATCGCTGAAAATTATGTTTCCCATTTCAAAAATTTCCCTCTTCCCTCCAAAAATCAGCCACAAGTCCGCAAACACACAACCAAACAGAAGCCAAAACCCAATAAATGACGACAGCAACTTTATTGCACACACAATTTTGTTCTTGTTTCTTTTTCGCTATTTTCCTCGCGATTCCAATTGATTTCGTTACTTTTCTTCATCTCGCAAGAAAAACTTCGAATTTCCAGCACCAACAGTGATGGACGACGAGATTCTCCTACTCGGGGAGCCCGACACCCCGGAAACGGCGCAGAAACGAGTCTTCTCGTTGTTGGAGATGCTCGCCGACGGGAAGCGAATCGAATTTTTCACCGAAAAAGACGCGAAAGATGTGGAGAGCACAGTGAGAATTTTCAGACTGAAATTTTCAAACAAAAAAAATCTGCTTTCTCAGCTGGAGAAAATTCGACAAGGTCTTCGCCGCGCCAAGAAGACGATGCTCTCCGATGACGATCTTCTGATGGCAAACATGACGAAGCTCACCTTCCAATCGCCGAATCCCCATGTCAAAACGGAGACGTCGAAGTCCTTCAGAAGACCATCGCTTTCTTCTCTGGAAGAGCTTGACTACGAGGAGTCTTTGGATGGCTCGGCGGATTCTTCCGATGAGGGAGTTTTGATGATCGACACCGGAAGTAGAAGAGCGTCGATGGAGAGAAAATCGTCGTCCCAAAAATCGCGAAGATTCAGTGAAGATCGTTTGAAGCGAGAAAGCAGCTCCGGACTTCTTCAAATCGCCACCAAGAAGCGTTGTTCGAAGCGCTCGCCTCCAGAAGACGAGATCATCGTGTTGTCATCGGACTCCGAGTACGACTCGTCGCACGAATCTTCTCACAGCGTTATTCCGTCCAAGCGACAGAAGGTTGTCTTCAATTGGAACGTGAAAGAAGAGGTTGGGTGTGAGGGTGACGACGAGGACGACGACGAGGACAACAATGTGTCGAGAGCCGAGTTTTTGAAGCCGTTGACGAAGGAGAAGCCATGTAAGAGAAATTGCGATGATAATCGAGAACGTCAAAAAAGTTTTCAGACCTCAAACTTCGTGGCTCAAAACTGGCGGCGAACTTTGAGAAAACCGGTCTCACCTATCCACTCGGCGTCACATTCGATGAGCTCTCGGAGACATGGTTCATCACCAACTCGCCATACCATTCCGGTGGCACTGGTCTCGAGAGCAAAGTTCTCAAAATATACATGGGCAAGGATCGCCGTCGTGAGAAGTACACCGACGTCGAGGACAGGCTTCTGGAGAACCCGTCGGCCATCACCGTCTACAAGGAGGGCTCGCAGGTCGCCGTGCTCTGCTACAATAAGTATAAGCAGCCGGCGATTCGTTTGATCAATTTCAAACGTCACGATAAGGTCACCAACTTTTGCTCCTGGAAGCACACTGAGCTCGATTTCGACTTCGAGGCTCGCGGACTCGCTCGCACCAAAGGAGGCAATCTGGTGACCACGGACCGTCCGTTCGACAAGTACCCGAGACTGCGCGTGTTCGCGAAGACGTCGTCGGGAACGCAGCAGAAGACGTTCGAGTTGAGAGATGCTGAAATACCGTGCTTCATTGCGTCATCTGATGACACTGTCATCGTCACCGATCTCGGCACGCAGACGGTGTTGATGATAAATCTGGACGATTCGGATTGGAAGCGTGTCAAGTTTGGCATCACGAGAATCATCACATCGGTATGTGTCTTTGCCTATTATTAGAACCGCTTCGGATGACTGGACAGTTTCAGATCGGCGTCAACTTCCGCGCCGAGGAGATGCTCAACAACCAGCACTTCATTTACGTGTCCGGCGCGCAGATCGATAAGCACGGCAACATCATCATCGCCGACGCCAAGAACCATCACTTCAAGTTGTTCAAGCCGGGAATGTCGTTCGACAGTCGAATCTCGACAGACTTCCCGGTTCCCTATGTGTCGAGTTTCCACGTCAATCAGCACGGAGAGGTAAGTGTTAATAGAAAGTTTTGTAAAGGCTTAGAAAGTTTTGGGGAGGCTTAGAGATTTTTGGGGAGGCTTAGAGCTTTTTGGGGAGGCTTAGAAAGTTTTGGGGAGGCTTAGAGATTTTTGGGGAGGCGTAGAAAGTTTTGGGGAGGCTTAGAGATTTTTGGGGAGGCTTAGAAAGTTTTGGGGAGGCTTAGAAAGTTTTGGGGAGGCTTAGAAAATTTCGGGGAGGCTTAGAAAGTTTTGGGGAGGCGTAGAGATTTTTGGGGAGGCTTAGAAAGTTTTGGGGAGGCTTAGAGATTTTTGGGGATGCTTAGAAAGTTTAAAAAGTTACTTGACACATTCTTTCAGTGCCTGATCCTCTCCACCCGCGAAACCCAGAAGATCCACTTCGCCAAGTTGACATCGACAAATCGTCTGGAGCGCCACATCAAGTCGGGATGTGGCGCGCGAATCGGAGTCAAAACGCCACTCAGCGTGAAGAGATTGTAAGAGAGAGAGAGAGAGAGAAACCGCGAAGCGTTTCAGTTTTATCCAAATTAATATTCAAAATCATCAGCCCACTAATACATTTGATAATGAAAATTCATAACAAAAATCTCTGAACTTTTTGATGTTGCACCCATTGCATATCATTTTTACTGCTTTTCGACTAGTTCAAAGCCCACTTTTTTCATGTCGAATTAATCATTCCATTTATATACATTCGCTTGTTCTTGGGCAGCGATGCTCGAATCTCAATAGCCACGCCCACCACTGCCTCAACCCACTAGCTTCAATTGTGCCTTTCGAATTCGTTGAATTGTGCCTGCATTTTATCAAAAGTTTTACCGATTATAAACTCTTTCATGTCACCCGTTCTCTTTTTTTTATCGAGAAGAATATAGGTTGTGTGCCGTTTCGATATCAAGAGACAAAGATTGCGAAAAAAAACACCTTTGAAAAATGAATCCAGATGCTAAAACCGAATAGGAGGCTACTCCTGTGGTTAGCCATATTTCTAACCGCTTTTTTGATTTATCGATTGGCCGCGATTGAAGACGATGAAACATCGGAAGGATTGGCGAAAATTCAAGAGAAATTGAGGCAGGAGAAAGTGAAAAAAGAAAATGATGGGAGCTTGTTGGAAGAAGTGCAAGAAGAGCAGCAAGTTGGTAAGGATTTTCTAAATGTTTGCTATGGAAAATCTCGAAAATAGCACTCCAAAAACCGAAAAAGACAAATTTTGGCTGAAAAAATACAGAACTTGTTCGAAAAAATGTGAATCCTTTTTTGAAAATCTAATTTTCTTCAGTCCAACGCATTTTGAGTCTCCCCAAAATTTGTTAAGCCTCCCCAAAGAATCTTAAGCCTCCCCAAAACTTTCTAAGCCTCCCCAAAACTTTCCTAAGCCTCACCAAAAATTGCTAAGCCTCCCCAAAACTTTCCTAAGCCTCACCAAAAATTGCTAAGCCTCTACAAAAAACTTCTAAGCCTCCCCATACTTCGCCATGCATCTAGAAAAAAAAAACTAAGCCTCCCCAAACTTCGCTAAGCCTCTCCAAAAACTAGCTATGCCTCCCCAAAACTAGCTAAGCCTCCCCAACAATTTCTAAGCCTCCCCAAAACGCTCTAAGCCTCCCCAAAAATCTCTAAGCCTCCCCAAAACATTCCTAAGCCTCCCCAACACTTGCTAAGCCTCCCCAAAACTTCCCAAGCCTCCCTAAAAATTTCTAAGCCTCCCCAAACTTCGTTAAGCCTCACCTAAAGTTGCTAAGCCTCCCCAAAACTTCCTAAGCCTCACCAAAAAATTTGCAGACACCAAATGCTACTACGACAACCAGTGCGCGCTCCCCCAGATGCTATTCCGCGTCCGCACCGAGACCGACAACCTGCCGCCGTTCGCGTGTCTCAACGACATCAAACTCTTCGACACCGACAACATTGGCCGCGGAATCAACGCGGCGATTTTGAACGGCACCACCGGCGACATTCTCGAGAGGGCCACCTTCGACGTCACGGCTTCCGATGAGAAGTTGATGACGTGGCTTCTAAAAGTGCCGCATGCCTCACTACTGGTCGCTGCCTCGTTTGGAGACGTGGCGGAGCACGTGTCCCGACAGTCTCGTCAAATGTTCGAAGGTTTCGGCGCCAAGAAAATCGACGAATGGCGAGTGGGAAGCGCCTACGCGATCATCGGACAACGAGGCATCAAGCAGGGAGAAGCTCACGAAACTGTATCGAAATTTGTCGACGAAAATTCGGAAAAGTTGTTCGAGGGTTGCTTCGAGATTCCACTCGCCGAAACCAAGGAAATCGATTTGAAAATCGAGCGAGTCCATCGAGCGGATGAGTCGAAGCTAGCAGAGTTGGGAGCGGATTTGTTGCAGAACACGAAGGATGTGGAGTACGGCGAGAAGTGGAAGAATTGTGGCATGAGTCGTGCTTGTAATGAGGAGGACTCGATTGCGGTGCACTTTTTCTCCGGCGAGCACAAGGATGATCATCCGAAAATGTGCATTGGCGGAAGGCTCCTTTTTGATAAGTTAGTAGATGACTTTTTTCTCCTCGAAATTTTCAATTTTAGAGGTCTTAACAACGCTGGAAGAGGTCTAAACTTGGCCATGTTGGAGCCCAAAACTGGAAAAGTGACAGCGGTGGCGCACTTTGATACCTACGAAGATGGTAAGAGGCTTCTGAATCCAGCAGCCGAATCCCATCTAACTTTTCCAGAATCCAACGACCTTGTGGAGTGGCTCGACGCGATACCAACCGGCTACATTGTCGCCGTCGTCAGCTTCGACGAGGCGTCGAATCAGTTGTCCGATATGGCTCGTCGCATTTTCTACGAGATGGGCTCCAGCATGATTGACCTGCTGAAATTTCGCGCCTCGTGGTACTTCGTCGGACAGAAGGGCATCGGAGCGTACACGCCGTTTGAGGATCTGAATATACCGCAGGGCAACAATTGGGCGAATCCCATACAGACGTCGTTCTGCTTGCCGAAATCATGTGAGTTTTTCATTGTAGAGGCTTAGCTAGTTTTGGGGAGGCTTAGAGATTTTTGGGGAGGCTTAGGAAGTTTTGGGGAAGCTTAGGAATGTTTTGGGGAGGCTTAGGATTTTTGGGGAGGCTTGGCGACGTTTGGGGAGGCTTAAAAAGTTTTCGGGAGGCTTAGGAAGTTTCGTAGAGGCTTAGCTAGTTTTGGGGAGGCTTAGAGAGTTTTGTAGAGGCTTGGCGAAGTTTGGGGAGGCTTAGGAATGTTCTGTTGAGGCTTAGGAAGTTTTGGGGAGGCTTAGGAAGTTTTGGGGAGGCTTAGAGATTTTAGGGTGGCTTAGGAAGTTTTGAGGAGGCTTAGCAGTTTTTGGGGAGGCTTAGGAATGTTCTGTTGAGGCTTAGGAAGTTTTGGGGAGGCTTAGGAAGTTTTGGGGAGGCTTAGAGATTTTAGGGTGGCTTAGGAAGTTTTGAGGAGGCTTAGCAGTTTTTGGGGAGGTTTAGGATGTTTTGGGGAGGCTTAGATAGTTTTTGGGAGGCTTAGATAGTTTTGGGGAGGCTTAGAGATTTTTGGGGAGGCTTAGAAAGTTTTTGGGGAGGTTTAGGAAGTTTTGGGGAGGCTTAGGAATGTTTTGGGGAGGCTTAGCAGTGTTTGGTGAGGCTTGGGAACTTTTGGGAGGCTGAGAGATTTTTGGGGAGGCTTAGGAACTTTCGTAGAGGTTTAGGAACTTTCGTAGAGGCTTAGGAAGTTTTGGTTAGGCTTAGAAAATTTTGGAGAGACTTAGAAAATTTTGGGGAGGCTTAGGAAGTTTTGGGGAGGCTTAGAGAAATTTGTAGAGGCTTGACGAGATTTCAAAAAGTTTAACCATTTCATTGTTTCCAGTACACAAATGGGCGGGGCGAAAAGAAGTCCTGGTGTCCTCCTCGTCTGCCGCCGACGCTCGGAACCTTCAGAAGCGACACTTTTGTGCAAAGTATGATCGACACGAGGAGTTTTGTAGTGGTAAGTTTTTTAGTGGATTTTTTTGGCCGATTTTCGTCTTGTAGTTCTCAAAGCTTGTATCCCTTGGATTCGTGTATCTTCAAAATCTGAAAATCTCCCATTCCACAGAATGTGCTCCAATCATCACTTTTCCAGTCTCCAACATCGACTCGCCCATAATGCCACGTCATCTTCACGACGAGCAGCGTTCCAACGACGCCATCTTCAACGTGCCGATTCTGGTGGCGAGCGGCCTGGCGCCTGACTCTCTTCGGATGACACTCGAATCCCTTCTGAATCAGGAAGGCCTCAACACTCAAATGGTGCTGGTCACCTACGATAAGGAGTACGCCGAGAACGCCGAGCTGGCCGCTTTGTTTCATGTGAAAAGTGTGGCGATTCAGTCGAACGGAAGCTACAATGCACATCTCCTGCTCTCCTTGTCCAACGCGTTCTCCATCTACCCTGACGCCTCCTCGGTCATCGTTATCGAAGAAGACGTCACGCTCTCGCCCGACTATCTTCACTACTTCTCCTCGATCTACGAACCGTACAAAGCGGATGCGACAGTGGACGTGGCGTTGGCTTTCAACTCGAACGGATTCGAGGAGACTTCGGGAGACGGGCAGACGGTGTATCGGGTCAAGAATCATTTGCCCATCGGGTCCTATTTGATGAAGAGGGACTTGTATGAGAGGCACATTCGGCTCAGAGAGTGTTAGTATAGGGAACCAGGATTTCAGTACCCCAAAATTTTTCGTTCGATTTTTTTTCAGTCTGCTGCACAGAACGTGGCAATTGGGACCTCCGTGACTCCACCTCACTGGTTCCGGGTCTTTCTCGAGTCCAGATTCGAGTCGATGAGCTCGAGAAGGAGAGCCCGCTATTCAGAAGGAATCGAACTCATTCGTGAGAGCTCTTTTCAGAAGGTCCAAAAAATTTGACTCGGAAATTTTCAGCCAACAAGACTATCTAATCAATACGGAGTTTGAGACTGCAGAAGAGTACTCGGCGCATCTGAGTCAATTGATTCAGAATACCGTAAGATACCGTATCAAATTTCAAAGGAAAATCAAGTTTTTGAATTTCAGAAAAACTCGATTCCAATCACCGACGTCGTCTCAATGGGGTGCGAAAGTTGGGCGGCTCAGCTGACCGCCAAATCGATTCTGGCCACCTACGCGACGGTTTCAGAAGTCGAGTCATTCTTCGAGTGTCTCAAAATGTATTGGACGCCTAAAATTTTGAGGAGTAGTAGTGTTTTTCGGTGAGAAGCCTTAACCATAAAATTTTTTCGATATTTCGAAAATTTTCAGATTCTCCCTTCAAAATCAAAGCGTCGAGGTGCTGGTGGTGGCCGAGAGTCTGAAGATTTAAGAATTTCTAACTTATTGATTTTGTTTCCTGTGATATATATTCCTTGTTTTTTAAAACTTACCGGTACTCTTATTTCCCCCGCTACATAATGCATAATTTTCAGTCTAGTGATGTGAATCGTCTTGCCCCCTTCCTGTTTTTTGCAACATTTCTTCATGTGTGAATTTATATGTGTGTAAATGGTGACTTTGAGTTGTTAGCTACATGATATAGGGCTATACTATTCATTCCAGTTATACGAGAGAGATCACTTGTGTTCGATGAGCAGCCACGTCTTTTGCTCCCATTTCACCAGGCACGACAAATCCAGCGATTCCATCGCGTCGGTTCCCAGGAGGTTCACTTGTTCGAAGTGACCCTGGGACACTTCGCACTGCATTGTAGTAGTCCGATCCTGAAAAAGGGGAAAGAAATTAAACGAGACCCAACGAAAATCGGGGAAGGGTAAACGATCGGGGAACGAGAATCGGGGACAGTGGGCGGAGCTTTCAAAAAATGCAACGCGCGCATGAGGTTTCACCTATTTTGTACTGTTATAAAGACTCGCGCCGCAGTTGCATTTTTTTTGCTCCGCCCACTGTCCCCGATTCTCGTTCCCCGATCGTTTACTCTTCCCCGATTTTCGTGGGGTCTCAATTAAACAGGGAACTCTAAATGAAAATCAACCTGGATCCACACGTCGTACTCCTCCTTAACAATGTCTCCGAAGAGTATTTGAAGGCACTGTACGCTCATGGTCGTGTAGGGGGATCCGCTATCTGCTATGAACAAAACACGGATCAATTTCGTGTTCGGTTTTCCTGAAATAGGAAACAAACGGGGATATCGCCGATTGCTCAGAGTAATGCTTACCTGCTCGTTGAAGCGTCAATGGGACGATGAATCTCCGGTGTCTCCCAAATATAGTTCCCGATACAGGGAATGGCGGAGTCACAAATGGGCATTCAGCTAAGTACGGCTTTCCGATACTTCTCCCAATCTGTAAACATCAAGATCAGCTCCAATAGTAAAAATTCGTCATACTCTCACTAGGTCGCCGTGATCAACGTCACTTAGCAAAACGTCGAATATCGAATATGGAATCGATAGCAGTTCCCATTCTTCGTCTGAAGATTCCTGGAAGAAAAACGCGATTTGGAACCCTAAAAAATTTGGTTTACGTCACAGGGAATAGTATCGCCGGTTCGGTGCCCATGTTCGGTTTTGAAAGAAGATCAATCCGAACATACTGGGAAGAAACGATGGCGATTTTATTTACAATCTGAAACACACCAATTGGGCTTGGACTCGTAACAGGTTGAAAATAGGTTGCCACGTATTTGACACACTAACTTTTAGCGAAGTCCTTACTGAAAATGCGTGTTTTTGGGTCACGATTTTTAGACTTGATCAAACCTGAAAATTGACCTTCAGAAAATGGAGTATATCTCACTTCAAAATTAGTTTCAGAGAGTGAGACTTAGTTTTTTGGAATCCTCTTATCAAAACAAACAAGATGACGTCAAAAACTAAACAAAAATATTTTCAGCCGAATCTGAAAAAGCGCCCATGGTTAGACTGCACTTTTTTTTCGATATTCAGCTAAAATTTTTTGTTTCGTTTTTTGATTGATTCTGTTTCAGTTGTTTACGAGAAGTCCAATAAATTTGATTTGACTTCCTGAAACCGATTTTCAGCCGAGTTATGAGCATTTTTCATAGACCTCATCGAACCTGAAAATTGACCTTGAGAAAATGAAGCATATCTCTCTTCAAAATCAGTTTCAGAGAGTGAGACCTAGTTTTTTAGAATCCTCTTTTTAAGACGAACAAGATGATATCAAAAACTGACTACCAAAAATTTCAGCCGATTCTGAAAAAAACGCCCATGACTTTTTTCGATTTTCACCAAAAATCTTTTGTCCCGTTTTTTGATTGATTCTGTTTCAGTTGTTCACGAGAACTACAACAAACTTGTTCTCACTCTCTGAAACCGATTTTAAGCCGAGTTATGAGCATTTTTCATATACCTCAATGAACCTGAAAAATGACCGCCAGAAAAGGGACCATATCTCACTTCAAAATTAGTTTCAGAGGGTGACACCTAATTTTTCAGAATCCTCCTTTTAAGACGAACAAGATGGCATTAAAAACAGACGACTAAAATTTCAGCCAATTCTGAAAACTCCCCCAAACTCTCATCTGCCCTCCACTCGTGTTTGAGGCATTCCGAAAATCTCGGAGTGATCTTGACCCAATTAGCATACAAATACAACTCCACGTCACGTCTTCTTCTTCTGAAAAAAATCTTCCCGAGAAGCGAAGATTCATCCATTTCTCATTTGCATAAAAATATCCCTACTTCGTCTTCCTTTTTCTTGTATCCCCATTCCTCTTCTCATTACCCTCCCTTTTCCATTATTACATTATTCTTCGAGGAGTCATTCGTTGGTCATTTTTAGTCCCGAGTCTCCACCCACCCACCCATCGCAAGAAAATGAGTTTTTTTTTCTCTTGCTCAAAGAAAAATGTACACATAATCAAATTATTTGTTGGAAGAAACTAATAAACTTGGTGGGGGGAGGGGGGAATGTTATTCAGAGGAACAAGGATCTTACCCGAAAATATAGTTTTGAATTTTTTTTCGTCCTGAAATTGTCTAGACCTGCAAAATGATAGAAAATTTCGAAAACTTGATTCGAGTTTTTCAGATTTGAAAGAATTTTAAGCCTACAATTTTTGGTCTTAAAATCGACTCGACGTTTGAAAAAAACCACTATTCCAGCCAAGTCAAAACCCATAAACTCATTTTCAGTCGATTTTGAGACCAAGTGATCCTATCGGGACTTCTTTTTTTTTCTCGAAAAATCTCTAGTCCATAACTCCGCCCCCTGCTATATCCATACACTCCCCTAGAATAATCCTTGAACTTCTAAAAAGTGCACCTCCATTGTCCCATCTCTCTCACCTACGCTGCATACTCAAACACCCACCCAGAGAGTGGTTCAAGACTTTCTCACGATTTTTAAAATTTCCAAAACCCGAGGAGCACGAATTTCGTATTCCACGAAGCGACCAAACTTTAGTCTCTATGCTGGCCTCAACTTCATCTCGTCACGGAATTGGGTCATTTCGGAGAAGGAAAAAAAATGTTGATCTTCTCTGATGAATATTCAATTTTTTTTGAAGAGAGTCACAACTTTCTTATTAGTTTTTTTTCTCTCTCTTTCTAGAGATATGAATATTCAATTTTGGCGAATCAGAATTAGGAGAAGTTGGATTAACTCTCAGAAAACTTCATTCCTAGTCCTTTTGGACTGAAGAGTAGCAACCAATCTTCCTTCCTGGAGACTCGATTTTTTCACTGGAAGATTCTCAGATTTTGAAAATCCATGCCGTCAATTCAAACTACTCCAAACTTCATTTTTTTTTCTAGATTTCAAAATGATTCTCGAGTTTTGAGTTTCTAGGTCATCAAAGTGGGTTTTCCTAGCTAGAAAATCTAGAATTTCGAGGTCTCAATATTTTGTGAAAGTTTGGAAATCTAAGCCATGGGGTTCCAGGATTCTATATGTAGTTGTCCCAGAAGTTTGAGATCTTGGAGTGGTCGAAAAAATAAATCGTCTTGGATCTCAGAATCTTAGAATTCAAAAATCTCAGAATTTTAAAGTCTCCATATCTCAGAGTCTGAGTATTCCAGAAACCCCAAATCTCAGAATTTAAAAATCTCAAAATCTTAGAATCTTTGAATCTATTTCTGATCTCAGAATCTCAGAATCTCAGAATCCTTTGGAATCTTAGAATCTGTCCTAATCCCAAAATTATCAGAATCCTGAAACCATGGAATCTCAAATTTCTCAAAATCAAAACCAAAAAATCTGGAAAATCTTTCGAAAATCTCATATTTTTGAATCCTGAAATTTAGACTCTCCATTCCCTTTCACTCTCTTGAGACCTTTACTTTTCGTCTCAAACCTAACCGAATCTTAGAATCTCAGAATCTTGAAATCCTAAAGCTCCTGATTCTCCAAATCCCAAAATCTCAAAACCACAGAAACAAAATTTTCTCCAACTTCAAACCTCTCATAACCTCAACACTTCTCCATCCCTAACTACAGTAATACTTCCACAAATTGCTCATCGATCACAAATCCTCTGGAACCTTCATTTTTCTCTGTCAGTGTCACATTTCTCCCCACCATATCTGTCACTTTCAGAAAATGAATCGAGGTGGTGTCCGCGTCACTAGGTGAACATTTCGTGGCGAATGCATAAATAGAGGATGGATGAAATAGTGTTGAGCTTTTTTCTTCATTCTTTTTCCCCGCGATATTTTTTCTTATTATCCGTTCAACATCATCAAAATTTTCTCAGTTTAAGATCTATGAATATGCATTGTAAGGATAAGGAAGATAGTGTGACGTGTGTGTGGCAAAAATGAAACCTATTGAGGAATCAAAATACGGAAGTTTTTTTGTGAATTGGTCAGGGTATATGAATAGAGGGAGAGTGATTTTTGAAAAACCCTCATTTTTTAATATGAAAAATGATAAGAAGTGTTTTCCTTTTTTTTTCAAATCTCGGTCTCAAGTGGTGTTACTATAAGATCGTCCAGGCTTGAAGCCACTTTTAGACCCCAATTTCGAACATTTAAGATTCAACTACAGTACTGGTCGAAAAGTATTTTTCTAAACCTCTTTGAGCCTGACCGTCAGAAAATGGAGCATATCTCGCTTCAAAATCAGTTTCCGTCAATGAAATCTAGTTTTTTGAGATCCTCTTTTCAAGACAAACAAGATGACGTGAAAAACTGACGACTGAAAATTTTCAGCCGTTTCTGAAAAAACGCGGCTGAAAATTTTTGTTTCGTTTTCAATTGATTCTGAATCAGACAACCACGAGGAGTCCAACAAAGTTGTTCTCATTCTCTGAAACCGATTTTCAGCCAAGTTATGATCATTTTTCATAGACCTCAGTAAACCTGAAAAATGACAGTCAGAAAATGGAGTATATCTCGTTTCAAAATCAGTTTCAGAGAGTGAGACCTAGTTTTTCAGAATCCTCTTTTCAAGAAAAACACAATGACATCAAAAACTAACGACTAAAAGTTTCAGCCGATTCTGAAAAAACGCCCATGGTTAGACTGTACTATTTTTATATCGTGAATTTCTTTCAACGCAACATAACTAACCAGCTTCTGATTTTTGGAAAAAGTTGAACAGCTAAAATGAATATCTAGAGTTGTTTAATACACCCATCAATTTTCAGAGAAATCGGGTGTTCGGAACATACTTTTTCACCTGCTTGAAGTTGACCATTTTCCATTAGAATTCACTGCAGATTGTCATCATTACTCGTTATCCTTTTTGAATCCCAATCTCGTCATTCTCTATTCCTAAAATTCCAGATGTTCCCCGCCTCCACCATCCTCCTCGCCTTCCTCCTCATCCTCCCAACCCATCAGAGTGTCCCCGAGGAGGGCAACTCCAACGCCAACTCTGCCCCTCTGTCTGCAGACACGTGGCGAAATTCAGACGACGTCGAGTACTACGTGCCAAGCGCCGAGGAACGCGAAAGTCTCTATCGTGATCTTCGTGAGCTGTCTTTTTTGAGAGAAGGTTTAAAAATTAGTTGAATTTCAGGATCTCTCCGCCTTCGCAACTACAAGCCACGCTCATCGTTCCCCTATTACAAGGGACTCGGAAAGTAGACAGTGACAAAAGTGATGAGAGAAGAGAATTCTAATTGTAATAATGATAATAAGACACTTTGAATTTAATAAACTGATGTTGTTTTTGAAGAAAAAAAGCTCGAAAAAGGACCATTGACCTGCCGAATCGTGATATGGGTCAAAACTCAGCAAAGGTTTTCAGACTTACCTTACTTAGTTACTTTTTAGTCGAGCCGTTCTTCGCTCACGTGGGGCGGATCACAGCACACCAGTCCTTTCGATCTTTGGCGATGCTGGTCCAGGAGGTGGCCAGTCTTCCTGCGTGTCTTATGGATACTTCTTTGTTCAACGAACCGTTCCATCTCATGGGAGGCCTTCCCAGTCCCGTGAAATCCATTCTTGTGGGAGTGCGGTCCATGGGTTATCTGCTCTTTTCATAATGTGGCCAGCCCATCCTAGCTTCTCTGTGGAGATTCTTCTCAGGGAGAGTGTAGCTGAGAATTTCAGAATGATTGTCTCAAAAAACGATAGGAATCGCGAGAGAAAATCTAGACAAAGAAGTATAGTTGCCACTATATAGTTGTTTAGAAACATCTCCTAAAAGTTTCAGGTTTGTCGTCTGACCACCAATCTAGAGAAAGTTGACGATATTTCATATTTTCTTTATCGAGCGTCGATTTTCCTGTAACTTTCAGAAAAGATTTCTAAATTTCTGATAATCGTTCTGCCAAAAAATCAAGTCCTGAGTATTGAAGTTTCCTGAAGAATGTGAAGACTTTTCAAACTTTTTTCTCCAGGCACCGAATTTGATGAAACTTTCAGAGAATGTCACTGACGTTCTGAATAATGGACTTCCAGAAAATCATAACCTCAGTCGACTCGGGAGGCCCAGTAGAAGCAGAAAAGGGAGACCGAAATTTTTGGTAGATCAAAAGTTTTCCTTCGAAAGTTTCAACAATTCGAAGATCAAAATTTCAAATTCAAAATTTCAAGTGGCGCGAAATTTTTTTCTACCTGCAGAATAGATCAAATCGCGAATTTATTGATTTTCTTTTTTCTTTACCTTTTTCTTTTTGCTTTTCAGTGTTTTCTCCTCTTCTATCGTTTTGCTATCAACTTTTCGCCCTGCTTTCTAGAATAGGCTAGTTTGAGGATAGAGAGATAGAAAATTGATGAATCTTTTGATTTTCTTCGATATTTGTGGGAAAATTTACCAGTTTGATGAAAAATGAATGTTCTTCAGATGACAGCGCATCTCAGTGTACACCAAGCCACGTACACATGGAAAACGTACGCAAGGTTTGGCTGGGACCAAGGAATCAGTTGGAGCGACAAGTATCTGGACATCATCGGAGGAAAATCAGAAGACATGCCGAAACGGATCTTCTTCGAGCAGATCAAGTCGCTGAACCTGACCAGATCACCCCTAGGAGTGATATTGATCATTTTTGTGGAGACTGGCGAGTTCCGGTGAGTTTCCTTTTGTTTTTGTTGAGGTTTGCTTTACGGAATACTTTTTAGGTTTATCAAGTTCCGATTCGTGTCGACAAATGAGAAGTGTCTGGACACAACTATGGAGAAGTTGAAGAGTCTCGTGGAGTTGCGCGAAAAGTTTGAGCAGGAAGCCAAGAAGGAAAACTTCCCCACTGGATGGTAACTCCAGTTTGAAGACATTTCAGTCAAACGAACGTTTATTTCAGACTCCACTAGGTCCTCGTCGCCTCCTCTTCCTCTGCTCATTTTCGATAATCTGGCCTACACCTTTTCGCCTTGCTTTCTTGATTTATATCTGTTGATTTTCACTGTTTGAAAAAATTTTCACTGTTTGAAAAAATTTTCACTGTTTGAAAAATAAATGTTCTTCAGATGATACTTCTGCTCTTTGGAAAGATCTTTGGAATGAGTGCCTTGGCTTCAGCACCTTAAGCACTATCATCTCTTGTGGAGACTTCTTCTTGTTCTTCTTCTTGTTCTTCTTCTTTGAACATTCCTTGGCGGCACCGTCATCGTTCCTTTCTCTTCTTTTCTCTTTCTCTTTCGACTTACCTTTCCACGAAACCAAGTGTTTTAGGGTCAAGAGATACCGAAAAGATCAATTTCGAAGAGTTTGGGTGGCCTACTAATCTGGAAAGAGACTTATGAGCAAGTTTTGAAAACGGAGGAGGTCCAAAAATTTCACTCGTTTCGCGCCAAAAATGGACGACGATTTTCGGGAAACCAACTGTTTTAGAATCAACAAGTATCAAAAAGATCAAATTCGAAGAGTTTGGGTGGCCTACTGGTCTGGAAAGTGACTTATGAGCAAGTTTTGAAAACGGACGAGGTCCAAAAATTTCACTCGTTTCGCGCCAAAAATGGACGACGATTTTCGGGAAACCAACTGTTTTAGAATCAACAAGTATCAAAAAGCTCAAATTCGAAGAGTTTGGGTGGCCTACTGGTCTGGAAAGTGACTTATGAGCAAGTTTTGAAAACGGAGGAGGTCCAAAAATTTCACTAATTCCATGAACACCTCACAACATCCTGAATCTTTGATCTTAGAATCTTTGAAGCTGGGATGACTAGTAGTTGTTGTCCGATCGACGGGACATCTGGCACGGAAGCCAACGAATAGTACGAAGAGATAAAAAAAGGAAAAAAACCAAGCGAGGCACTGGAAATGCCAAGTAAAGCTTCAAAGTCTATCGAAAACAATCAAACAGCACGGAACAAAACGATAGGGAATTCGGAAATCGATTTTCGGAATATTAATATTCTCAGGTATCTTTAGATCAAAAAATTAAAGAAAAAAGTTTTTGACCCGAGAAAAGTTGACCGAAAGAAAGCTAAACAGAAGAAAAACCAGAAAATGGAGATCGAAAATTTTGGAAGATCAAAAAATGTTCCCCGAAAGTCTGGATAGGCTCCTCCCACTTTGAAAATTTCACGTGGCGCCACTTCTCCCGACTGGAGAGTAGATCAAATCGCTTTTTTTTCCGGGATTTTCCTGGGTTGGCAATAGAAATTCGTGCTCATTTTTGAGCTTTTGGCTTCTATATGGATCGCTTTTCGATTCGGAAAAATGGCTGAAGTTCGGGGTTTCAGATTTTGAAACTTTCATCTAAGAAATTTCCCCGTTTTCTTCTGGAAATCATCGAACAAATCCGCGGACACGAAAATCTGGAAATTTTTGTCACAGTTCAAAGATTTTCCATAACTCGACGAAATCTTGCCTACTTCTTGGATACTTCGAGAAAATCTTGCTCCTTCACCACGACATAAAATGAGACTTTTTATTTTCAAATTCGGAACTGAAAACGATTGAAAAAAGATCTAGAAGTGTATATGTCTGATCATTCGACCGTACAGTATTAGCCAAAAATAATGGGAACTTGTTGATTTTCAGTGCGAAGTTCTCCAACTTTGAGCAGTTGAAAACATATCTTCCGATCACTCGATTTTTATGAAACTTGGTGAGTTTATAAGCAATGTTAAATCTTCATTTTTGTAGTTGACAACTTTTTCTGAAAATTGCTGTGAAGTGAGGTATAGTCATGCGACATCACAACTTGGTGCAAACTTCCGACCCGATCGTGAACGCGACGCAACTCACTTCACGGCAGTTTTCGCAAAAAGTTGTCTACTGCAAAAATAAAGATCTAGAGTTGATTAATACACCCACCAATTTTCATAGAAATTGAGTAATTGAAATATACTTTTTCGACAGTTCAAAGTTGATTTTGCACTGAAAATCAATAAATTCGCATTCCTTTTGGCCAGATCTGTAATTTACACTTTTTGTTATATTTTCGAAAAGCCCAAACTGCACAATCTCATGCTTGTAACATTCCCTCGTAAGGATAGTGTAGGTTCACAGTTCATCTGCAACCAACCCATCCATCTTCTCTCCTGAGCGCTTCAAGTTTCAACACAATCCATGTAAACCAAACGTGTGTACCCAAGGGAGAGAGCAGCTACCTTCTTTTTGAGAGTCGAATTACCCAATTTAACGAAAGAATGCTCTCTCCCCCTGGGGCCATTGACAATATCAGAGCACTTCTGTGACTCGTATAATTGTTGCTTGTTGATAGCTGATACGCAAACACACTGAAGGGAGATGGGAGTAGGCTTAGAGGTAGTTGAGAAGGGGGGAGATCAATATTTCAAGCTGTAAACATCACCCAAAGGATTTTGTTTCAGATCTCCTGGAGCTCTGAAAATGCACCTGAAGGCTCACTCACTTCCCTGTGTATGCGCAGACTGTGGAAAGTCATTCTCAAGACCCTGGCTACTCAAAGGACACCTTCGAACGCATACTGGTCCGAGAAAACTTTTCCCAGAATTTCAGAAAGAGAGCATTCTGGAGAGAAGAAACATAAATGCTCGAAATGCGGACAGTCTTTTGCGAGAGTTCAAGTCAGGCAGCGGCATGAACAATGTTGTAGGGTGCAGTTGAAATCTGATGAAAGTGATGAACAAAGTTTCAAAACGAGAATTCCACAGCTGGAAATAGTTGTACAGTGCATCTACTCAAAACACATGCTATGAATTCTAAGTGTGCATTTTTATTTCTTTTTTCGCTTCAACGGTTATCCCCGAAGAAGCAGTTCCAAAAATTTAGTTTATTCAACGCTCTCTTGCGAAAGGTCGAAATCCATGCTAACCTTGGTTAACTGGGTAAAAACCGACGCCAGCGACACGTGGCTGCCTCTCATACTGCGGTGTGTACGGACATCTCGCGGGTTCCGCCGCCCACCGCACTTTGTGTGGTGGCCGACTCCGCCCACTTTTTGTTCAGGAATTGCGCGAGGCAAACAGAGGAAATGCATTTGCGGAGCGGAGGACGATTTTGGAGAGTTTATGAATTTTCGAAATTTTTTCGACGGAAATGGGTAGAATAATGAAAATGATTCAGAGTGAGCTAGATTTCGTGGCAGGAAGTGTCAAATAAACGGAGTTAAGAGATAAACTATTTTAAGAGTGGTTGAAACTTCAAAACTTCATGATAATTGCCAATTAGTCCTTCGCTACCACTTACTTTTTTTGTTGCTGTCTCGGGAAAAAGCCTAAAAATCCAAATAAAAGGGAAAGGTCTGCGGTCATCTGGAAAATACCTTACCACTCTTTGCTTATCCATTAGAGGG
Source organism: Caenorhabditis sp. 40 LS-2015 (assembly GCA_900536305.3). Lineage (NCBI taxonomy): Eukaryota > Metazoa > Nematoda > Chromadorea > Rhabditida > Rhabditidae > Caenorhabditis > Caenorhabditis tribulationis. Next base: position 78,571 of record LR543384.1, on the reverse strand, counting down.
CGTTCTTCTACTACAGGTGTGCTTCTGGTACCGGTTTTACTGCTTATTTCTTCGAATTCTCAGAATCCTGATAGATACCTCTTTTCTGGTAGGCCCAACGAACCAACAAGAGTAGATTTGACCTGAGTATCTGAAGACAGTGTACACACAACGTATGTGTTAATACCTTGTGTAAATTATCACGCCTGAATATCCAAACTAGGTTTATTTCTTTGTTCGCTTCAACGGTTATCCCCGAAGAAGCAGTTCCAAAAATTTACTTTATTCAACACTCTCTCTTGCGAAAGGTCGAAATCCATGCTAACCTTGGTTAACTGGGTAAAAACCGGCGCAAGCGACACGTGGCTGCCTCTAATATTGCGGTGTGTACGGACACCTCGCGGGTTCCGCCGCCCACCGCACTTTGTGTGGTGGCCGACTCCGCCCACTTTTTGTTCAGGAATTGCGCGAGGCAAACAGAGGAAATGCGTTTGCGGAGCGAAGGACGATTTTGGAGATTTTACGGATTTTCGAAATTTTTTCGACGGAAATGGGTAGACTGATGAAAATGATTCAGATTGAGCTTGATTTCGTGGCTGGAAGTGTCAAATGAACAGAGTTATTGGAATACGTTTCTTTTAGTGATGCCCCTATGTCAACTCAGCGACTTTTTAGCGTTAACGAAACGGAAATTCAGAGAGTGGAGACGAGACAAAATCATAAATCTCTCAGTTTATTATATAATAGAAATCAAGAACAAACTATAATCTGGTTAGAAATGCACAACGGGGAAACGATGGTAGCGAACACAGTCACGGGAAAACAATGAATGAAATCACTGGGGAACGGGATATGAACGGAAACGGAAATTTGATATAAATTTAAAGGGCAATTGTAGATCAATATTAAGGGCTATTTGACATGATTAAGGGGGAAACTTCGATTCGAAAATAAGAATACTATTTGACAAAAACAAGGGGAGAAATTAGGTTTGAAAATTGAATTATAACTTGACATGAGTATCAACCTATCACATATCATAGAACATGATGTAGCCTGATTCGCGGATGGCTGATATTACCGTTTCCTTCGTCACCACGTGCACGCTGTTGTCGTTGCAGCAGATCCATTTAGCGAGCTCGTTCGAATCTCTCACGTACGCCACATAATGTCCGCTGTTAGGGGAATCTCCGATGTGGCAGATGACAGCGACAAGACTGTAGAATTGAGGATCTGCGTGCTCTGACGACGCCTGAAAAGAGCAAAGTTAATGCTAAAATGAAGCACAGAAAACATACCTTTTGCTGCTCTTTCATTTCGAGGACCGGTGGAGAAACTATGGGAGCATCAGTCTCCATCTCGGTATCGGCATCTAGTGAGACAGTCGGCTCGAAGTGATGTCCGACATTTTTCAGGAAAATGGAGCCGGCCGCTAAACAACCGTTGATCGGACTGTGTCGGATCCATCCGCCATCGGCTAGGTAGGTGTAGATTGGGACTTGGAGCAACTCGGCCATGGCGAAGATTTCGCACGACGTTGCCCAATGTCCATCAGCCTTCATGTTTTCCAGATGTCTCCCATACTCGTTGTCATCGCAATACTTCCTCATCGCCGTCTCGTTTTCCTCGAGGTACTTGACCGTATGTTGTCTCAACACCGGGTGGTGATTTTGCGATCCGGTCAAACACCACGAGACGGCGCGGAAGAAACAGTTTCCGTCGGGTTCGATCCGGATAACTTCTTTTGGGGGAGTCGTTCTTTTCGCTGACCTCCCTTCGTCGTCCTCTTCTCTTGCCAGCGACCGCAGGTGATGACTGAAATGCACACTTTGCGTATCAAGAACAGTTGTTTTCTGTGGATACCTCAAGTCCCTCTTGTCGCATGAGATGTGAAGACGGTCAAGGATGGCGTCGAGGCCGAGCGCTGATGCGTCGATCAGGAACGACGGCTCCACGCCGTGTCTCAACTTGACGTATCTGCCACCTTGAATTTCGTATCGCTTCAACATGATCTTAAGGGACCTGAAAACAAATCTTCTGTATGCGTTTTCAATTGAAACAAAACATACTGAGGAAAAGTTGAGATCCGTTTGCTGACTTGAGCAGCGTCGGATCCGCATTCAACGCATTCTCTTTTGAATGATTCCCATTGAAACACCGAGTTCAACATCTCTTGGATCGAGTCGTTGTTGTCTCTGTAATAGTCATGAAAACTTGATTCGTTGTTGAAAAGATTGAGCCATACCCGACAACCAAGCGAATCTCATTCTCCATTTCCATTCTCGATTCTCTTCTGTTGCACCCACTGCAGACGAGTGTTGTCTCGACACTGAACTTGAAAACGTCTGCAGGGTTGAGAAAAGACACGTATTGGGCATCGTCGTCCCTGTTTTTCGCCGCAAACAGCTCATCGACTTCTGCCAGCAGAATCAGGAGGAACTCGTGCGCGTCCTGTTGACTGCCGTCGTCGAATTCCTTCCGAATTCTTCCCATGTCTCTCCGGAACGCCACGAGGTTCTGAAAAATCACAAGTTTCAAGATTGAAGAAAGAACAAGAAGACTTACGGATGTCGGGAGGCTCGTCTCGTTCTCTCCAAGCAGATGGGAAATCAGCGAGGTGAGCGACTTGAGAACCTCGTACTGACGTCTTGTCGTCGGATCTCCTCTCTCCTCGGAAAACACGGATGCGTCTGTTCTCAACAACCGGCCGACTTGAGAACACCGTGTGCTAAATCGATAGCAGGCCGCCAACGCCTGAATCGTTGAGTTGAGATAGCATGAGTTCCCAGTGTTCTCAAGTCTGAAAAAAGCTTTTGTTTGCCTGAATTGCCTCTAAACTGGAGTTACCTTCTATTGATGAACCTTTCCTGAGTGACGTCATCCCGTTCACCCCTTTCGCACAACTCCACCAGACTCTCCAACTTCTCCATAGTTGCGTCCAGACACTTCTCATTTGACGACACGAATCGGAATTTGATAGACCTGAAAAGTATTGCGTGAAGCAAAACTCAACAAAAACAAAAGGAAACTCACCGCAACTCGTCAGTCTCCACAAAAATGATCAATATCACTCCTAGGGATGATCTGGTCAAGTTCAGCGACTTGATTTGTTTGAAGTAGATGCGTGTCGGCATGTCTTCTGATTTCCCTCCGCTAATGTCCAAGGACTTGTCGTTCCAACTGATTCCTAGGTCCCAGCCAAACCTTGCGTAAGTTTTCCATGTGTATGTTGCTTGATGTACATCGAGATGCGCTGTCATCTGAAGAACATTCATTTTTCATCAAATTGTTAACCCCAAATATCAAAGAAAATCAAGAAAGCAAGTCGAAAAAGTTGATTGCAAGATGAGAAAAGAGGAGAAGAAGAAGAGGACCTGGACACCATCACTAGTAACGACTCAATCCGGTACAGTGCAGTGCAAAATGGCCAACTTTGTGCAGTTGAAAAAGTATGTTTCACTCACTCGATTTCCGTAAAACTTGGTGAATATATTAAGCAACTCTAGAGCTTCATTTTTGTAGTTGACAACTTTTGCGGAAAATTGCTGTGAAAAGAGTTACGTCAAGCGACATTCGAACTTGGTGCAAACTTCCAACCTAATCTTGAACGCGACGCAACTCACTTCGCAGGAATTTTCGTAAAAAGTTGTCAACTACAAAAATAAAGATCTAGAGTTGATTAATACACCCACCAGGTTTCATAAAAATCGAGTCATTGTAACATACATTTTCCACTGCTCAAAGTTGGAGAACTTCGCATTGAAAATCATCAAAAGGGAATGAATTATGGTGAGCACAGTATGTTGGTAACTGACGGGATATAACTTGGAATAGAAAAGTGACATTATGAGAAAGACATTTAGCAGTCGAGAAAATCAATAAATGAGTTGGATGAGTTGCCGTCCGTGCAGGTATTGATTGATGGATAGTATCCCAGGAGAATGGACAAATGAGAAAGGAAGAATGTCGTTGAAAATTGTCCTACGAGACGTTTTGATATTCAAAGAGAACAAAAAAGCATTCAAAAAGTTTCATCAGGAACCTAATAGTCTCCGCTCACGCTGACGCCTCTACAGGTGGAATCGTTCAATTTGAAAAGTGGGAATTTTTGAAAACGAGTATTCTCTCATCGTTTTCAGCATGTCAAATAGTTCTTTAAAGATAATTCGCAAAGTATGACAGAATGCCTAAGAAAATCTTGCATGCTAGAAAGAAAAAACAACTAGATAAATGCAAGAAAACTCACGGTAAACAGAAGAAGAGTATTTAGAAGAGTGAAAACGGAACATGGTAGATGGAAAACGGAAGGAAACGGAAAAAGAGGCGTGTCGTTGCGCAAACTGCGGCGCGCCGACGTTTTATCGTACAGACAGTGTGAGACAAGAAGAAAGGATCAAAGTTAGAGAGTGCAGGAAAGGAGGAGAGGGGAGAGATAGAAGGGGATTAGGAGAATGTGAAGGGAAGATTGTCGGAGTGGTTTGCAATGGGGTGCATTCGATTGTCAATGGAGCGCATTTGCAAATGTGATTTTCGATGGAGCGTACAGTAGCGGCCACTGAAATATCCCATTTTGATATTTTCAGTGCAAAATGGTCAACTTTGAGCAGTTGCAAAAGTATGTTCCAGTTACCCGATTTTTCTAAAAATTGGTAGATGTATTGAACAAGTCTAGATCTCCATTTTTGTTATTGACCACTTTCTTTGAAAATCAATATCAAGTCAGTTATATCGCTTAAACTGACTTCACCTCGAATTTCGACTCATTCCAGTACTAATAACAACAATTTTTGAGTCACTCGCCTTTATCGTGATATAACAGTCTCAAAAGTGATTTTCATGAAAAGTTGTCACTTACAAAAATGAAGATCTAGAGTTGCTCAATACACGTACCAAGTTTCATAAAAATCGAGTAATTGTAACATTCTTTTTCAACTGCTCAAAGTTGACCAGTTTGCACTAAAAATCACAAAAGGGGATATTTCATTGGCCGCTACTGTATTTGCAGTTTTGATTGTCTGTGGAGCACATTTCCAACATTGATTTTCAATGGAGCGTGTTTGCTATGTTGATTGCACATTTCCAACTTCGATGTATCAATCGAGCACATTTCCAACATTGATTTTCAATGGAGTGCACTTGCATCCAACTTGTTGATAATAACTTGCTCACACTTTTATAGCCAATAGAGCGCATTTTCCAGTCACACTTTGTTTTTCGAGGTGGAATCCAAAGAATATCGACTTTTAATGGGGTTTCAGTGAAGCACAATTTTCGATCTCCCTCCTTCCCAGTGAGTTATATGAGCCAATGTCTGAAACTGGTAGAAATCTGAAAATTTCCTTCAGTTTTCATGTCAAACCAACTTGACTCGTAGTGAATGTCAAACATTTCGGTGTGCAGGAGAAGTGAAGTCTGAAAGTGACTTGTGAGTCAATACCTGATACTTATTGACTAAAATTGACTTATTGAGTCAATAAGACTTATTGAACATTGACTAAAATTGAATGTCAGACATTTTGGTTGCTCATGTTTTCTCTGCGTCTATCGCACCCAGTATGCTCTCGTGCATTGACTTTTTGAATTTCTCTCCGCCGTTTTTCGTTTTTTTTTTTCGAATTTTCAACTGCATTTTTTCTTGTATTTTTCAAATCGGAGAACGATGATTTTTTATGCAGCTCGATTGATTTTCTTCTCGTTTTGGGACAAAACCTGAAAAATTTTTGACCCGAAAAAAAAGGTCATTTTTTGCGTGACCCACTTGACACGTGTCACACGTGGCGAACATGATGATTTGGAAACTTTCTGTCTGCTCGAAAAATTGTCCTCTTTTTCTTTTTTCTCCCTAAATTTTTTGCATGTTTTTTTACATCTATTTAGATCGAATCTCCATGCAGGCGGAATTCGACCTCTTCCTTTTCTTTTCCGAGAGGAGTACACGGGCGCGTGGCCGAACTTCTTCCTCCACTTTTCCTTTCAGATTTCCACCTTTTCAACTAAAAAGGACCTAATTTTTCCAAAAATGTTCGCTGAAAATTCGAAATTTTTAGCTTGCCGAATTTCTCCTCCCTTCTCTTTATGTTTCTCGCGTTTCCTTTGACGAATCATGAATGTTGCCTTGCCAATTAGTGTGAAATAGGCGAAGAAACTCACTGAATAATGCTTTTTCGTTTTTTCGCCCGTCCAACCGTACGAATAGTGTAATTTTTCAGATTCGTAACGTCGCCAGCGGTTGCGATTCTCGACGACGAAAAATCGAAAAATTCGGGGTAAGAAATTGGTCTCAAAAACTCCAGGAATATTTTGATCTTTCAGACGTCTTCTAGCGAGGCGACACGACAGCGAGGAGGACGACGGGGAGGAAGAGCAGAAGAACTCAAAAATGAGCGGTGCAGAGAGGTAAGAGCTGGAAAAGGATATTAGACACCGATTTTCGATGTTCTTCACTGTTTTCGTTTCTCGAAACGTTAATCCAGTTTCGATCGAATAATATTTCTGTTTTTCCAGACGACGACTCGATCTCTGTGCCACTCGGAACAAACAGAAATGAAGGATGGGTGCGTTTTCTTTTTTCAAAAAATTATCAAAAAAAATCCAAAAACTGGCCCAATTCCTCTACACCCCTCTTCCAATTCTCTAGTTCCCTGTTTCCTTCTAATTCCTTCTAGTCGCTCCCGACTCTTGACCCTCCGTCTAAACGATACTTCGCTATGCTGCAGTGCAAAAAATCGCTTTTGCGCGAAAAAATGAACGAATCCACTGCCTTTCTGCACACTGCGGCATAGCGGAGTGTTGCTTGGGAAGAGGCTCATCTGCCGGTGAATGGATAATAGACATTCTCATTCTCTGCATTTGCTAGTTGTTGCCTTCTGAAGCGTTGTGACCCTTGAAACCGCCTATAAAACAGTGGTGATCTGCTCGAATCGACCGCCGAGTCGAAGACGTTCCCAAACTGTTGGCGGCTTTCAGGAGGCTTCGAGACGGTTTCTCGAAACGTCTTCACTTCCGATTTTAGATCCTGTCGCTATGACTCTTCACATTTCTCTTAACTTCTTTTCTCCACTTCTTTTCTTTCACATTTTCCTCCGCTTCTTATTGTCCAACCTTCCAAACCATCGTCACCTTCTGCACTTTCCTGTCGATTTTCTCGAACCTGCAATCTTTTTCATCCCGAAACTCCGTAGATAATGATGTAGCTTAGAACTTCTTTCTCGACAATAACTGATAGAACGAATACAAGAGTTGTAACATTATAAAACTGATTCATATATCATTGAAGAAAATATATCTAACTAACATTAGATTAAACAAGAAGATCGTCCTCTTGGACTCCTGATCGGCTGATAGCATCATCGAGGGCAGAGAAGACATCGTCGGGAAGCAATGATGGATCGTTGAGGGTGAACTTGACGAGTTTCTTCAGTCCACCTATAAATCAGTTACTTAGCGTTTTAGTCGAGTAGTTAGTAATTTAGATATCTGTTTGCCCCTCTATTTGTCTTCTATGACCAAAGTTAATAGACTCACCGATTGTGATTTTGTGATCCCTCAAACTCTCCATCAAAGCCTTCCCCCTTCTTGAAACGTCCGTCGTGCTGGTGACGATGACCAGTCGTCTTGAAGCGAACGTCGCCGCAATGAGAGCCTTCAAGATCATGAGCATCTCGTTTGATGTCCGGGTCAACGATCTGGTGTCGAAGATCACCGGAACATCCGCACAATCCGTCTGTGCCGTCATTGCTGTGCACAATGATCGCACGTCGTCCTCCATCAGCTCCACCTGCTCCTTGACATCGTTCCGAGGGAAGGTGGTCATCGGAACTATGAGAGTTTCCGCGGGATTTCTCAAGTGCACATCCCTGTACTCCTCCCCAGCCCTCCGCCCCACCTCCTGAACCCCTCTCTCGAACGTCAACATTCCTCGAGCTCGTCGGACCTCGCAGAATCTCAAGTCGCCGATCACGGAGACGACCGTGTCCTGTTTGAGCTCGGCGAGCAACGTGCGAGCAACGAGCAGCTCTGGACGTTCCAGCATCGTCGTTTCCTCCTCTCCTCCAACTTTCGAGGCTCTGAAGATCGATCCTCCGATGGCGCTAGTGGTTGGCAGGATCTTTGAGGAGTAGACATCATCGTCTGGTTTCGAGTGATCTCTTATCTCTGTCTCTTTCAAGCACAATTGCTCTCGGAGAATCCACAAAGTATGAAACTCTCTCAAACTGTGGATGCGGAAACTGATGTTACCATCAGGAGGGCTACTGACCATTAAGCGGAAAAAGGTCAGCATGGAGTATAACTTTTCCACTCCAATCTCGTTCCCACTCGACAGACACCCGAAGAACCCATTCTGATCCTTGCTGACAAACTGTGCAGCGAGAAGGATTGCCACTTGCTCGTGGCTGAAAGTAACGGATTCTACAGGGAGTCCGAGGAGCGGGATATGGTTGGGTAGCCGAGACGCCCTTCCCGCCAGAGATATCACCGATTTCCAGAGCTCGACGAAGCCTCCTTCCTTTGCCGAAGATGAAACGATCTTCTTGTGAAGTGCTTCGATCCCACTGTGCTTGATCAGCTGACTGCTCTTCGCGATCTTCTTCATGCTTTTCTGAAAATGACGTACTTGTTGATTCCGTTTTGTTCATTGTGGGCGGGGCGAATTTTCTAACTCTCAATCTCTCAGTCTCTCACTCTTAACTTTTGCTCACTTCTGAATTCTTCCCCTTCTCATTGGAGCGCGATTCTCAAACAGCCATTCTCCGCCCAAACAAAAAGCGAATCAAAAACTTGCCATCACAATCTTCAGCGCCTCCGCCTCCTTCCACACACTTCGATCCGAAAAAACGTTGATCGCGTCTTCGATAGCCTTGTTCTGTGCCGGCGTGCGATCCCTCCATGACTTCTGGCATAACATCCGGGCTTTTGGGAACGAGCCCGGGGAATACGTCATGGCTTCTGGAGTCAGATCGACGTCGGCTGTGTTGTTCCTGGCCTCTATGTGTGGGAGGAAGACGAAAGAGCTGGATTCGTAGGCTCCGAAGCTCAGCTGTTCGGCGTCCATTGCCGCATCGTCCGCATACGAAGTTTCGGTGGGCTGGGATCTTGCTGCGACATGATCCATGTCCCCAGCCGCACTTACTCCTTCTTCCTCTTGTCCTTCCTCTTCTTCTCCTCTCTCTTCTCTCTCACGAAGCAACTGCTTCAGAAGACCTTTGAACGGCTTGACCTTCTCCGGCGTTTCATCCTGAACCGGCCATTGTCTCCTCGACATCAGAATACCCGGTGCCGGCGCGAAGCTCAGAGTCGGCTGCAACCTCAGCTTCTTGAACTCGGGCATCGACTGAAGCTTCTTGACCATTGCTTCGGCGGCACCGTAGTCGAGTGGTGGTGATGATGGCTCAGGGTCGTCCGGATAGAGCTGACTTGTTTCACCTCGCGCTTCGGCCGCCGTCCTCAAATCTTCCTGAAAATAAGGGGAAATTTTTTCGAGATTCTCAGCATTCATTCATTGTGTTATAGAATCCTTCTAGACTCTGAAATTCCATTGACAAAGTTTTTAAGATTGCTCTCTTGCAGATATGAAGTATGGAAATGCTAGGAATTCGCTAACTCATGAAATGAGATGATCTCCTAGACTAGATCTTCTGAATCTTTAAACAGGTTTTTCACTCATAAGGTGTCAAAAATAGGATCCCTCAACGCTCAGATAATCTGAGCAATACCATCTTATCTAAGAATCTTTTCATCTCCCAATTATCCGAATTCTAAAGTTCATGTTATGTACAGCGACGATATTCTGTATGTTCGACCATTCTCTCACTAAGCTCATTCAAGTCCCACAAGAATTCTTTAGATATAAAACATATCTCACCTCCGCTTCCTCAAGAAGTCTCGCACGCCGAGCCACGTCCGTCTCCTCTTCAGTTTCAGCGCCAAACGATGAACGTCTCGTTTTCGTCAACGGCGACGAGAGGGAGCCGCGGACGGGGTCGGAGATGCGAGAGCGCTTCTTCTGCGAGTCTCCCAGTGGGATCAGCTCTACCGCGGTGGCCGAGAAGTAGTTTCGGCGAGCCGTCGCCACGTCGGCTGGTTGAAGATTCTGACGTCTCCACACCTCCAGAACACGCTGCCACACACCATCTTGAGGGACCTGAAAAACGTATTTTTCCCCAGAAACTTGGTCACTTTTAGACGCTAGCTTTCATTATTCTCAATATCCAAAGATCACAGAACCGTTTAACTACTTTTCCAAGCTTCCATGTTTGAGAAATCACATATTGGGTAGTCTCAGGATGTTACGATGTTTCTCTAAACCTCTTGTTCTCTCTCTCTCTCTCTATCTCTCCAAAAGAACTCCGGTTGTTACCACTGATGAGGCCGCGCAACCGGAGGAGAGAGATAGAGTTGCTCTCAACTACAGTAATACTCTTCATTCCAAAGTCTGGTAAAAGCGGCCGAAACTTTGGGGTATGAAAAACCTTTCTAATTCACCATCTCTTTCGAAGTTTCAAAACTCTGAAAACATCAACAAATGCAAAGATTCCAACTCCGAAATTCGTGATTTTCCCTTTGAATTTTGACGAAACTTTTTGACCAACTTTCTCGAAAGTGCATTGAATTCTGATGACTCAAGATGTCATCTCTAAATGTTTGTCCTGTGAATTTCGTTTTCCAGTTTCGAAATCTTGGCACATTCAAGCATCTTGAATCTTAAAAAATCTGAAATTCAAACTGAACACTGGAAGACTGAACCTCATAATCATCTCATCTCTATTCCAATTTCCAAATCTTGACACATTCAAGTATCTTGAACCACTCAGAACTTTTGAAAATCCCAGAGTCACGAAATTCGACTTGGATTGTTTAAAACTCAAAGAAACGCAAAACTCCAAGAAGTGAGACGCAGAAGGTCTGAAACTTGTGGGATCTAGAATTCGGTGAGGGTGTAGATCGAGGAGGCTCTCTTCATTTTGGAGTTATCACTCTCCGAACTTCGTGGAGTTGTTTGGTGTTTCCAAAATCGAAATCATTACTCACATTCTCTCCTGCGCCAACGGCCACATTCTCCTCGCTTTCTGGCTCCTCCAACATGGCAATGTTGGCCACGTCTTCTTCCTCCTCCTCCAGAAACACATCCTCCACCACGTCGTCAACCACCACGTCCTCCAGAATCACTTCGGACGCTTTTCTGGTGAGATCCTTCATCTCCTCGTCGACGTCACGGCACTTCTTCTCGAGTCTTCTTCCAGACATCTTTGTTCGTTGAAAAATTTTTCGATAATGTATCGAATCCACAGAAACCCTGAAATTTTCGGTTAGACATGCAAAATTATTCCATTTTTTTGTGAAATTCAGAGACATTCAAAGAACCGCTTGGGGGGAAAATTGGATGGAAAAGTTGTATTTTTTTGTGTTTATTTCAGATGAAAATGAAACGAGCAACAAGTTTTGGGATACACTGGAAATCGGGACATCGAAAATTGTGGGAGGGCCAAATAAATGGGGTTAGAATTATAGAAACAAACAGAAAAAACGATAGTTTTGAGACTGAAACATCGGGAGTTAGAAAACAGGGGGAAGGAGACAAAAAACTAGAGAATTCAAGAGCAAAAAATATCAGAATTTGAAAGGTGCAGTTTGAAGAGAAAATCCGAGGTTTGGATGCTGGAACAAAGGTGAGTCGAGGGATAAAGGGGTCAATTGAAAAGAAGATAATATTATCGAATTTTCAGATTTCGACTTCAGATGTGCTCCCAAGAGCCGTGTGTCAGAGCAGATGGAGCAGCTGAAAATGAGAGTTGATTATTGTTGGGATCTCGAAACTTTTGAGTGCATAATTTTGAACCTTTTCGAAACCTTGAAAAATCAAACTCTCTAGAATTTCAAAAGTATGAAAATCTGAGACCTGAAAATTTCGAAAACCCAAATCTTGAGCTCTATTTTAGATACACGAATTTTTCGAATTTCGACTCCAGAAACTCCAGATAGCTTCCATTTTCCTTTCTTTTTTCACTTGTTCTCCAAGCCTCCCTTCTAGACAAATCAGATATTGGGGAGTCTCAGGAAGTGACGATGTTTCTCTAAATCTCTTGCTCTCTCTATCTCTCCAAAAGAACTCCGGTTGTTACTACTGATGAGGCCGCGCAACCGGAGGAGAGAGAGATAGAGTTGCTCTCAACTACAGTAATACTCTTCATTCCAAAGTCTGGTAAAAGCGGCCGAAACTTTGGGGGATGAAAAACCTTTCGAAATCACCAGCTCTTTCGAAGTTTCAAAATTCCGAAGATATCAAAAACTCAAGGATTCTGTAAACCCGAAACTCGTGATTTCCCATTTTGATTTTTTACTTTTTGACCAACTTTCTCGAAAGTGTCTTGAATTCTGATGGCTCAAGATCTCAGCTCTAAATGTTTGACCTGCGAATCATATTTTCCGATTCCGAAACCTTGGCACATTCACATATCTTGAAACTCGAAAAATCGGAGATTCTTGAATTCGAACAGAAAACTGGTAGACGGAACCTCAGAATCTCTGAATCCTTCAGATTCTCAGAATCCAAGTTCCAGAATTCCAGGATTCCCAATTCTCCGAATCTTAGAATCGCAAAATCGCAAAAACTCAAAATTCCTGCATCAAAATCTTTTCCAATTTTCATCAATTTTCACATCGTCGATACTCCTACATCTAGAAATTGCTCGTCGATCACAAAGCTATCTCGAACCTTCATTAATCTCTGTCAGTGTCACATCTCTCCTCCCATATCTGTCACTTTTAATCCGAAATTTTCTCCAAAATAAATTTTTTTTTTTGAAACTTTATCTCCATTTTTTCAAGTTTCTGTCTCACAAATAAGGTTGTTATACGAAATCGAGACTGTTCGGGACAGCAGCATTCAAAATCAACTACCGGCTCTGAGTTTGAACACGAAATCCTCCATAATTTCTTCGAAATCCTCCTCTGTCTGCGGATCGTTACTTGCTCCTTCTGTTTTGTAGGAAGCAGAAACAAAAACCTCAAAAAAAAAATAGAGAAAAATCTTCGGAGAAATCTCGGCGAGCCACAGACAAGAAGGTGTCGGTTTAGTGAGGGAGCTGATTTTATTGTGATTTTTTGCGAAAACTTGTCAAATAATGAAGATCTATCGCTGCAAAAAACGGTCACAAGGTTTCAGAAAAATTGGCAGATCGGAGCACTGTAGATCGTCCCAAATTCGGTTTCCCCCATTCTCGAAATTCCAGATGCTCCCTGCCGCAAACTTTTCGCTCGCCACCATCCTCTTTCTGCAGACTCAAGGCGGGATTCCGACGACGTCGAGTGCAACGTGCCAAGCGCCGAGTTGCACGAGAGTCTATCGTGAAGCTTCCGTTTTTGGAGGGAAATTTGAGTTCAAAAAGAGTTGAATTTCAGGGTCTCGGAAAACAGACAGTGACAGAATTGATGAGAGAAGAGGATAATAATTTTTAATAATCTTAAGACACTTGGAATTCAATAAACAGATGTTGTTTCTGAATTGAAAAATAGCTCGAAAAAAAAGCCATCAAGGATTAACCTGTCGAATCGTGAAATTAATGCGACTACAATTCAAATAATCCGTTATCATCGGGCTCTCCGCGTCTGGCTCGAAAATCTCGGGGCTTCCCTTCGGACCAATGCACGGAATCGCGTGGTAGACGAGCCGCTGCTCTCCGTGCATTATCAAAAAGTCGCCGTTGCGCAGCCACAGCGGGATGGGCTGTTCGGAGAGCGAGAGCGCGCCGGACAGGTAGACGGCTGTCTGACCGAGAGACATGGAGATGAGTGGCGCCGTGGAGCGTTCAGATCTGAAAATTGTCGAGTTTTTTTGGTCTCAAATTCAAGTCGCTCTTACTTATCAACATGTGGAGACAACGCGGATTTCGGCGGATAATAGTTGAGAATCGTGGCATCCGGACGCATATCGCCGAGTTTCAGCGAGTTACTGATGAGCTGAAAGATTCAAATCTGTCATTAATATTTCACTGAAAAAGAAACTCACATTCCCCAACTGATAGAGCTCGTCGGGAACCGGCCGTCCGTTGGGCGGGTACTGTTTCGTGTTCCAGTCGTACTCGACGCCAAGTGTCGTCCATCGTAGCGCTTTGGTGAGGAGAGAAGGGTCGCTGGAAAGATTTTAGATTCTAGCCCAATTTTTAGCCGAGATAGGACTGGCCGACTTTTTGTAGAGGCTCAGGATAGTTTGTAGAGGCTAAGGATTTTTCGTAGAGGCTTAGGAAAGTTTGGGGAGGCTTAGCAAGTTTTGGGGAGGCTTAGGATTTTTTGGTGAGGCTTAGGAACTTTTGTAGAAGCTTAACGAGTTTTGGGGAGGCTTAGCAGTTTTTGGAGAGGCTGAGAAAGTTTTGGGGAGGCTTAAGAAGTTTTGGGGAGGGTTAGGGATTTTTGTAGAGGCTTATAAAGTTTTGTAGAGGCTTAGGAAAGTTTGGGGAGGCTTAGCAGTCTTTGTAGAGGCTTAGGATGATTTGTAGAGGCTTCACTAGTTCTGTAGAGCGCTTACGTCTTCACATCCTTTCCATAGAGATTTTTGAGATTTTTGTAGAGGCATAGGAAGTTTTGTGGAGGCTTAGCATGTTTTATAGAGGCTTAGCATCTTTTGTAGAGGCTTAGCAATGTTTGGTGAGGCTTAGCAACTTTTGTAGAGCCTTAGGGATTTTTGTAGAGGCTTAGGATCCTTTGTAGAGGCTTGGCGAGATCTGTAGAGGCTTAGGAAAATTGGTAGAGGCTTAGCGAGTTTCGTAGAGGCTTAGGATAGTTTGTAGAGGCTTAGGACTCTTTGTAGAGGCTTAGGATGATTTGTAGAGGCTTCACTAGTTCTGTAGAGCGCTTACGTCTTCACATCCTTTCCATGAATCGTCAAATTCGTGATGTTCGGTGGTTCGGCGTACTTGAACGCCCTTTTCAACCACATCGCCGCGTTTTGCTTCTTCAAAAGACCCGGTAGAAGATGGAGGCCCGGTCGATCGGGAAACGAGTACACTCTCCATTCGGACGGATCGATTAGGCCTAGTTTCTCGGCGAGCTCCGATTTCTCAGAAGTGATTTCATCTTTATTGAAGACGAGTCTTGAGTTGAGAAGAGGGGAGGTTTTGACATCTGAAATTTCGAATTTTCAGGTGGCGAAAAATCGCGAATATCGAATACCAATAACATCAGAGAAATCCGGCCACGGTCGTCGCTTTTTGTACTTCTTAAACACCGCCTTGAACTCGTTGACACCGTCGTCCGAGTCCGACGAGTCCGCGTACTGATCCTCACTGATGTGTTTCGGCTCCTCCTGCACCTGCGGCTCTCTCATCATGAATGCGCTTATATTTCTGGAGCAATTCCAACTTTCCCTTATCGAGCTCAGCCTCGTACGTTTCCATAGGCTTGTAAAAGTGCTCAATGACATTCGCGCCGACGACGACGCCGATCACGAGGACTACCGATTTTTTGAGCGCTTCTTCGATCGGAATTCGGTACGGCCACCAGCTGGGGTTCGCGGACATTCGGAGAGGACCACCTCAAAAAACCTGGAATGAGGTTTTCAGTAAGGCAAATCTTCGTTGAGAGGTTCAAAATAGTCAAAATCATCGGACAAAAAACCAGAAGAAAGAAGCAGGGGGAAGAAATCTATAGTCTTATTTGACAGATTCATTTCTAGCACACTTTCATGAGTGGCCTAATTGCGAGGTCCATGGTGGATGATTTGTGAGGAATTTGAGATTTAGAGGTTAAAGAAATCAGGGGGGAAAGCTGTGATAATGATAATGACATTAAATGGAGATCCGTAAACGTAAAACTGGGATATGGATTAAAAAGGGGCGGGGCTTAAAAAACAAAATTGTGATTGGGGATTCTGTACAAAAAAGTGGATATATTTAATACAAAAAAAATGCTAGCTACTTCTTCTTATTGATAAAATCATCGAGGGAGAATCCTTCGATCGGCGCGATCTTCTCCGAGTTATCGATGATGTGATGACGTGGCTCCGATGGTCCAGCTCCATCCTCCTCCTCCTCCTCCTTCTTTCCCTTTGCATTCTTCTTGGCCTTCTTCTGCGGAATCTGAGGATTCTGGCCACCACGGGCGAATTGCTTTCTGACATACTCCAAACGGAGCATTCCCTTGATGAGCTTCTTCCAATTCTCGTGGATCTTCTCGACGCGCGCCTTCTCCTCTCGCTCGGCACGTCCCTCCTCGAGCTTCTCCCACTCGCGCACGAACAACGCGGCGTCTTTCTCGAGGACGATGGCGCCATCGATTCTGGAAATGGAATGGGTCACGGGATTCTTCAGGAGCGCCCAGGAGCTACAAAAGCCTTCAGAATCTATCCAAACTCACACAGGATGCGTGAATCCACCATCAAACGCCCATCCAACGACAGCCGGCACACACTGTTTGTTGAGTTTTCGGCTCAACTGAACGAGCTGCGGAAGCCTGAGATGCACACACTCCAGCGGGCACATATTTGACTGGAACATGTACACGTTGCCGTAGTCGTTGTGCGGAATCTTGCCCTGCAAAAATGACCGAGATAAGCCTGGACATATCTGGAAAATCTTACATTCTGAAGCGGTGGTCTTCGGTACTCCTCCGTCTGCCAGTACCCATAGACGTTCAAAAACAGGTCCTCTCGATCCTCGACGGGAATCCTCGGATTCGGACGAGCCTTGACCACCTTGTACGGCTCCTCGCCAATCTTCACACTTCTCGCCAACTTCAGCCAATTGTTCTCGCCCTGAAGAGTGTAGACACAGGATCTGGGATAGACGTTGTGGCCACGAATTTGACCCAGAGGCTTTTGGGTCTCCGGTGGCGGATAGATCGCCTCGAACTTGAGCAGATCCTTCTCGAGCACGTACAACGGATGATTCTTGTACTCGGACATGGTCACTGGGAGTGGTCGCTTGACGAGGTCCTCTCTCATCTGCATCGCCTCCCACTTCTTTCTCTCGGCGTTGGCGGCAAATGGGCGAAGCGAGAGTGTCCACGCGATCCACTTCGGATCGGTGCGACGACGTCGGAACTCTTGTTTGACGCAGTCCATCGCGTAGCGTTGAGAGACTTCGAGAATTCCGTATCCTTAAGAAAAACGTTAGAAATTAAGTCCAAAATACTCCACTCACTATGATCGATGGCGAAGACGTAGGAAATCGGACTGGACGCATCCTCGTGCATCGTCAATGGCTCATCGACAGTCTTGTTCAGCGGATCGATGCAAATCCAGCGCTTCTCGAACGGCTGCCAATACTCCACCCAGTAGTTTCTCTCCTCCTTCTTCTTGCTCTTCTTCACTCCCTTCTTGCCAGTCGTTTTCTCTTCCGATGTAGAGGCGACGTCCTCTTCATTCTTCGGAGTCGTGCTTCTGGATCTGCTCAGCTCTCTGAACTTGTCTATCTCGTCCTGCAACTCCTTCTGCTGATTCTTATCCCATTTGCGGGGAATCGTTCGAGCATTCACCACGATACGACAAGTGGCCTCAAGGCCGCGCAACAAGCAGAAGAGCAGCGTGGCTCTGTCCAAATCCGTCTCGAAGCATTTGTCATCGACGAGCGCCGTCAAACGACTCGTCTCCGGGAATCGCGCCTCGTGTCCGGCCAGCAAGTCTTGCTCGATGGCGGCCACCGAAACGACGCCGTTCAGAGGGCGGAACGCGTCGGCGAACCACTTCACCAGGGAAGTCAAAACGTCGATGGGAATGATTTCTCCGATATACTTCAGATATCCGTTTGGAAGTTGCGACATCATGAGCGATGGGACGAGACT
This sequence comes from Caenorhabditis sp. 40 LS-2015, assembly GCA_900536305.3. Lineage (NCBI taxonomy): Eukaryota > Metazoa > Nematoda > Chromadorea > Rhabditida > Rhabditidae > Caenorhabditis > Caenorhabditis tribulationis. Next base: position 60,820 of record LR543384.1, on the reverse strand, counting down.
CTCGTCGAGAGCAGTCTTGACGACGAGTTTCAGGTGAGCCATGTAGCAGAGCAGGTGGACCTGGAACGCAGATTGTGAGTCTCTAAATAATCGATATAGCCTCTACAATACTTCGAAGAATCTACGAAGTTCCTAAGCCTCCCCAAAATTTTCTAAGCCTCCCCCAAGTTTTCTAAGCCTCCCCAAAACTCTCTAAGCCTCCCCAAAACTTTCTAAGCCTCCCCAAAATTTTCTAAGCCTCTACAAAAATTGCTAAGCCTCCCCAAAAATCGCTAAGCCTCCCCAAATTTTTCTAAGCCTCCTCAAAATGTTCTAAGCCTCCCCAATCAATCCTAAGCCTCCCCAACATTTTCTAAGCCTCCCCAAAATTTGCTAAGCTTCTACTCGGCAACGAACCTTATGGGTGTTCTCCCAGCTCTCTCGAATCTTCTTGTTGACCTCCTGTCGCAGATAGACCACCCACCAGTCCTTCTCGACACCCTCCTCCTCATCATCATTCCCTTCATGATCGATGCTAACCTCGATCGCATCATCGAGCACCGGATGAAAGTGTTCCATCTCTTCCCACTCGTCCTCCGAAGACTCTCCACCGTCCGAGGAGTCCTCCTTGTGAGCATGTGCATGATGGGGATTCTTCTTCTTCTTCTGATGACTCCCACCTCCACCTTTACCCAACTTTTCCGGTTCCAACGCATCGATGATCGCGCGTCCCTCCATGTACGCCTTCTTCATGTTCTCATGAATCTTGAAGCACTCATCATAAGACACCTCTTCGATTTTGCCTCGGGCGTATGCATGAGCGACGACACGATACTCGAGCATGCGACGCTCTCCTTTCGCCAGCTTTCGATCCGCCTCGTAGCCGGCCAGATTCTTCTTCCACGGCTGCGGTGGCTTCGGCTTCACCGCCATCCTAAGACCAGATTTGACGGTTTTCGAATTTTTGGGATTTCCGGTTTTGCGAGCAATCGACGCTTTCGAACACTTTGGCCAGTGCACGTCTCCTTTGTCGGCGGAGCTTTTGTTGCTGGATGATTTCTTCTGGAATCGTTTGACGGGTCGATTCGATGGTCCAGGAGCATCCGAGTCTCCAGAATCTTCCTCTTCTTCGGACAACCCGGATTCATAGGAATCGGTAGAGGACTCCACCTCCTCGGCAATCTTCAACGCCTTGGATCGTTTCTTAGGAATCACCTCCTTCGCCTTCGACGCTCCTCGTTTTTGAGTGATCTTCTGCGATGCTGGGGTCGTCTGCACGTCTTCAGAATCGCTGGCTTCTTCTTCGAACGAGGAGGAGGAGCTCAGCTCGTCGATTCCTTCAAGGTCAAGATCTTTCTGAACGTAGGAAACTCTTTTGTTGGCGGTGATCGAGCGACGTGGACGATTCAGTGGAGCAGCTTGGCGTTTTGGAACGTCGTCCACTTCCATTTCGTCGTCGGATTCTGGGGCAACTTCCGGCTCCTCATCAACCTCCATCTTCTCCTCATCGTCAGAATCCCTCTTCACTTTCGGAGCAGCTCTTTTCGGCAATGCCTTCTTCACCGGAGCCGCCGCTTTCTTCACTGGCATCTCATCCTCGGAGCTGGACTCCGAGAGAGCATGTTTCTTCGGAGCTTCCGGCTCCACGTCTTCTGGCTCTTCTGGAGTCGCGGATCTCGATTTGCGGGCTGGGACCTTTTTGGGCGGAGCTTTGGCCTTCTTCGCTGCTGGTTTCGGCGCCGGCTTTGCTCTCATTGAGGCCGCTTCCTGAAATTTGATATTTTAGAGAGTTCAGGAACTTTGAGCAGAATCAAAGGATCAACAAATCAAATTGAAATGCTTTTTTTCTAACGAGCCCAACAGATGGCCTAGAAATCCCATTTTCTAGGCCATCAAGAGGACCCCCCGAAAATCGATATATTCACCTCGTTCTTCTTGACTCCACGCGGATTTGTGACCTTCTTCTTTGGCTCCGGCTCCTCAACAACTGGAGCATTTTGAGCACTCGCCGTTTGCAGTTGAAGTCGTGTGGAACGACGTCTGGTTTCCATCTGAATTTTTTGCTGTCGAAAAACATATCTGAAACTTTGAGAAGAAATATTATTGGATTTTCGACAAATGGAAAACCGATTTCAAACCAAACAAAAATGACCAAAATTTAATCTCTATACATGTTTATGGCTAATGGTGGGGGGTGAATAGAGTGGCAACGTTTTCAGACAAAATTGCATGCAATATATAGTATTCGAAAAATTGATCTATATAGGGACAACCCGAAAAAAGAGGGGTATAGAAGCGATTCTAACCAAGGTAATTGGGATATTTAGATACATATTTAGAACAATTTGGGACGGTAAAAAAACCTATGGTACAATTCTTTGAAAGATGGCAATCAATGGGTAAAAGATTATGACTATTTTCATAGAACAAGAAAAAAGGGAAAATGAGAAGGGGAGAAGATGAAAGTGAACATTATGCAGCTGCTACGGGGGACCAAAAAAAGGGAAATTTATCAGATCGATAGGAATGGGAGCATGAGATGAAGATCGGGATGAACGGGTGTTGAGTGTGTGAGAGATGTATGTGTAGTTGTGCTGGTTCTTAAGGAGCAGTCGATGTTCAGTAGCCACTGGGTCCAGGATGAGCGGGATGCTTAAGACTGGGAGCGATTAGAATCTTCAAAAACCCTCTAGCCTACCTTGAAAACTCCATCGCCCATCGAGATTCGCTTGTACTCCTTCTTCTCCTCGCTGGCTCCCGGTCGCTTCCTCGGCGACGACGTCATCGGATTCACGACCGGCCGAATCGCCTGCACCACTTTCGGCAGTCCCGCTCCGACTTTATTGATTGCCGCTGGCATGGGTGGCGCCGCGTCGAGCACCTCGCGTGCTCTGTCCAAATCCGACAACACTCCGAGACTTCCGACGTCGCCGCTCGGTCCGCTGGCGACTCCGCGCTTCTCCCAGACACCGAAGCTCGGCGTGGGCTCCTTGTTCTCGGGAATAGGCTGTGTTGGGGGATCCACTCTCGGCTTTCCCGGATCCGGCTCTGGCATCATGCCAGTGGCCACGGCGATTCGTCGGATGCCGGGGAAGCAGACCGTCTCGCTCTCCTCCATGTTGTAGCCGGGTGGTAGAGAAGAGATGGCGATCAGGTGCATCATGTATCCGCCAGCGTGACTTCTCGTATCAATAGTCACCGTCTGCTTCTGCATCACACGATAGCCGGTGGCCGATTTCGAGTTTTGGTCGAACGTTTTTTGCAGCAGATCCACGTAGGTCTCCAACGACAACGACGGGTTATACTCCAGCGGGTTCTTTCCAGTGTCCACTGGCGGCACATAGGCACGAGTGGTTTCCGGACGGATCGGAGGCATTCTGTACATGTGATCGACAGTCGGGGAGTAGGTGTTACGCCTCTCCGCTTGATCTGGAATCACCTGAATCGACTGTTCGACATCTGCCTTCGTGTGATCCACTGACGATGATGACAAGGAGGCGAATGATTGTCCACTGAAAGAAAAAAGATCTTCTCATTAGAGCGAAGTTGCTTCAATCTCACTTGGCGAGTCCTCGAATCCGGAAGAAGTTGGTCAACGCGTCATTCATCATTGTATTCACATTTCTTATGAGCACATCGACAGGCTGCTCTCCAGAAGTTGCCGGATTCTCCGGTGGCAATTCGATGCACTGATTCATGGCGTCGATGGCCGCCTGAATGGCATTCTTCACAGTCGCATCCACTTTTTTCGACGACGAAGCCGTTGGATACGTTCTTGGCGGATAGTTCGATGGATGATTGTCGTCGGGAATGACTTCTTGTGGCAGAAAACTCGCCAACTCCACTCCAAATCTTGTCGAAATCGATTCAGCCTCTTGGTAGAACTCTGCCTCTCGTCGCACCGCCTCCTCTCGAATGCTGAGCCACGCCGGCGCGTTGAGTATCCGCAGACGACGCTGAAGCTCCTCGTATCGGAAATAGGCGGCTTGTCGCTCGTAGACGGGCATCACAAAGTCAATGATGATCTGTTGCGCGACGAACATGATCATCGGGATCCGCGCCATGATCTTGTCCTTGGCCGGCGAGGAGAACGTGTTGACGCCGATGTGATCGGTGAGCCGATGGAAGAGGAAGTACTCGATGCGTTTGAAAATGATGAACGCGCGCTCCAGCTTCGTCGCCTTCAGATACTCCAGACCCATTTGGGAGAGGTCGAGGAGCACTTCGTAGTATCTGAAAAGTAATTGGTTGAAAACTGTTTTGGAACCTTTGAGCTCTACACCTCTCCAAAATTCTCTAAGCCTCTACAAACTTTCCTAACCCTCACCAAAACTAGCTAAGCCTCCCCAAACTCTCCTAAGCCTCACCAAAAATTCCTAAGCCTCCCCAAACTTTCCTAGCCTCAACAAAAATTCCTAAGCTTCCCCAAACTGTCCTAAGCCTCCCCAAAATTAGCTAAGCCTCACCAAAATTCTCTAAGCCTCCCCAAAATTTTCTAAGCCTCATCAAAAACTGCTAAGCCTCCCCAAACTTAGCTAAGCCTCCCCAAACTGTCCTAAGCCTCCCCAAACTTTCCTAAGCCTCCCCAAAACTTTCTAAGCCTCTACAAACTCTTTTTCGCCATTTCTCAGCATAAAATCCCCTCAAAATGCTTCAAATTCTGCGCAGATTCTTCTCCACAGCGCACCTGTGAAGTGGAACCATTAGACTGGCGTCAATGTTGGCTGCATAACGGAGCTGTCTAACTCGCAACTCCGGGTTCATAAGAACCAGAGGCGTCGGCTCCTTGGGATCTCCTGAAAGTTATTTCATTTTTTTTCGCCGAGTTCCGCGGATTCTCACTTTTCGGCGGCGGATTAGTCGTCATTGTCGGGCGATTTTTGCGCTTGTCAACTGATGAGCATAGAGATAACCTGAAAACTAGCACTTACAATTGAAATTTGAAGAAATTTATGAAGAAACAGAGTCAAAAAGGATGCCCTACAATCGATTTTAGTCGGGAGAAGGAAAAAAAAACGAGAAAAAGAGGCATGTTTTCGCTTGTTTTCTCGCACACACACACACACACACCTCCCTCCACTTCCTCCTTCTTGCGATGAAAAAAAAAAACCGATACACTTTTTTCCAATGCATAAATATCTGAATAAACAATATCAAAAGTATCTTTTCGCTATCCACTATTATCAAATCCGCAGACAACACTATAATCATCAAAGTTCTTCGATTTTACAGCTGCTTGCTTGCAAAAAAAAAACAGCGGCGCAGAAAAGTGGGCGGAGTCGCGGCGGCGCCAGGGGAAAAATTGCAACTCTGGCGCACACGATTTTTCAGAGCAGTTTTTTCCAGCCATTGCACCCCGAAATAGAATTTTGTTTATCCCCGCGATGTTTTGCATTGAAATTATGTTCCAGAGTGGATCAAAAATCGGGCATCAGAAATGAAAAAAACGGAGAGAAGAAAAATTGGCGACACACATGCATCGTGCAAAATGGAAAAATGCAAAATTGAGGTCGCCACCACCCTATTAGCGGTGTGATATCTTTCGCGCGGATCTCTCGGAAGAGATTTCCGATCTTTTAAAAAAGTTCGGAACACAAACTATGATGACATCACCTGACCCAGACCCATGATCATTTTGGACTTTTTGAATCAAATACATTTTCGTCAGGATAATGGACAAAGAAAAGGGTGAATGAATAAGAAGAGAATGGAAAAGTTCATTGAGAACAAGAGGAATGAAAATAGACAACAAGATTCAATGATTTAGAAGAAGTAAAAAAAATGACACCGGTATATAACACAAAGAGAGCATCAATAGTAATAGGCCATCCGCCGCAACTGCATCAGATCGTCAATAATGTGATATCTTCCCACGCCGAGCCGCCTGGCCAAATCTGTCTTGTCGTACAGCGACAAGTGCAAATATTGCTCAACCACGTCTCCGTCGATGAGATTTCGCGCGTTGCGTCCGTTGACAATCGGCTGCGGCGGTTTCGACGAGCGCGCGCCTTTGATGTGCAAACCGGCGATCTGCGGTGTCACACTGCCGATGAACGTCTGCAGAAAGTGCAGGCGTCGGTAGGACTTCTCGGTGAGCGGGCGGATGTAGCCGAACGAGCCGTCCAGCGAGCCGAACACGGTACTCATTCGCTGCTCGACACTCTCTCGCTCCTCTTTGCTGCCGACGTTCATGAGAGCAGTGTGGCCTGAAAACCCTCTTTTTTCAGTGCTTCTATAACTGTAAATCTCACCTTTGATCCTTAAAAACGCATTAATATTAGTTCCAATGTTAATCGCCGCTCGCACCGTCAACCTCTCCCCTCCATTCGACTCAGGCGCCTCTGGAGCATAATTGAACAGTGTAATGTTCCCATTCTCATCGCTCAACAAGAATCCAATATGCGCTCCATCGACCATGAACTCCGACGCCATCGGCGCTCTTGCGCTCTTCCGATCGTCTCTCGACGCTATCGACATCGCCTTGTTCTCCTCCTGGAACCGAATCAGTGACAGCGATTCGCGAGCGTCACACGCCAGCGCCACCGATCTCAGAGAGTGCAGCTGATAGACGTAGTAATGCATGTCCAAAAACGAGATTCCCATCAAGTCGTTGTCCTTGAACTGCCAGATGAACACCTTCTGACCCATGCCGGACAGCAAGAGTCCATTGATGGCGCACAGCCCAGTCACCGGACCCTTCTGCTCCTTGTCATAGAGCACCTTGATTTTTCGATTCGACGTCGGTTGGCCAGGCTCGGGGACCACTTCGATCACTTCGCACAGAATGATCCTTCCTCGAACCAGCACCTCCTCTCCGTAATTGTTCACTGTGGCTATCGCTAGATAGGTCTCGAGACCACTCATTGTGGATTCAGACTTTAGAGAGACGTCTTCACACGATGTCACGGCTTCCATGTCTTCAAACTCGATTTCCGTGTTGGGCACGATGTTCCAGTCTTGCGAGGAGAAGAGCTGAAAGTAGGGAAATGAGTTTGCAGAGCTGTAAGCCTATTCAAAAATAGCTAAGCCTCCCCAAACTTTGCTGAGCGTCTCTAAAAAGGTGCTAAGCCTCCCCAAAAATTCCTAAGCCTCCCCAAACAGTCCTAAGCCTCCCCAAACAATCCTAAGCCTCCCCAAAGAAACCTAAGCCTCCCCAAAAATTCATTAGCCTTCCCAAAAGTTGCCAAGCCTCTACAAAGATTCCTAGGCCTCTACAAAACTTCCTAAGCCTCCCCAAATATCGCTAAGCCTCTACAAAGATCCCCAAGCTTCTACAAGAGTTCCTAAGCCTCTACAAGGATTCAGTCACTCACATTCAATGTATACTTGGGCGGAGCCGGCAGCACAAAGTTCTCGTCCTTCTCGTGAATCTCCTCCTGCTTATCATCGTTCATCACCACCCAAATCTTGTTGCTCGGTTTCGGCACCGATGAGACCACCGCGTAGACATCCGAATTCATCAGATATCGAACGTTGTGCATCGTCTTGCCCACCTCGATCTTCTTCACCGGATACGGCATCTCGTAGTCAAAGTCCGGATGCATTCTCGCGATTCGAAGCTCCGACTTCTGCTGCGTCATGTAGACGAATCCATGGAGCACGTTTTCATTGTTAAACGGGGTGAACGCCTTGATGGGTCCGTCTATGGTCATCTGATGCGTTTGCATGCCTCCCCACGCTCCATACACCAGCAGTGTGGGCACAGCGCCGCCAATCATCACTCCATTATTCACCGAGGAGACTCGCTCGAAGGGATGAATCAGCGTGTATCGCTTCTCAATGTCCATCTCGAACGGCGCTCGTTTCCCGTCTGGAGTCAAGTGCGACGTCGTTCGAAGGCAAATGAAGTGTGGCAGTTTTCGAAAGGCCACACCGAGATGACCGGCTTGCGGGTTGAAACTGGAGAACATCTCGTACATGACAACCTGCTCATCAACGATAGCCATCAGAACTGGATGCGCCTGATTGATGCCCATTCCAACAATCTGCGCCTCCATGACTCGCTCACACAGGCTCTCCAACTCGATGTTCGACTGATCCTCCAGGATCACATGTTGCTTCTTCTCCCCCTCCACCTCTCCGCTCTCTTCCTCCTCCTTCACTTTCGAGTTCGTCTTGTTGGCCTGGTCGTCCTTCGCCTTCTGCTCCTTCATCTCCTTCTGCTCCTCCTCCGCCGTCATATCCACCAGCAGCTCGGGAACCGTCGAGAATCGACCGATCTGATAGACTAGCTCCAGATCGGGAAGCGAGTGGATGGAGAGTCGTCCATTGTCATGCGCCACGATTAACCAGTGAGTGATGTTCGAGTAAGTTTTGGCGGGATCAATCGCATCGGATTGCTCTCCTCCTCTACTAGACATGATTGCATCGTGTCCCAGTCGCTTCCTCTTCCTTGTGTTCTGAACTCGCGATGATGATTCTCCATCTGCAAACTTGAACCTTTAACAACTATCATCTAAAGCGTCCCTCACTCTCTATCACATTCGTCTGATCCATCTCCTCGTCCGCATCTCCATAAAGAAAATCGTCGTCCTCTCCATACAACAAGGCATCATCACTCGGCACATCTCTCTTACTAGGCACCTTCCCATTCTCCGTCGCTTTCCTCACTTCAACACTCCTCCTCTCCGTGTACTTCATAAGTTGCGACGCGTCCGAATAGATCGAGATCGACGTCAACTGTGTGGCGATTTGTGTGTTGAACGTGCAGAATGGGGTGTCGTCGAAGTTCACCTCTCGAAGTTGTACGTAGGGTTCCATGACGAGCTCGTAAAGGAGCGGCCGTCCGTTTTGAGTCAAAACTGCCACATAGGGGTCGACAATCGAGGCCTGGACGACAGGGAAATTCGAATCGATGTGCACTTCCTGCATTTGCTGGCCATCGGTGACGAGAGCGATGCATGTGGAGGTGACCTGGAAGAGAAGGAAATGAGTGAGAAATCGTCACAGAAATCGCTAACCCTCTACAAAAATCGTTAAGCCTCCCCAAAATGCTCTAAGCCTCTACAAAGAATCCTAAGCTTCCCCCAACTTTGCTAACCCAATACAAAAATCCCTAAGCCTCCCTAAAAAATTCTAAGCCTCCTCAAACGTTTCTAAGCCTCCCCAAAAATCGCTAAGCCTCCCCAAAATTTATAAGCCTCCCCACAAGTTTCTAAGCCTCTACAAAACTTTCTAAGCCTCTACAAACTTTGCTAAGCCTCCCCAAAAATTTCTAAGCCTCCCCAAACTTTTCCAAGCCTCTATAAAGAATCCTAAGCCTCCCCAAAAATCCCAAGCCTCCCCAAAAATTTCTAAGCCTCTACAAAGAATCCTGAGCATCCCCAAAAATTTCCAAGCCTCTACACAACTGAATCAATCGTTACTCGGCTCGTAATGAAGCTAGAAACACGGCGGCTTCACTTTCAGAAAATGAGCATCATGTTTACCTGCACAGCCAACACTCCTTGTGACAACTCTCCGGCCGCAACAGTCGGCTCATTGGTGACAAACAGCTGCTCCTCCAACTCGACCAACTCCTCGCCCAACTCCAGCACCAGCGTGGATCGAACTCGCGACACTATCAAGTACTTGTGCGAGTCGTTCTCCTTCCTGCCGACCGCCCACAGTTGCTCGGCGCCTTCCAGCAAAGAACTCGTGATGATCTCCGGTCGCATGGATCTCTGATGAACGCACAGTGCTCCGTTCTTGCCATGACCACCGGCGGTGACCAGGTCGAACACCGGATCTCGTCGCTTCGCATCCATCAAATCGTTACTCACATAGTTGGGCCTGCCGAAGCACATTGATTTGACAGGACCAACGTTGCGAAGTCTATCCAACTCTCGAAACTGGAGAGATTCGGAGATTTGCTCCTCATCGTCATTCTGCTGCATCTCGATCGCTCCTCCATACAACTCCAAGTCATCCTCGTCCAACTCCTGACTCGATGGATCCTCCTCAAGTCTCTGCTTCTTCGCAGACTCCTTGGTGACCTTCAGAAGAGTGTACTCGAGCAGCTGAGAATCTCCTAGTCGGGATCCAACGAACAGATGGCCAGGTGCACAGACAGTCAGCGTGAAAGCAATGGAGGTCTCACAGACCTTACTGAACTCCAACGACTTCACAGTGGCACCTCCAGACGACGTGACGAGTCTCAACAGGAACAAATCACCGTCACGACTTCCCACCGCAATCCGTCCATCCTCCATGTAGACACTCGTCGAGCAGTCGAGAGTCATTTTCAGATGCTTCATATCTTTGAGTGGAAATTTCGTGTATCCATCGTAGCACGAGTTGAGCACGATTCCACACGGAGGCACCGCCTGATTCAGATAGACCACAGTGTTGGATCCAAATACAACGGCACCACCGAGAGGCTTGGGGATCGGAAGGAGAGTGGTGCAGTCCATGGGAAGGTTGGTGGTTTGCCAGACGACTGCGAACTGGCGATCGACAATGTTCACGGAGACACCCATGATGCACATCGTATCGTAGCGAACGCACGCTCTTCCCGGCGTCGTCTGAATCGGCTCATAGAGAAAGAGTATCGTCGGCTCGTAGTATCCATCCAGAAACACCATATCCGCCACGTTATCCAGCCGCGGATCTATCTGTTTCAATGGGATGACATAGCTGAGGATTCGTTTCGAGTTCTCGTGAAACGGCAGAATCGATATATGCTTTCCGTAGACCAGCGTCGCCGCACACCGATTCGCCGGATCCGTTCGAACGATGGGCGGATGGAAGTAGTTGGTGAATCCGTCGCGAAGATACTCGTTCTCGAAGGCGTGAAGCGAGATCGTCTGCATACTCCTCTCCTTCTCGTTTACGGCCACCACAGAGAGCTTCGCGTCGTCGAACGCCATTAGGATTGAGTCCTGGTCGGGGAGTTCTGAAAAAAAAATGTTGAAAACAATTCTAAGCCTCCCCAAAAATCTTTAAGCCTCCCCAAAACTTCCTAAGCCTCCCCAAAAATCCCTAAGCCTCCCCAAAACTTTCTAAGCCTCCCCAAAAATCCCTAAGCCTCCCCAAAAATCCCTAAGCCTCCCCAAAACTTCCTAAGCCTCCCCAAAAATAGCTAAGCCTCCCCAAAACTTCCTAAGCCTCCCCAAAAATCGCTAAGCCTCCCCAAAACTTCCTAAGCCTCCCCAAAACTTCCTAAGCCTCCCCAAAAAGTGCTAAGCCTCTACAAAAACCCCTATGATTTTTCATGACTGAAAACTCACGAGGTACTCTGGCCACTGCTACGGACAGGCATTTGTTGAGCAGTCTGCATGAGAACATGCACTCCAGCTTCGTCTTCTGCTGCCATTTCTCGCTATCCTCTCCGGGCTCCTTCAGAACATAGGGATTGACGCGAAAGATTCGCAAGAACTTGGCGCCGATTGTGAGAAGTTGGAAGCCGGTGTCTGGAAATGGGTAACTATTTCAATTGTCACAACGAATACTCACTTTCTCCTGGTAAGAATTTTCCATACGCCGAGTAATTGATTGCGGTCGAATCGTCGGTTTCTCGGAGGTATCCATACATCACCCTGGAAAATTGTAAATTTAACAATGGTTTTTGAAGTTTTCTGAGTGAAATAAATGATAAAAGAGCACCTTAAACATTGGAGATTATGTTTTTAACATTTTTTGAGAAAAATTTCAGCTGACAATCCAGAAAAATCGCTTCGAAATCTGAATATTCCAAAAAAGTATTTTAAAAACGTCTGATTTGCCTCGCACTCTCTCATTCTCTCGTGCGTGCAGACGGGGCGCGCTTGCAAAGTTCTCGCGAGGGAGTTTTGAAAGAGAGTTTTTTATTAGTTGTAAAAAAAGAAAAAGGCCTTTAAAGGTAATCAGTTGATTAATCAAAAGAGAGAAGAATAATGCAACTTAATTAGCTCTGAAAAAGTCAAGTTGTGCAATCAAATCCTTTAGAGTGTGTTATCCCAACGCGAATCCCTCTCTAATACCTCCATTCAAAAAGAATCAAAAGCAATTTCTAAACCGGAAATTGATTTAGAGCCATTTTTCGGTAGAATCCAGAAGCAATATAATTCAGAAGCAATTTTTCGTTATTCTGAAAGTTTTTATTTTTCACTTTTTTCCAGCTGGCCTAAAACTGCCTATACGAATGCATTAGGCCCTCTAACTTGGCTCAAAATTGAGCTAAAAACTTGATTTCACTACCAATCTGTTTGGAAAAACCTGGCAAACATTTTCGAGTCAAAAGTTTTTCAAATCGTCAAGTTACATTTGCCGTCTCTTGGAAAGTTCGAAAAATGATAGAATTTTCTAAACCTGGTTATAACTTAACCCAAAGTAGAGCTAAAACTTTAAAAAACATACCAAAATGATCAGAAAAACTGGGAAAATCAGATGGTCTAATTATAAATTTGATACATCCTGTTGTTTTCGAGAAAAAAACTGAAAAATCTGTTGAAATCTAGGCACTTTTGAGGACTACTGTAAGGCTTAAAGATCGGCTGAAATTATGATTTCTGAGTCAAACGCAAGGGAATAATAGTCAAACATTGCTAAACAAATAGCTTAAACAAAATAAACTCGAAACATTAAAATTAAAATTTCTGAAAATTTACAAAAATTGTTTTTTTTTTCAAAAAAAATTTCTCAAAAGTTTTTGTTAGGTTTAACTTTGCTCAAAATCCACTAAAAACCTTGATTTCGGTACCAAAATGATCACAAAGAATCAGAGAAATCAGAGATAATTGCAAGCAGACAAATTTTGTGCACACCTTTTTCAAAAATAAAAAAAAAGTGTGATCTCCTAATCCTGCCCTTCTCTCTTCATCTTCTATCTCCATTGAGCCGGAAATCAAACTTTTTTCCAGTTGTGTGAGCCTCAATGCCTACCTTCCCAAAGATCCGGTTCAGTTCCTCCCCCAAAAAAAATTTTCCGCCTGAAACTTCAATTTCCGTCTGACTGAATCCTGATCTCCCGTTATCACATCGTTCTCACCCTCTAAATCTCTTCAAAAGCTCTGATCTCTCGCCCTAAAAATGTGCACAGATAATAGTTCATCCCTTCCACCCAGAGCCAAAGTTCAGGCCATCCAAAAAGTACACACCGACCAAAAAGTGGAGAGGGGAGGATTTCGAAATTTCTGCCTCTAATCTGAGTCACCCCCCGAGACTCAATGTGTGTCTATTGTCTCTCTCTAACTAGTTGCTCGTCTCAAGAGAAGATTTCGTTTCCATGGCATCTCCCCTCCCCATTCGATATCATGTTCATAATATACACACGTGGGAGAGGGAAGTGTATCTATGAATTATAAGCTTTCACTCTATACACACACACATAACATATCATTAGAGAGAGACTCTGTCCCGCTTCTCATCTAGAGCTCTATTCTTCTCCATTCTTCTTCTTCTTCAAGTTTTCGTGTTTCTTAAACCCCCAATGTTCTCAACTTTCAACTTCGAAGAACCGCAAGCGGAGCCCGAGCCGCCGAAGAAGAAGCGACGGAGTCGGAGGGATCGCAGCATCAAGTATCTCAGGGAGCGGAGTGCCAAGAAGAAGCAGGTGAGGAATGAGGATAAGATAGTGTGTCCGAAAAATGGGCGGCGTCCAATTATCGCACGCATGCATTATGATACGGTCGGATGAGTCTTGAGTCTAACTTGGCCCAACTCGAAATGTCATTCCTCTATTTTCCTCTAGCTAGTGATCAGCTGATGATCACGCTAATAGCATGGTTCTCTGTGCTCATCTGAAGCGATGGTATCGGGTGCAGCAGAGGAGGAAGGTTGGTTTGGGATGATAGTACCTCTGTTGGCCTAGGGTTCGTCCTGTAGTTTTTGAAATTGATGAAGGATACGTTTCGAAACGTCGCGACGAAAATTGTTCACTTTTTGCCATAATTGCTCAGCATAACATGATATCAGTTTGCCATGGACATGGATCTCTGGTCCCTCGGCCTCCCCTTGAGGATACACACAACCTTGATGCCATAGAGTACATGAGGTCTAGTCTGGGTAGGTTTCCAGGTACTATAGTATTCTGAACAGGTGCAGTCATGATACTATTTCAGAAGGTCTAGAATAGTCTGATCAGTTCCAGTACTGAGAAAAGTCTGTCAAGGTTAGTGAGCTGTCAACTTTGAGCAGTTGAAAAAGTATGTTCCAATTACTCGATTTTCATAAAACTTGGTGAATGTATTAAGCAACTCTAGGTCTTCATTTTTGTAGTTGACAACTTTTCAGTAAAATTGATGTGAAGTCAGATATTTTGCTTCCAAGTGCAGAAGTCCAAAAATGGACCAAACGTGGGGACTTGACGCCTTCTAACTAACCTGACAGCGATTTTTAGAAAAAGTTGTCAACTACAAATTTGAAGACCTAGAATTGCTTGATACATTCACCAAGTTTCATAGAAATCGAGTGTTAGGAACATACTTTTTCAATTGCTCAAAGTTGGCAATTTCTAGCTGAAAATGGTCAAGTTAGAAGAAAACTTTGACTGGCCATATCTTGGGTTCCAGACAAGCTAGACATATGAATTTGGTACCATTCGATTCAGGACAACTAGATTTATCAGATAGTAATATTTAGAAATGTTGTAAACTTCCAGATTTTTTTCAATGTCCTGATCTCCCGAGAGGTCATAACCAGGTGTTCTTCTTTTCTGTGACTTGTCATTCTAACGTCAGTAGTATACTCATTGAAACCCACTTCCATGAAAACTTGACCGGTCAACAAAATTCTCAATTTCCTACCGTATCTCCCATAACCATAAACAGGAAAGCGTGGGCTTGTGTGGGTGCTAGGCGTCGACCTATGCACACGGGTATCTATGCTTTTCTCATAAACAATCTGTGAATGTCAGAAGATTGCTTGTTGTTCACTTTTCGCCATAATTGCTCAGCTTAACATGATATCAAAGTTGGCTCAGAAATTTTGAAGGCTAGATGATTTCACCCCTCTATCCCTCGAGTCCCAAAGTGCAGGTTGACTTCTGATTCAACCTTTTCGAGTCAGCAATTTGAACTCGAGATTCTGAGTATTCATAATCCGGTTTCAAGTTTCTTTCGCTAATTAGAGATATGTGCAGAGTCCACAGAGGCTCATGTGCACTATGAAATAGTGTAAAGGGGGGTTGGGTTCAAGATAGCAAACGGAGCATTGCAAAAGTTGGTGCTAGTAGTCATGGATGGATTCGATTCTGAGGAAGGATAAGGATCCATTGTAAAGAAGCTGAACAAAAAAGAAACATGAAGAAGTGAAGACTCAAGGATCTCCAAGAGAAAAGGCACTGTTCATCTTTGAGCTCTATTATCTCAGCAACCAAAAGAGATATCAAAAAGTTGTCAACTACTAAAATATGTAACATTTTATGAGCAAAATTTTTGTAGTTGACAACATTTTCATAGCTCTTTTGATAAGCGAGATACATCCTTTTAAAGCTCAGAAGCTCCAGGATGAGCCAGGCACCAGTCTTGCCCATCTGTGCCTCTTCGATCCCCGTTATCTCTGCAACCAAAACAGTTATCGAAAAGAGAACAACTACTAAGATTTGTAAAATTTTCAGAGTGGACTTTTTGTAGTTGACAACATGTTCATAGCTCTTTTGATAAACCAGATACAGTTTTCTAAAGCTTAGCTGCTCCAGCGGGAACCAGACACCACTCTTTCCCATCTGTACCCAGTCTCTCTGAGCGCGTCTATCTCAAGAACCAGTGAAGCTGTCAGAAAGTTTTCAACTAAGAAAATGTGTAAATTTTTATAGGAAACATTTTTGTAGTTAACAACTTTTTTATAAAATCACTGGTTCTCGAGATAAACATTCTCAAAGTCAAAGTTCAGAGACGCAGAATGTTAGACATTCTTACCTGCCTGCGTCTCTCCTAGCTCCAAGCCTAGCCATCTCAGCAACCAAAACAGATATCAAAAAGTTTTCAACTACAAAAATATGAGAAATTTTATGAGGATCATTTTTGTAGTTGACAACTTTTTGATAGCTCTAATGGTTCTAGAGATATTCATCCTTAAAATCACACTTCACTAGAGACGCAGAAAGTAAGACCTGCTCAGTTAAAGATCAGTTATCTCAAGATTCCCTGTGTCATAGAGGGTTAGTTATACGGTGTAGCCAGACCCTCTAGTTTCTAAATTTTCAGGAAAACCAAACCCCAACCACCACCACCAACGACCCCTCCACCTCGACCAGCGTCCTATCCTCCCGCGCCGAGCAACCACTCACCACCGCCGAGCTCGTCGCCCCCGTCCTAGAAGCCCAGTTCCCGACGCCAAGAAGACTTGGGACACATAGACCGGTAGGAGTGTGTGTGCTTGCCCTACCGATGAGGTCGTGGTCCTCAGTCGACCACGGCCGAAAAAACCTTTCAACCCCCTCTGAAACACTCAACACTGTTTGCTCCTCTAGGCCGTCTACTATCGTATCGATGAGACAGCAGATCCTGCACCACCTATCGATCATGGCGAGGGGACCAGTGCCAGCAGTGACCCGGTCCCGGGTACACCTCCTACACCACCACCTTCAAAGCCACGCCGCAAATCTCACTGGGACCGAATCCGAGACCGAAGTCCGCAGATCGTTGCGAAAGTAAGTCACGCAGTTTTTGACAGAAAATCCACTACCCCCTTTAAAAGGAGGTCACGTTTCAGGATAGGGCCCGGAGGTTGGACACGAACAAAGGAAAGTTAAAGCCGAGATCTGCTGCCGGCAAGAGAAATGGGAATGTTGGAAATGCAACATTGGAAAATGGAGAGGAGGCGCCGAAGACGTTCGGGGAGGTGGTGAAGTCGGCGTTGAAGCATAAGGAGGTGAGTGGGGTGTATCTTGTTGGGGAAAGGAGATGGCAAAAAGTTGTCAACTACAAAAATGATCCTTATAAAATTTTACACATTTCTGTAGTTGAAAATGTTTTGATAGCTTTGCTGTCTACTAAGATAATAAGGCTCAAAGTTTGGAGTGGCAAGCTTGAGCTTCAAAGCCCTGTATCTTACTAGCGAATGAGGGTATCAAAAAGTTGTCAACTACCAAAATGATCCTCATAAAATTTTACACATTTTCGTAGTTGACAACTTTTAATAGCTTGACTGCTTCCTGAGATAACTCAAATTGAACACAGCTGCCCCTTCAGCTGGGCTAGAAACAACAGGGAGAGAAGAGGGCGCAGACGCTCTCGCTTCTCTGCGTCTCTAGCGGGCTAAGATTTCAATCTCGTGCGTACATCAGGGCGTACATCTCAAGAACCAAATGAGCTATCAAAAAGTTGTCAACTAGTGAAATGTGTAAAATTTTATGCTCTATATTATCGTAGTTGACAACTTTTTGATAGCTTCACTGGTTCTTGAGGTGGAAACGCAAAAAACTGCGTGATAAAGCTAGAACTCTCATCCTCTCCCCTTGAACTGACCAACCCACCAAAGCATCAACCATCGCCATCAAAACTCTTCGACCTAGGCCATCAAAACATGGATATCCGCAATGGAGCATCAGGAACGAGAGTCCGATCCAGAAGGCGACCCAACTACCACCAACGCAGTCGCCACTGGGGAGATTCTCCCGGCACCGCCTGTCTTCGTGCCGAGGTTGACCGGATGGGCGCAGATCAAAGAGTTTTGCACGGACAACTGGTAGTGAGTTTCAAAATTTTATTATCGGATCTTATAGACGTTGAGTTGCTGATCATTTTGAGCCATTTCACAAACTTCCAGCTCAATTTTAAAGCCAGTTATGATGCTCTAAGTTTCCAGCAAACTCCGCTACTTCTACGTCACCGACAAGAGCGCCTTCTTCTACTACTGGACACTGTTCATCACCATCGGCGTGCTCTACAACATGTGCGCCATGTGCATCTTCATCTTCGACGACGTGCACCTGGGCTACTTTTGGCCGTGGCTCCACACGAACCTCTTCTTCGACGTCGTCTTCATCATCGACATGTTCGTGGGCTCGAGAATGAGTGAGAGATTGAAGACTCAAAACCTTGAAGACTCAAACTTGCAGCGTTCGTGCACGAGGGCAACGAGGTGTCGGAGACCACCAAGATGCGGAGGCACTACTTCAGGAGTCCTCGTTTTCAGCTCGACATTATTTGCCTATTGCCCACGGATCTGCTATTGATTCCGTACAGCTTTATTTCACTGGTCAGGGTTGTGAGGATGTTCAAGGGTGGGTGATAGACCTCCCCTAACTGAACCTGCTCTTCTTCCAGTCTACCGTTTGCTCGAGTTCGTCATGCTCACGCAACGGCAGACAAGAGTTCCGCACTTCATGAAGATTCTGTTCCTGACAACGTCCTGTGCTATTCTGTTCCATTGGAACGCGTGCATCTACTTCTTCTTCTCCCTATTCGAAGGTCTATCCGAGGAGGATGTCAACGCGTTCGGGTTTTCCTACTATAAGGTGTTCAATCCGGTTTTTCCCACTTGTAATGTGAGTTGAAATGGGACTAACCGAGCCGCTAGGGAATCGACAAGCCATCATGCAAAAATGGGTCAGCTTAAAACCGAGGGCTCAATTTTCAGGCCTTCTACGACGGTCCCGAGTGCTGGTATCCGGAGGACATGAGCGTGCTGGATATTCGCGACGAGCGTCCAAAGTATATGCACAAAATGTCCGAGTACTGGAATGGCAAGTGAGTTGCAATTATTTTCAGCCTTCTCTCTCAGTCTTGAGCCAAGTTATGAGGCGACCAGGTGGGCTACAAGAGGTCTAGACTTTTCTGAAGATCTCTAGACACCTATGAGCCGTTTTCTTCCAGAAACACCACTCTCCAACTGGGAAACTTCTCCCGTGAGTACAGTATGACCATCTACTGGTCGGCCCTGACCATCACAAAGTGCGGACAACAGCCGTGGCCATCGTCCAGCGCTCAGAATATGCTGGAAATCTTCGACACGTTGATAGGGGTGCTGGTGTTCGCTACGATTGTTGGAGGTTTGGAGACATTTGATTTTGGCGCCCAAAGAATGTTTTAAATGGTTTTTTTCAGGAGTGGGTAGTGTCGTTACCCAAATGAGTCAGAATGTGAACGCGTTTCGGGAGATGATGGACGGCATTAAGTTCTATATGAAGTACAGGTAAGGCAAAATTCCAAAACCTCATATCTCAAAAACCAATGGAGTTATCAAAAAGTAGCCAACTGATAAAATGTGTAAAATGTTTAGCTCTTCACTTTTACAATAGACAACTTTTTGATATCCCTGTTTTCAAGCTAGATATGATGCTTTAAAGTCTCAAAACCTCAATTTCAGAGAAGTGCAATCTGCGATTCAAGAACGAGTGCTAAACTGCTTCCTCTACTTGAACACCCACAATCAATTGTATGATGAGGAAGTGAGTTATTTTGGCTGTTAAATAAAACGTTGAATGGGAGATAGTTAGAGACGCAGACAAGCTAGAGTGTTGATTTGTCTGCGTCTCTTGCATCCCTCCGTTGAAAGCGTTTTTCTCAAAAACAACTAGTAGAGCTACTAAAAAGTTGTCAACGAACAAAACATTGGAAATTGAATTTCACACATTCTGTGAAAATTAGTTTGTTTTTGTAAAAAAAATTGTAAAAAATTGTAAAAAGTTTGTAAAAATTTTGTAAAAGTTTGTAAAAAGTTGTAAAACTTTGTAAATCTTTGTAAAAAATCTGTAAAATTTGTAAAAATTTTGGTAGTGTTGTTGGCTCTTGAGTTATGATCTCTGAAACCCATAGTTCGATCTAAGAGGCGCAGAGAAGCATAACTCGGCTCAAACTCAAGCAAAAAACCTGCTTTCTGTACATAACTCACCGTCATAAAACCGCCTATCTCACAAAACTGGTTTCAGGAAATTCTCTCAATGCTGCCACCACGCTTCCAAGCCGAAATCGCCACCAACCTCCACCAGGAGACGCTCGCCCACGTGTCCCTCTTCCACCAGTGTGACCAACGTCTTCTTCAGGAAGTCGTGATGCTCGTCAAGCAGCAAGTCTACTCACCAAACGACTATCTGTGCAGGAAGAACGAGAAGGCCAAGGAGATGTTCATCGTGAAGAAGGGACGGCTGGTGGTGGTGGACGATGATACGGGCGCCGAGTTGGACTCGCTCTACGAGGGATGCACGTTTGGAGAACTGTCGATTATTCATGTCAAGGGGAACATGCTGGGCGATCGGCGGAGTGTCTCGTTGAGAAGTGTGGGCTACTCGGACGTTTACATGCTGCATCAGGATGATGTGACCCGCCTGCTGCAGGAGTACCCAGAAGAGCGGGTGAAGCTGCTGGAGAATGGTGGGTTTTCAGGGGGTTATCTCTAGAACCATCAAAGTTATAAAAAACGTGTCAACTAATAAAAAATGTGAAATAAGATTCTACACATTTTATTAGTTGACAACTTTTTGATACCTCCACTGCTTCTCGAGATACCAGAGCTCAAAATTACAGCTCGAAAAATGCTCCACGCAAAAGGGCTTCTGGAAACCAACGAGTTGGGCGAGATGAAGTACGAAGAGGATGGCGATGTAGATGAAGAAGCTTTGGTTGGCTTTTCGGGATGTATGAAAAAAGAGAAAAACAACTATTTCAGGTGGACTTCATGTCGGTGGACGAGCAGCTGGAACGGTTGGAGCGGATCATCGATGGGCTGCATAAGGATTTGACGGAGAGGATCACCTCGTTCTCGGTGAGATTTGAAGGGGAATTGAAATGGTTTAGAATTCCTGAATCTAGGAATAGAAGAATCTCAATCTCAGAACCTCACAAGATTTCATAATCTCAAAATCTGGACAAGGGAAAGAAGTTGAGAATTGGGGGTTTTCCATATCCCTTATTTTTTCAGTATTCTCCAGAATCCTATAGAATCTTTCAGAGCTTCTAAGAATCCATCAGAATCCATAGAAACCTTTCAGTAACCTCCAGAATGCTCTAAACGTTCTCCGGATCACAAATTATCTTCTAGAATCCCCCGGGACCCTATAGAATTTCCCAGAGCTCTTTATAATCCCCCAGCATTCACCAGAGTCTACATGAAATCGGCCAAACTCATTCGAAACCTCGCGGCGTGCAAAAGTTTTAGAGTGGTTCAGAACTCCTCAAACTTTTGCTAGTAATCTTCAGAATCCTCCAGAATCTTCTCCAGTCCTCTAGAATCTTTCATAGTTTGCCATAATCTTTCAGAAACCTCTGGAATGTTCTAGGGTACTTCAAAAGTAACTGGAATTTTCAGAATCCTCGAGAACTCTCTGGAATGAACCTGATAGTATTTGACAGTCGGCTCACATTGAGCAGATTTAACACAATAATTTTTCAGTAGCTTTTAGTTTTCATAACCTTTGACAACCCATTTTAAAGCCTTCAGAATCTGGAATCCCAACTTTTGGCCATCCAGAAGACGTTAAGATTCAGAATCTCCCCACCCCTACATTTTTCAGCACTTCTCCGGCCACATCAAGCAGCGCGTCACGTCGATGGAAGAGACATACAACGCGAACAAGAAGCGCATTCGTTCGGACCTCGTCAATGGAACTCTGACGACGGATTACGGTGACACTATGATTCTTCTCTGATGGACAACTTGTCAATCTTTTTTGGCTTTTCTTTCTGCTTCTTCATATTTCAAACATGTCAGAATAGTTGTGTGACACATGTACACATACATACGTCTTATTCATTTTTTTCCGAAAGAGTCAAACTTTTGGTTTCTAAATTCACATCTCAATACTCTCCTTCATTTCATTTGTTTCCTTTCAAAAAGGCCCCCTCTGTTTTTTGTATAAAAATTTTCCCTCTGATTTTTGAGATTTTTACTCAAAAATTGAGATCAGTGATAGTCATTCTGTGATACATATTCTTTGGTTTTCAATGTTCAAAAACTTCAAAATTGGCTTTATTTTTCAACTTGTGATCATGTTCATGATATTTTCCAGAGCGAGTATTCATTTTTCTTTTGCCAAAATCATCTTGTGTTCGATAATAAAGTTCAGAGTTTTTAATTATCTCTATTCTGAAGACGCGAGAATTCTCTAGAAGTTTCTGGAGGATTTTTAAGACGATTGAAGAGCACGGGAAGGTTCTGAGAGGGATCAGAAGGATCGCAGATTCCACTGAAGGATTTCGGAGGATTCTAGAAGCTTCTGAGGACTTTTTGAGGCTCTGAAAGGATTTGTGTGGATTCTGAAGAGTTTCCGAACGTTACAACAACATTTCTGAGGGGTCTGAGAGGATCATGGAGAGTTCTGAAGGATTTGGGAGATTCCTGATAAGTCTGGAGGATTTTGGAGAGGTTTGAAAGATTCGGGAGCATACAGAGGAATTTTGAGAAGTTTTAAAAGATGGCAAGAATCATAAAGGATTCTGAAGCAATCAAAACGTTCTGATACATCAACTAAACCAAAATATCGAAGACTGAAGAATCTTCAAAGTCTCAAGGTCATTGAAAGTTCAGATTCCCCCAGATCTCAAAAATAATTCGATTCTCTCGGATTGTGAGAGATTCAGAAGGTTTGGATACATCATAGCCTTGAATTTCCACCCATATAGTTTCAGACATTCCATTCTGACTTTAAGACTCATTTTCTTGGTTTTTCGATTTTGAAAGTCTCCAAAATTCCTAAAGCTCACACCACCAAAATTCAGGATTCTCCACAATCCTCCAGAAGGCTTCAAAATGTATCAAAAGCCTTCAGAGTCCTTCAGAACTTTCCAGAATCCATCGAAGTCGTTCTGAAGGCTCCAGAATCCTTCAGAAGCCTCTTGAAGCTTCCAGATTCCTTCAGAGCCCTTCCTCACCTCCTCCAGTCATGTTCCGAGATCTTTTGAATCCTTCAGAACTCGCAGAAACCTCCAGAAACCTCGCGAGCCTTGTAGAACCTCTCCTAATTCTCCAAAACCTCCTTCTGTCCTCCACATGCTTTCAAATGATTCCAAAATGTTCTAGACTTCTCCAGACTCCACGAGAAACTTCCAGAAGACCCTTACCTTGCTCAGAATCCTTGAGAATCCCCGAAAACCCTTGAATATCCACCCATACACATATTTCCGCCGGCAACACCAAAAATCTCATAGTGAAACTTTGTCTTCTCCTCGAGAAACAGAAACTTGGAAACTTAAGTAAATTGTTCTGCACCACTTCCACCCTCCCCCCTCTCTCTCTCTCTCTCTCTCTCTCTCTCTCTCTCTCTCTCTCTCTCTCTCTNCCCCCCCCCCCCCTCTCTCTCTCTCTCTCTCTCTCTCTCTCTCTCTCTCTCTCTCTCTCTCTCTCTCTCTCTCTCTCTCTCTCTCTCAATTTCAGTTCATGCATCACTGCATTTTTTTTCTCTCTTGTTGCTTGGTCAGTCTTCTTTTTTTGTCCTCAAAGCTCAGATTTTTTTTCTGCATTTTTCCAAGATTTCAAGTTCCAGAAAAGTCTCGAGTCTCTCAAAACCTATATATCTAGAGTCCCCGAGAAAGATATATATGCTCTTTCAGGACGACTTCTAGACTTCCCCCTCTCATCCATATCGTTGCATTTTAAAGTGGCGAAGATGAACAACGTCTTCAGAATTCAGAAGACGTTGGACGTCTTCTGAAGAAGACTTCTTCTTCGTAGTCTTCTGGCCAATAATTCTAAAGCACCAGAATATTGAATGTGGGTGCTCTTTCCCCTCCTCCTCCTAAAGGAGGCCATAGGGGGCACACACACTACACAATAAACTCTACTTCTTTTTTTTCATGAATAAGATATTGATGGTTTCCACCACGAAAACCAACCCCCCCCCCCCCATCTGACTGACTTGCTGGCTTCCGTCTCCATCTAGACTTCTCTCCCTCTACCTTAGTACTTTATGCTCCATCACTTTTTTCTTCCCGGTTAAAATTTATTAAGATGAATTGAACAAGGTTCAAGAAAATATGAAAAATGTCTCATCTTCTAGTGCGAGTTTTCAAGTTTTATAGAAATCGAGCTATTGGAACATACTTTTTCATGAGCTCAAAGTTGGCCAGTTTGCACTTAGAATCACCAAAAGGGATAGGTTGATGGCCAGCACTGTATACTAAGTTTGGCGGTTTTTTGAATTTTGGATTTTCGAATTTTCCAAAAACTGAAAGAAAATTATAGCCGGGGTACGAACAGACTGAAAGTTTGACATACCAAGATTCCCACAGGAAAAAAGAGACCTCCATTAGTCCTTTAGTCTAAGTGTGAGAAATTTCGAAAAAAAGTTCTGAATTTTTAATCTTCTATAACTCTGTCAGTTCCCATGAGATTTAGATGGTTTTTATACCGAAGTATTCGGATTTTCTGGAATTTTTTGACTGACTAATGGATTGCATAAAATCACACTTGTAATAGAAATTATTTCCCAGTAAACTGACCTGAAAACAATTGCAGATGAACTTTTTTGTCGATAACAAACAGAGTTATTGGAGGTTAACAAATTTGAAATTTTTTTTTGAAAATTTTGATTTTCGGAAAATCTGGAAATCCCAAAAAACCATCTCTAAATTTTCGTATAGAGATCATCTAAATTCCCTGAAAACTGGCCAAGTGAGGGTAGTTTCAAAAACTGAAATTTTCGAAAAAAAAATTTTTCGGAAAAATTTAAATTTTTTCCCAAGCAGAAAAACTAACAGATCCCTGTTCAATTCTAGTCTGTGTTACTTCAGAATCTGAAAGTTTCGAAAAAATCTCAAAGTTTTTCGTCTAAAAGTCAACGAAATCCCATGAGCTGAAATTTCCAACTTTTTCTTCGTATTTTCGATTCATAATCCTTTTTTTCTCTTTAATCGTAATTCTTCATGCTAACAGCGTGTCACTATCTATAGAAATACGTTTTTTCAAAAAATTTCTTTTCATTTTTTCTTCACTCAAAAAATCCCTAATCCGTCTAATCCTATTTCCATATTTTCCATGCGTATCCATATTTTTTACATCATCAAATCCTCTTCTTCTACCTCTTATCACCACTCTCATTCATCATCCGCATCTCGAGCATAGACTCCGCCCCCATTTCTCATTTCCCCCATTTTTCTGGGGTCTGTAAAAAACATCCGTTTTCCGTGTCACTCCTATACAAGTGAGGTGTTTTGGGCCCGGTCTGAAAACAGATTTTTCAAGCCTTTCTTCCATTTTCTTTCATTATTTCTCTGAAAGAACACACGGACACACATTTTAAGGCACATTGGTCTTGGTGTGAAGGGGGTCCTTCCAGAGAGAAAGAGCCAATATTATTTTCCGTGTTTGTTTTCTCCCTCCTCCTTCGGTTTCTCTCTCTCTTTCTCTGTGGCTTGGTAAACAGACCAGCCGCTTTTTTACAAGCAGCTATTGAAATGAAAGGCGTCATATTTGATTTCAGCCTGGTGAAAGAGGCTTGTAAACATGGTGAGAGAGTTGGGTTTCGTTTTAGTTACAGTGAGTTTTTGGAGTCTTACTGTCAATTGAAAGTGAGATTTTCGACTTCTCCAAGTTTCCAGCTTCAAATCGGTTTCAAAATGTTCAAAACTGACCAAGTTTGAGGGGTACTAGGACCCGATTTTGAAGAAACAGAATCTACCTTTGAAGTTATCGAGTTCTAGAACCATTACAACTAGAATCCTACAAAAACCTATTGAAAGTTTGGGTTTCAAAATATCGTAGTTCGTAGCTTCACAATGGTACCAAAAATACTAAAATAGTAAATTTCAATGGATCACTAGAGCATTCAAAAAGTCTCACATCTAGTTTTCAATAAGATTTTTGAATTTTCGAGGTCTCGAACTCTCGTTTGATACCCAACACGACCCTAATTGGTTAATTTTCCAATTTGACTTTTTGGACCGCTACGCGACCGCGACGCGTCTGGAATTATGGAAATTCGAAGCTTTAACTGTCACCATCTGGAATTCAAAGTCAGCTAGCTGCATGTTAACTATCAAAATCCAAATAACTCAAAACTAGGATTCACTATGTCTCCAGACACAACAGCTCTCCAAAAAAGTTAAAAGCCCCATATCTCCAAAACCAAACTTGCTATGAAAATGAGACCAATTGCAAAAAAATAGGAAATTTCTAGCTTTTTATGTTTTCAGTTGAAAGTTTTGCTCCATCTCTAACAGGTTTCGAGATATTCCAATTTTTCGAAAAGATACAGGTCTCCTTAGCAGGTAGCAAGATTTTAGACCCTAGGCTTAAGCCTAGACCCAAAAAAAGCTAAATTTCAAAACTAGGCTTTAATCATTCGGCCCCTGACTAACAAGTTTTGAGATCCACTGGGTCAGGTTTGAACCTCAAACCTCGATCTCAAACTTTCAAAATCCAATCTCCAAGATTTGTCGAAAGAGTTCAACTCTCATTCCTCGAAAAACTAAAAAGGACACAGCCACAACCAAAAATTTTTTTAATCATACTGATTTAGGGGGGGGGGGGGG